>JARHVA010000501.1:485000-492500 GCA_037957365.1 Torreya grandis
CCCTTGAAGGACACACCAAAGATAAATATATATGAAAACCACTTTAACCATTCTTATCTTGTAAATGAAGTTAGTTTCATTGATTTTTTCTTAGTTGTGTTGAAAACCATTATCTTTATTTTACTCAAATTCATTTGTAAACAATGAGTATCATAAAATGAGCTCAAAATGTCAAGATATCATTCTAAGCCTACATCAATATGTAAAATCAAAATAATGTAATATGTAAATAATAAAGTACTGATGATTATATCATAAAGAATACTACCATCACTAAATTTTTCTCTGAACTTGTAATGATATCCTCTAATTCATTTATGTAGAGACCAAACATAGCAGGTGAAAGTAAACAACCCTATTTAATGCCAATGGTGTTATTGATATCATATGTAAAACCAATAGGATTTTATATCTATCTCATTACCAATTTCTCATAAATTTTCATCACAAGAACAACTAAATGTTATGAAATATACATATACCTCAAATCTAGTAGATTAGAATTTGTCTAGGAACACTGTCAATCACTTTTTGAAAATCAACAAATAAACAATAGACCTTATGCATGTGAGCTATTTCTTATTTGATACAACTCTAAACATCATTATATGATCTATTAACTGTTTATTACATAAAACCTTCTTTTCCATCGAAAGGAAGTTTCTTGGACTCTACAAATCAAATTATCCAACATTGTAACAATTAACTTACTCAAGGTGTGTCCAACCATGACGGTTCTATAATTATTTGTATCATATTTTATTCTTGATTAAAATATGGGACAAACTATATGAGACACCAATGTAGGTGGGAATTTTTGAGAAGCAATTGTATTAAAGAAGTTAGTAATATGTGTTGCTCTTTAACTTAATTTGTATTAGTGTGTTCTCAAATAATGTAAATCTAGAAATATTTAGATTATGTAAAATAGGGAAATAATCATACAAATCTTAATGTAAAATGGGAGACTAATATTAAACTTAAAAGATTAAAATTTTATAAATTGAGATGGAATGGAGGTATTTATCTTATTTTGATTTTGAATTGTTCACTATTTTCACCATTGCTTCTAAAAATACCTTGTGTCTATTCTATGATTGCTTGGATAAGGAAATAGGAGATAAAACCCTACTCGAATGTTCTCAATAAAATTAATATGAGTCACTAGTAATATATGTACAAGCACAAAATCCCATAGTGGTAGTGGTGACACCCATTTTGAAGGGAGTCCCATTAAGTACATCTAGTAGAGCTTGTTACTCCAGATTTTGAGAAACATGTAGAGGAGAAACCCCATTTTTTGGATCAAGAGTGGATATTTTATAGGTATAGATGTGACTATATAAAATAGATAGGTATTTATATTATGGAGACTTTAGTCCAAGATTTGGAGAGAGTGATAATGTTGGCAAGGCATATGATCTCATTTTTAGTAGTTCAAAGGAGTAGATAGGAGTTGAGCATAACAACTTGAAGGATTGATGATGATGATGACATCATATTAGGATGTCAACATGATGTGGAAGTCATCAAATATTGATCATGTAATCTAGGATATAAATGTGATGATTTTAAGTGTTGTTATTTCTTTTCCTATAAAAGAGATACATGTTAGGAAGTGCAGTTATAATATTTGATTTGATATCTAATGTGACTACCAAACTTCACCTTCACAGTCATCATCAACACACCTTTCATATAAATCACCAAATTCTAGAGCTCCAAATTCAATATTAAAAATTAAAAAAATGACTTTCAAATTTAATTTTAATCGCTAAACTTTTAAGGGTTTTCACCCTGATTGTTGACAGTTAGGGTGATTGCCGATAGTCACCCATTGTGGACCCTAACCATCGATGGTCAGGGGCCTTAATTATTTACTCTTACCTTGAGCAACCTATTTTTGAATAAGAATAAATTCAACTCAACCACCCATGAATACTATCTTATCCACCCACCTAACCACCTCATCACCTCACCATTGGTCCATTTTGGTCCAACTAACATGCATTTTGCAATGAATTTTTGCCTAGTCCTTTGATCATAATGAAAACATTACCATGTTGACCAATTTTTTGACTTACACCAACTCACACTTATTTGGTCGCTTGTTTCTTCCTGAGAGCACTTCCTACTTCGGATACCCACAACACTTGACTAGTTTGTCTTTTCACTAGGAGCACTTCCTGCCTTGGATACCTGCCAAATCACATACCTTAGCTAAGATAATTACATTTATGAGTGTTCTCAGCTGTCATGCCTAAATGTGGTCATATGGTCCACTTGTCACTTGTCCTTCTAACATTGACCTAAACTTTTTCCAAGTATGGTAACCTAGTCTATGCATGCTCTTGGATATCACACTTTATGTGTTTGTGTGTGCTTTAGTGCCCAACCCATCACCCACCTTCATGATGTCTACCTTCATCCTCACCTTATAAAACCCATACCTGATTTTGTTTTACCTCATCACCTCCCAGTTTGAGGGGGAACACCTCCTCCCATACTCAGAGAAATTGGACCTTCAACTATAAATCTATTTTTGTTTTACAGCTAGTTGATTTAATATATAATTGGTGTTACTAAAGTTTTGAAGATATGCAATTTTTATGTGGAATCCTAAAAATATAGATATAAACATTGTCTCTGAAGTTTACTAAGTGCAACACACCCCTTGCATAAATTCTCTTATGTAGTAGAAAACATATTGAAGGGAGGTCCCTTGAAGGACACACCAAAATAATTATATATGAAAACCACTTTAACCATACTTCTATTGTAAATTAAGTTAGTTTCATGTGATTTTTTCTTAGTTTTGTTGAGAACCATGATCTTTATTTTACTCATATTCATTTGTAAACAATGAGTATCATAAAATGAACTCAAAATGTCAAGATATCATTCTAAGCCTACATTAATATGTCAAATGAAAATAATGTCATATGTAAATAATAAAATACTGACGATTATATCATAAAGAATACTACCATCAATTTTTTCTCTAAACTTGCAATGATATCCTCTAATTCATTTATGTAGAGACCTAACATAGCAGGTGAAAGTAAACAACCCTGTTTAACACTAATGGTGTTATTGATATCATCTATAAAACCAATAGGATTTTTGACCTAGATCATTACCAGATTATCATAAAGTTTCATCACATGAACAACTAAATGTTATGAAATATACATATATCTCAAATCTAGTAGATTAGAATTTGTCTAAGATCACTGTCAATCACTTTTTGAAAAAAAAAAAGAAACAACAGACTTTATGCATGTGTGTTCTTTCTTATTTGATACAACTCTAAGCATCATTATATAATATATTATCTGGTTATTGCATAAAACCTTCTTTTCCATCAAAAGGAAGTTTCTTGGACTCTACAAATCAAATTATCCAACACTGTAATAATTAACTTTCTCAAGGTGTGTCCAACCATGATGGTTCTATAATTATTTGTATGATATTTGTTTCTTGATTTAAATATGGGACAAATTATATGAGACACCAATGCAGGTGGGAATTTGTGAGAAGCAATTGTATTAAAGAAGTTAGCAATATGTGTTGCTCTTTAAATTATTTTGTATTAGTGTGTTCTAAAATAATGTAAATCTAGAAATATTTAGATTATGTAAAATAGGGAAATAATCATACAAATCTTAATGTAAAAGGGGAGAATGAAATTACAGTTAAAAGATTAAAATTTTATAAATTGAGATGGAATGGAGGTATTTATCTTATTTTGATTTTGAATTGTTCACTATTTTCACCATTGTTTCTAAAAATACCTTGTGTCTATTCTATGACTGCTCAGATAAGGAAATAAGAGATAAAACCCTATTCAAATGTTCTCAATAAAATTAATATGAGTCACTAGTAATATATGTACAAGCAAAAAATCCCATAGTGGTAACGGTGACACCCATTCTGAAGGGAGTCCCATTTAGTACATCTAGCAAAGCATGTTACTCTAGATTTTGGGAAACATGTAGAGGAGATACCCCATTTTTTGGATCAAGAGTGGAGATTTTAGAGGTCTACATGTGACTATCTAAAACCCATAGGTATTTATATTATGGAGACTTTATTCCAATATTTGGAGAGAGTGACAATGTTGGCAAGGCATATGATCTCATTTTTAGTAGTTTAAAGGAGTAGATAGGAGTTGAGCATAACAACTTGAAGGAATGATGATGATGATGATGATGATGATGATGATGATGATGATGATGATGATGATGATGATGATGATGATGATGATGATGATGATGATGATGATGATGATGATGATGATGACATAATAGTAGGAGGTCAACATGATGGGGAAGTCATCAAATATTGATCATGGAATTTAGGCTATAAATGTGATGATTTTAAGTGTTGTTATTTCCTTTCCTATAAAAGAGATACATGTTAGGAAGTGTAGTTATAATATTTGATTTGATATCTAATGTGACTAACAAACTTCACCTTCATAGTCACCATCAGCACACCTTTCATCTAAATCACTAAATTATAGAGCTCCAAAGTCAATAGTAAAAATGAAAAAAATGACTTTCAAATTTATGTTTAATTGCCAAACTTTTTAGGGTTTTCACACTAATCGTTGACAGTCAGGATGACTATCGACAATCACCCTTGGGGACCATGACCGTCGATGGTTAGGGGCCTTCATTTTTTACTCTTACCTTGAGTAACCTATTTTTTAATAAGAATAAATTCAACTCAACCACCCATGAATACTATCTTATCCACCCACCTAACCACCTCGTCACCTTGCCATTGGTCCATTTCAGCCTAACTAACATGCATTTTGTGATGAATTTTTGCCTAGTCCTTTGATCACAATGAAAACATTTCCATGTTGACCACTTTTTGGACTTATGCCACCTCACACTTATTTTATCACTTGTGTCTTCTTGAGATCACTTCCTACCTTAGATACCCACAACACTTGACTAGTTTATGTTTTCACCAGGAGCACTTCCTACCTTGGATACCAACCAAATCACATACCTCACTTAAGAGACTTATGTTTACGAGTTTTCTCAGTTTCCATGCCTAAATTTGGTCATATGATCCACTTTTCACTTATCCTGCTAACACTGATCTATATTTTTACCAAGTATGGTAATCTAGTCTATGCACACTCTTGGTTATCACACATTTTTATCACACTTTATGTTCTTGTCTATGATTTATTGCCCAACCCATCACCCACCTTCATGATGTCTAACTTCATCCTCACCTTTATTCACCTTATCAAACTCGTACCTAATTTTGTTTTACCTCATCACCTCCCAATTTGAGGGGGAACACCTCCTCCCATACTCAGAGAAATTAGACCTTCAACTAGCAATATATATATTTTTTTACAACTTTTCAACTTAATTCAAAAATAAAAAGGGGGAAAATGTAGACACCATAAATCTGCACACTGTGATTCTAAATGTTGAAATACCCATAGACTACTTAGGATCCCCTTGGGACCAATCTAGCCTTTTAATGGGCAACTGAGCCTAACCCAAGATAAGATTGACCAACTAACTTAACCTATATTTCACCCACTTTTCACCTTCACCCTCAACCACTAATGGTCAAGATGATTGGTGATGGTCACCCAGACTACCGACAGTCAGGATGCACCTTCTTAACCATGAACATGTAAACCATCCACCTTCCTTTTCTAAATATAAGTTGTTTAATTTTA
Source organism: Torreya grandis (assembly GCA_037957365.1). Lineage (NCBI taxonomy): Eukaryota > Viridiplantae > Streptophyta > Pinopsida > Cupressales > Taxaceae > Torreya > Torreya grandis. The sequence continues at coordinate 490,717 of JARHVA010000501.1, forward strand.
CGTGCAAGCCTTTTCATAGGAGATTCATAATTAGACACCCCATTTTAACCTTCACTTCTACCTCTTTCTTGTGCCTATAATAAGAGAGGAATAGGGAGGTGAAATCCATCTATAATTATTATCAAGAGCTTGTGCATCTAGAGTTCCCTTATTTTTAGGTCAATCATCATTAGCAATCCATCCATCACGTTATAGATTCAACTTACCACCATTACCCTACCAAAGCTTCAAGCACTATTACTCTATTAGAATCACACAAAATTCCACCAGAAGGCCAACCACCTTAGCCATCTACCAAATCAATCCCCAATAAGACAAGTATTTATTTCATGATATTCATTTACTTTATTTATATTTCATAATTAGCACAATACCAACCCATCTCTTGGAATCCAACATTTGGATCCCATCAATTATCCATTTACCAACCTATACCTACACATAGTAACCGTCAACAGTTGGCTCAACTACCGATGGTTTTTCCAACTACTGACGGTCACCCTGACCATCAATGGTCACCTTAACCACTGATGGTCATCTTAACCACCGATAGTCACTATGGTATAAAATAATAGTAAGTTATTTTCACCCTCTACCCCCAACTAAATCCAATCTTCTGTGTCCCTACCTATTCATAGACCGTTGCCTAATTTTCTAAAACAAATCCTAGCCATTTAGCATAGGTATTTACCCATCTATTGTTTGATTACTTGTTTTGTTCTATTTTTTTAGAAAGCATTATTTGTATTTAATTTTAGTAACTTTTTATTATTGATACAAGCACTTTATCATTATATTTATAAGCTTAACTATTTAAAATGTGTGGATTGATAGCCTCAGAGAAAGCTCTTACTTCTAGGATCTAGCTGGTGTTAGGTAATCCACTCAACTATCTATCTAACAAACAAATCTTCTTAGTGATTTATTATATGCAATTCATCCTCCCAAGTCAAAGAGGAGATCCTCAAAGTCTTTTGATTCTACATGCACACAAACAAATAGTTTTTTCAGCCACACCTGCAGCTAGTTTCTTTCTCTTCCCTTTCGCAAATATAAGCTAAAACTCATTGAAACAAGTGGAAGAAAGGGGCTTTCCTTAGATTGGGAGGGGGTTATACCCATAGTAATTTCAATGTTATGAATGTTTCTCTTAGATGAAAAGCAATGATTTTGAGTGTATTTGACTCCATCGTTAGTGGCATTGCAATTCCAAAATTGCATATGCATATTAAGGGTTTATAAATTCGGTTGAGGAATCTCAAACTATCTCATGAGATAGTCTTGTCTTTTATCTTTCTCGAGGGCTTCCTTCAAGGTGGATAGAGATATGGACCTATTATATTTGTTACACCCTTAACCTATGGAATGTATAGGGATATGTGTGGCCAACTTGTGGCTTGCATACATCTTATATTATCTTGTTGCATATCTCTATGTTCTTAGTAAGGTTAGCCTATGGAATAACCATGCCTAAGTAGATTATATATATGAGGTAATGGTTAGTATCTGATCATCCTTTTGAAAATTTTGATCCTATTACATTGTTGTAGATTTTTCCCCCTTGAAGTGGGTCCATTATATTTATCAAGCATACCACTCTTTTATCAATTATTATTGTGGATCTACATATTTTGCTCTTATTTCTATGATATAATATTCTATTTTGTGAACTTCTAAGTAATTTTATTACAATTGGTATCAGATCTTTGATTTTGGCAAGTTTCTATAATGTTTTTTTTTTGGACTTGGTGTTCTGAGCCTCCTATGAGTGGAAGGATTAAAAA
>JARHVA010000501.1:497500-562500 GCA_037957365.1 Torreya grandis
GCTCGATCCATTTGAATTTGTTTGGAGGATGGAAAAAAAATTGGATTACGTAAGGGATATTAGAGGTGGTGGATTACTTAGAGTAAAATATATAAGAGGTGTTAAAGCTTATGGAAATGTATAGGAGGCAATTGTGTTGGTTTTAAATGGTGGTATAGAGAACAACTATCTTATGAAGCACCAATAGTCTACCCACCCATTTCTTAATGCATCTTTTAAATGTAGGAATGCTTGCCGTTGCGCCAAAAGGTCGACCTGTTAATGCCTGATACAAACCCTAGATAAGTACCCATGGGAGGCTGTTAGTCCATGTCACAAATCCCTGAGGGGGACGCTGGCGATTAGTCCAACAATCCCCCCCTCAACGTCACCTGAGGGGATTTGAACCCATGACCACAGCTTTGATACCAATTGTAGGAATGCTTGCCGTTGCGCCAAAAGGTCAACCTATTAATGCCTGATACAAACCCCAGATAAGTACCCACGGGAGGCTGTTAGTCCATGTCACGAATCCCTGAGGGGGACGTTGGCGATTAGTCCAACATTAAAGCATGCACTTAGAGATATTGAGACTTAATAGGCTCTTGTAAGAGAGAAAACATCAGTAATTGATGAAGTTTAAAAATATTATGTGTATGCATATGCCCCATGTGAAGCTCATCACTTGTCATGCAGTTACAATACAGGATGATGCTTTGGAAAAGAATATAACAACACACAAAATTGAGATAAATAAATCACAATATTTAAATCATAAAACAATTGAAAGTAAATGACTAAAAGAAGATAACTGAGATAAATAAGTAATATATGCATACCTTGACTTACCTTTATCATTGAATGGTTTTTTGTTGTGTTTGTAGTTTTGATCATGGAGGGTGTAGAGACTAATTTGGACAAACCCTAAATATACAAAACTTAAAGAGCAAAAATAAATAAATAAATGCATTAGATTCAAGATAACTCAAATGTGTAGGCATGATGTACTTGGAAATTTTGTAAGTTAGGGTGATAAATGCTATGTTATGACCAAATAACCTAGCCTAAATTTAGAGTAAATTGAGTAATCAAAAAGCCAAGGCTACTAAATGACTAAAAGAATCAAAAAAATGTACCTTAAATAAGAAGGGAAACAAAACAAGTCATACCAAGGATACATGAAAAGTGAAAATCTAACATCAATGTGAAAGTAATAAAAATCTTTACTTAAACAAATATGGGAAATAAATGCTAAAACAATACTGATGAGTGAGAATGAAAAATCTAAACTCAATAATCAATGGAAAAATACATTGAAGGGAAAAACATATTGGTGAGTGAGAAGTAACAATCTAAAATCATTAAACAATAGAAAAAGTACAAAAAGTAAAAATATTGGTGAGTGTGAAGTAATAATCTAAACTCACTCAACAATGGAAAAAGTACAAAAATATAGAAACGGATGTAGTTGTTCAAAAAAAAGGAATGATAATGAAAAATGTTCAAATAAAACCAAGTAAATTCTAGAAATATAAAGCAATGCTGTTAAGAATATAATCCATAGTCACTTAAGCATATTATTTTGTTTTAAAGATAGATAAAACCAAAAAAAAGTAATTCTTGCATGTTTTAAGATGTGAAGAAGAGGGGAAACATATTTAAAATTAAACTTGCCTATCAAGGGGGGAATGAAAAGGGTGGTGGGGTAAATGTAGGAAAAATCAAGGTACAGATACTCTTTATCGAAGTCAATACATTAAAATAAAGTTTGTCAAAACAAGAGGACTTTTGACATTAAGGGCTCTAAATAAATTCTCCTAACCATAGAAACAATTGGTTATAAAACAAAGTATGAATATCATCACATGAAGGTTATATGCATCAAAATATGGACCTATCTTCCCACAATATGTTCCCCATTCCTTAGGACCCCTTATAGAGCCATCAGTTTACTTTGAAGATTGGGTACTTGTGTGAGAAAGTAGGTAGCATTATAGATTTTTTAATTATCCTATCCCAATCTACTGGCTTACTACACCCCGATGGACCTTGGCTCTACTATGAGACTAACTATGGAATTTGAGGTTTGATTGGGGATATGAGATGTGCTATAAATTATGTATTTTGGTGTGATGTCAACTTTTTGATTTTATATTTGCCTTTTGATCATTGACTTTTATAAATGATTTTTTAAATTTTGATGCATTTTTTTATTCCTCCTCCATACAGATTTGGAGAACCAAACATGGGTGCTAAAAATGACTCTCATTTGAAAACATTGAACTTTGTTGCTAAGAAAGAGGACTTAGAGAACATGGTGTCTAAGAATATTTTTTATTCATGTTAAATAAAAGTGCTATCTTTAATTACACCTTATTTTATTCAAAGTGGAATGAAAGGAAGGGAAATCAATGGGAAATTAACATGAAACAAATTGAATTACCTCAAATTGAAAAAAAATTGTAACAATATGAAAAGGGACATATTGACTGGTGAGTATGATTCCTTATCATAAGAATGTATGTATGTGTAGGAAAACATGCAAACATAGTTTGTTTTGCAAGTTTTACCCTAAAAAGAAACAAAAATTAAGGCTCAGAATATAGAGTCACAAACTTGTAACCATTTATGAACATTCTAAAAATAATGTTTGGTTTGAAAAAATATTTGAAAGAGTATGTAGATTTTATGAGGAGGGCCTGGTTCTATCCATGGTCTTACATTGAAACTCATAAAAGAAAAACCCAATTGGATGAAACAAGTGAAAAATGGTATTTATGAGGAATGCCTAGTCTTATTCATGGTCTTACACTACAAATCACAAATAAAGAAGAAAATGAAAAAGGTTTGTAAAATAATAAACTTGTGATCAAAGAGAAAAACATAAAAATGTATATAGGAAAGAAAAAGGTATTCATGATAAAAACAGGGTCCTATCCACGGTATTACAATGCAAATCACAAACTATAAAGTGAAATAAAACCAAAGAATCTAAAGGAAATAATGGTGATAGTAAAAAAAAACTAAATGAAATAAAGTGTAAAAAAATAAAACTAAAACATGAGATAAACATAACAAACAAAATCTATGATAACATATATATCAAAGATGAGTGTAATCATCTAAAAATGACACTTGAGTGTTTAGAGTTTTACTTGAGACCACCCATCTATAACATAGCCCTAGACCTATCTTAAGGCCTATTTATACATTTATCTAACTTTTGTGTATGCCACACACATCCCTAAACATCACTAAAGCAGTCTCAAACCCTCACTTTAGCATCATATTCCCTAGTGTCTCAAGTTATGCCACTTGGACATTAGTGCCATAATCTGGATAGTAACACCAATGGTGCTAGTGTCCTAGTTTGGGTGTTATTATCCTTTTCTCACTTTTTATCACCAACATATATATTTTCAAATCAACCACCACCTAGGGTCAACATAGACCTCTTTTAAGAATCACAAAAGCAATAGAATAATATATATACATTACTTTTATCCCTTTATTCACTAGATGTAAAGATGCAAATAACACAAATTAACTCAGAACAAGTTGTGCACAATCAAGGTTATCGATCCCTATTATGTCTTACTTATGCATATATCCATCTACAACATTCCTAACTTTAGATTAGTCATATTTCCAGTCTTAAACACACTCAAATTACTCAACTCGACATTTTTATTAACTTTTCTTGCAATTGCAATAAAACTTAGGTGGGAAGAACTAAATCAGTCTTGATCCCTCCATAGAGTATTGGTATATAAGAACTCTCATCATAGTAGGGTGTTGAGGATGTCCAGCCTACTGCACTAACATCATACTTTTCTACTTGTGCTAATCAAATACCTTAACAAAATGGAGATATAGGGTTTACATAAAAAAATAGTCAAAATAAGTTATCGATAGGAAACCATAACTTGTGCACAGAGGAACATGTTAGGTAGACTCTGATTGGGTGCACCCAAAATCTCAAAATAGCTATCATAGAGGATACTAGCGTAAAAAGGAGGACACTGACACCATTGATGCTACTATCTAGTTAGGGAACTATTATATAGGAAGGGTTCTAACAACTAGATACTGTCTACGATACTCAAATCAGCTCCTCTCCTAGTTTAAAACCTTTAAATCTTCCATCTCAGTCAATTTATAGCTAATTAATTGTTTGCACCATTTATTGTTATGTTTAGAATGACCAAACTAGGTTAATTCTATTACAAATAAGTGGTTCTATTTATTGCATATTTATACCATTATTTACTATACTCAACGCATCCCCTCCACTCCCCTCTATCTACATATGGGATATGGGATATGGAATATGGGTATGAGAGATGCTACAGAGCCCTATTTATATCTATATTAATGGGATATGGTCTATGGTGCACTTATTCACATTATGGATAGATACCCTTCCCTCCCCTACTCCCCCATATAGAGTAGGTAGGGGTGGGGCATCCATATAAATAATAATTTCAATTCCTAGTTGAGAATCCCATAGTGACACATTGAGTGGTGCATCCCATTCAAATATCACTCCCATAGTGGCACATCCATCCTTCTGATAGTGTGGTTTCAATGTGTTTGGTTTAGATAGATATATAAGGTAGACCAAATCCCAATCCCATAGTTATTGATATTCTATTCCAAACCCCCTATACCTATAGAGATAGAGATATGTTCCAATCCCAAGACATGACTCGATGACCTTATGATGTTAATGTCATGGTGGGATGGGAAAATCCATATATAGATAATAATACCAATCCCTATTTGAGAATCCCTAGTTGACTCATCTATCTGATAATGGACTTGACTATCCTCTCTCATCTTTCCAAGACACCACACCATCTATATAGATATGGGGCTTGATTAATTTATCCGAGAAAGGACTCGAATATCCTCATCTATTCATTCCTCAACTATCTCATTGTATTACTTATATAACCAGTTAGTAAGTAATTGGATATAGTGTGTTTTGTTCCACCAATCATTATTGATGTGTTTTAAATCTGATCTGGTGTGATTGGTTCCTTGCTAGATAGATATATAGGGATTTGGTGTGGAGAACCTATAGTCTTCGATCATTAGTGAAACCAACTCCATCTGTAGTCGATAAATAGAGGGTGTCGAGCCATATCTATATATAAGGGATTAAATATAGGGTGTAAAGCTTGAATCTAGAGTTAAATATTTAAAACCACCTACAAGTCCAATATCTACATATAGGCCTTGCATTACATATATCTCTTTGGGATTGAATCCCAAATACAAGGAGATAGATATATATGGATCCTGAGTGATAGGATCTAGTTGAGAGTGTAAGGCCATATCTATATATATGGGCAAGAGCATATATATATATATATATATATATATATATATATATATATATATATATATATAGGTCTTGAATCTAGAGTTTAAGCTTTAATGCCTAGTGTTAGGGTTGAAGATAGAATGATAGGCCCCTATAGATATCTAGGCTAGAATATAAGGCTTTTATTCCCCCCTCACCCTCCTAATTTCCCCTATATATATCTAGGCTAGAATACAAAGCTTGTATACCACTCCCTTGCCCTCCTAACTCCCCCTGCATATATTATATCTAGAAAGGCCCCTCTATATATATAACATGAGTATGAGTCCCCTATCTATTGCTAGTTCCCTATTTATATATGGGCCCCTATTCATATATGGGTAAGGATTGAATCCCCCCTCTCCCTCTCCAACAAATGAGGTGAATGGTTGGAGTGACAACTACAACTCCCATATCATATATAGCGAGGGAGATCGAGTTACAACACTATATGGGACAAATCGAGTTGAGATACATGATTATGTATTACATATATAATAAAAAGCAACTAATGTGTAGAATGAATGATGCATGTGCCATATGTAATATCTTAGTTGTCTCTAGTTCTTAAGTGTTGGTGGTTCTTATCTCAAAGTGAGGGAAGGCTATGATTATCTTTTTCTGAATAATATCATTTCATTCTAACTTTGAGTGATTCATACATCCAACTCGTGTTACATATACAATAGGAGGAAAAACATCAACCAACCACCCCACTATGTATATATCTTAATTTTATATGGTTGATCATAATAGGAGGACCAACCTCAACCAACTACTAGCTATCGATGGGGTCATGTTGAGACCAACTACCACCTATTTTAATTGAGACGAACTAGACACAACTATTGGTCATTCATCTAGATGTTTAGTAGACAATAGGGAGAGCATCCCCACTTCATTAGTCAATGGGGACATAGAGAATAGTACCCACCTGCTCATGTATTAATAGTTTTTGGCCAATGAGGTTGATTTGTGTACCCGCTTCGTCAATCAATGAGGAGAGAATAATACTCACTTCATCAATCTAACATAGTGTGAATGGTTGTATCACGTATATAACAGAGTATAATAAATCGTATCTCTTTTTATATTATGTCAATAGGATAGATGACTGATATGACTCACTTGTACCATGTATATAATAGAATATAATATCTCAAACGTATATATCTATATGGCAACGAAGTTAGTTTAACATACCATTAATCTCATGTTTTAGTTATATATATATATATATATATATATATATATATATATATATATATATATATATATATATATATATATATATATATATATATATATTTGGATGGATTGAAGCATATCAGTGGATGGATGGAGTCGTTAGTGTCTTCGTTGTATGATGTCGGCCATCATAATAGAGATGATGTATCCAGAAAAATTCAGAAAAAGTTGTTGACTAATACTTTTCACACATTTGATGTAAACTGCATTTTTGGCTCGAATTTTCAAAGATGGAACGCATAATTCGCTAGCGAAGAAAATGAGAGAACGAGAAAATCGGACAATACTGAGTTTGATTTTTCATTCAAAATGTTTGCCGTGCAAAGTAATCTTTCTTGATTTTAATGTTCCCCACAATTTTCAAACATTTGATGCCCTGAACTTTGGACTGTTTTAAATGGAAATTTCAAAGTGCAGCCCAAAGTCTTGAAAATATAAAAAAAGTTGTTGACTTGTAATTTTCAAACATTTATGTCTTAATGGATTTGGACTGTTGTTAAATCGAATAATATTGAGTTTGATTTTTCATTCAAAATGTTTGATTTTTTTGTTTTTCACAATTTACAAATCGTAAAAGTTCACATTCATGAAAATTTCTAAATGCAACTTAAATTCTTGAAAATATAAAAAAGACAATATTAATAATTTTCAAATTTAAACTGTTGTAAATAAGACAATATTAAATTTAATTTTTCATTCAAATGTTCCCCACAATTTACAAATCGTGAGAGTTGCAATCATAGAAATTTCAAACATTTGATAACTAATAATTTTCAAACATTTGATGCTGGAAAACTGTATTAATTGATTTGGACTGATGTAAATATAAAACTAATATATATATATATATAAAATATGCTATTTTTGTTTGGTAGGGTAAAATTAAATTGATGACAGAATATAACATTACAGATTTGAGTGTGCAAGGAAAAAAGAGGAGAGAACAAAAATTGATTTTGATTTTTGATTTAAAATGTTTGTAGTGTAGAGTATTTTTTTAATGAAAAGTATAAATAAAAAGATATTTGAATTTTCAAAGATCGAAATGTATAATTTTTTACTTCAATTTAAAGTTTCACATGTAAAAGGGAATAAATAAGAGAATGAAAAAAATGAATAATTATTAAGTTTAATTTTTTATTCAAAATGTATGGGATAATCTTCATAGAAAGTATATAAATATGACACTTGTTGATTAAGAATTTTCAAAGATGAAGTGTATAATTTTTGAATTAAATTTAAAGTCTTGCATATAAAGATAAAAACAAGAAGAGAATAAGAGACACTGAGAATTATTAAGTTTGATTTTTCATTTAAAATGTGTGGGATAATCTTCATGGAAAATACATAGAAAATGACATTTGTTGACTAAAAAATTTTTAAAATGAAGAACATAATTCTTGAGTGAGAATATTCAAAGCATGTATAATCTTACAAGATAACAAAGAGGCATACTTATCTTAATTCTATAGTTTTTAAGTGGAAAAAAAGTTGACATAATTTTAAAAAATGAAGCGCATAATTATTGAGAGATTTTTCAAAGATAAAACATTTTTAAAAACTCTTTAAAAAAAATATTTTTAAAGTTTTTTTTTTTCTTTTTTTTTTAAAAAAAAAATAAAATAAAAATAAAGAAGCAAATTTTACCACTTTGATATATATATATATATATATATATATATATATATATATATATATATATATATATATATATATATATATATATATATAATAAAAGACACAACCTTTACCACTTATAGAACCTTTACCACTTATAGATATGTGTGTGTCTTCACTATAACACGTTTAATAGGATTGTAAGAAAAGTACATTCACATAAGTGCTTGTAAGAAAAAAAGGCGATAAAATTTAAAGCACATGAGTTAAGTTGTCAGATATTTCTCTTGACAATTCTTGACTGTTGAGTAGAAAACTGATTGCATTTGTGTCTTTAAAATTGAGGTTGAGGAAATGATTTAAAATTGAACTATGAAACAAAGAGTTGTATTAATTACTCTTAAGGAGGCCAAATTAATATTGTGTCATCTCTCTAATGAATATAGGTACACATCTATGATCCTCTTAATGGATAAGATTTCAAAGAGACTTGATTTTCTATAAAGAGGCATTAAAATCTGCCATGGATCTTATAATATACTAGGCACTTAAATACAAAATGATCCTTTGATTTGGGTTCATTACTAAACATTTAAAACTACAAAGATGATGAGAGAATACTTGAAATTATCCCAAAGAAAATATCAAATCAAAAGAGAACTTGGTATACTTGGGAGTAATAATACATTCATATTCTATTTGAATATAGTGCTCCAAGTAGCGATGCATTTTTTTTATGATAATGATTCAAGTGATTATATACATATTGATTTTACCTATAATTTTTAGGACTCATCCTTTATGAATCTAATTGTAGGAAATACATACATCGAGTATACAAAGTGTTATTGATCCCCTTTTCACATAACTTCATAGATGATTGAAGAACCTTGAATTGATATCTATATACCCAATTGTTGTATCTTCCATACATATTAATATGTGAAGTAACATCACTAAATTGAATAGAACTAAAATATGATGCATATGGATGTCAAATTCAAAAAAAAAAATACATTTAGAATTCACCATTTTTCCCATAAATTTTTAGATAACATGGAAATAAGAAATCTATCAACCCAATCCCAAATATTAGTGCTACAAGAAAACTTAGGTCCCCAAATCTCACAGTCTTACAATACATTTGGTGACACTAAAGTTTGGAAGAAATGTGATTTTTATATGGCATCGTAAAAATATAGTTGTAAACATTGTCTCTAAAGTTTACTAAGTATAGCATACCCATTGCATAATATCTCTTATGTAGAAGAAAATATATTGAAGGAAGGTCATTTGAAAGATACACCAATATAAGTATAGATGAAAACCACTTTAACCATAGTTCTATAGTAAATAAAGTTAGGTGCATCTGATTTTTTTATAGTTGTGTTGAAAACCATGATCTTTATTTTACTCAAGCTCATTTATAAACCATGAGTATCACAAAATGAGCTCAAAATGTCAAGATCTCTTTCTAAGCCTAAAAAAATATGTAAAATAAAAATAATGTCATTTGAAAATAGTAAAATAGTGATGATTATATCATAAAGAATACTGTATACAAGGGAAAGTGAATTTGATCTACAAATCAGTCCTAGTTCAGAGAAGATAAATAAAACCAACCCTTATTTTTGTTGGTACATTTAGATTCATTACTAATATGGATCTACTGGACCTAACTAAGGTTTCTCTTACCATATAATATCACTAGAATGGGTTCCATAGCCTCTAGTCAAGCAATACCACATAGTTACCCTAGATAAGTCCTATGTTTTTTAATAAATTAAATAATAAAGTAAAATAAATCTAATCAATAGTTCACTAAAATTTGTGGTATAAATGGGGGATTATAAACATAAAAATAAATATGCAAATAATAAATCTACTCAAGTCAATGTATAAGTAATCCTAAGTATAGAGAGATAAATACATTCATAACCCATTAATGATACAATTCTATATATATATATATATATATATATATATATATATATATAAGAATAAGAATTAGGAATACTTACCTTAAAGATGAACCTATTGATTGTCAATCTCTACCTTGGCCAATGGTGCTTTGCAAGATAAATAAAACTAGCCCTTCCTTTTGTTGGTACATTAGATAATCAAAGTATTTACCAATATGGATCTGTCAGACCTAACTAAGGTGTCTCTTACCATATAATATCACTAAAATGGGTTCCAAAGCCTCTAGTCAAGAAATACCACATAGTAACCTTAGCTAGGTCCTATGTTTTCTAATAAACTAAATAACAAAGTAAAGTAAATCTAATCAATAACTCACTAAAGTTTGTGGCATAAATGGGGAATAATAAACATAAAAATAAATATGCAAATAAGAAATCTACTCAAGTCAATGTATAAGTAATCCTAAGCATGGAGACATAAATACATTCATAATCTATTATGTATGCACTTATATATACTAAAATAAAGGAATAAGAATTATGAATACTTACCTAAAAAATCAACTTGTTGAGGCTCAATCTCTCCCTTGACCAATGGTGCTTTTTTAGAGGTTGTTATGGTTCATAAGGATCATAAAGATAGGTTGGCTCCAGGCTATAATACTTCTCCTATCCATCCAAAATATTTTCATAAGATAATATTCTTCTCTCCAAGTGTGAAATCCTAAGCAATGACTCCTCAAGTAGAATGGTGGAAGAACATATTATAAAGAAGTCAAAATGAATGATTATATCTATATATCTCTCTAAAAATGGGGTGAAGAATGTGTCTATATATTTATATCTAACCCTAAACCCTTCTAATGTTTTAGCTGACATAATTGGTCCATTTGACCAAATTGTTTTGAAAAAAAAGTAGTTAGGTCTTAGACTAAGTCAGCTTTTCTGGCATAGTCTTGTAACATGCTCATTTCCCAAAATAAGGTCGAACCATTTGAATTTGTTTTAAGGATGGAGAAAAAAGGATTTTTGATTATATAAGGGCTATTTGAGGTGGTGAATAACTTAGAATAATGTGTAAAGGAGGTGTTAAAACTTAGGGAAATGTATAAGAGGCACTTGTATATGTTTTAAATGGTGGTATAGAGAATTGTTGGGTGAATATTTTGTCACCAGCTAACTGATGAGCAAAATAGGTCTCTTCAACCAAAACATAGGGAGATGGTTGGCTAGATGTGCAGGTTTACCAAATCAAAAGGGGAAAAATCTCTTCTCTCATCAAGGGGAGATTCCCTAATAACTCTGAGGAGCTATGTGTGTGTGTGTGTGTGGAAAATAACACTTAGGTGTAGGACAACACCATCTATCTCTCTTTTTTTAAATATGATGTTCACAAACAAAGGAGAAATCCCGATGAAGAAATTGAAGGCACTTCTCTTCTTTCAAAAGTGGTCTTGCAGCAAACCGTTGGAGTTCTTTCAGGTAGATAATAAGTAACAAGGGTGCAGTAACCAGCAAGATGAAGTGTAGCATGATGTCTCCACCTCAACTTCCCAAGAGTGAAGAAAAAAGGACAAAGAGGGCACAAAGTTGTCCCAAGGTCCTCTACATAGAAACAAAAATAGACAAACACACTAAAGGCAATTGTGATAGCACAAAGTCTCTCCATAGTTGGCTTCAGGACACCTTCCTGATTACTTCCACTAGTTCTACTTATTTCAATAATATGGAAAAGAATGCATTCAAGAAATAGACATATGAATAATATCCTAAATGATATAAGCTATTACAACACAAATTATGAAAGTAACTTGCTTTCTCATTCAAACAAAGAAATATGATCAACAATCTGAGCTCAAAGTCTCAATAATCACCTTTCAATTTTGGCAGAGTTTTGCTTCTACATCCAAAAAGATCTCCCCTACATAAAATAAGAGAATACAATATATAGTAGCCAAGAAAGGCTTGGCACTTTGTTTCATGGAATGGCCCATGCTGCATTCAATGCCTTGAATGCATTTTTAGTTTTGTCAAAGAGGGCCATGCTAGAACAGGGCGTCTGCCTTAACTATGGTGTGTTGATTCATGTCAAATGTCTTCTTCTGGGCCTGGGTCATCTAGTCTTTTTCCTGATGTCTGGACAGCTGTCCACTTCACCTTTACTCCAAGGGAGAAAAATAGGCCATGTTTTTAATGTTTGTAAGCTCAAATATCTACTTGATGGACTGTTCCACCTACTGGAATAACTTTTGCATATATATTTTTGGTCTTTTCCTCTTTACTGTTGCAATTTGAGCTCTCAGGGAATCTTTTCCCTTTCTACTGTCTCTTTCATCTCCTTCTTCAGCTGATCACTGAGTTTGTTTTTAACTTTTGTCTTTTTCCATCTTTGTCTCTTCCTAGTTTTATCTTTTCCTAGAATTTGAACTCTCAGGGCTATATTCCCAGCTTTGCTAGCTTCTTACACTCTTCTCTCAAAGGTTCTTCCTTTTGGCCTTAAGGCCTTTTAATGAATTTGGGTCCGTGCTCAAGCCTTTAAATATCAATGATTATTTCATTGCCATAAAGATGACATTCGCGCGCCTGTCACCATTTAAAAGCAACGACTAGTTTATTGCCCTAAATTTGATGGCTTTGGGGACATCACCAAACATTTGGATTCCAAAGGCTAGTTCATGGTGCCCAAATTTGACATCTACGAGCCCATCACCCCTTGGTCAATTCCTTCAGCTTTATTTTCTTTGAATTTCCTTTGACTGAGCTTAGTCTTTAAATCCTTCCAAAGGGTACCTATCCTTCGAGGTCTTGAGAAATGTCAATTTCCCAGTCGCTGAGAGCCCCCCACAAGGGTACTTGCCCTTTGGGGTTCTTCGGGTGGCCTTCTTCATCAAATCCTTCAGACAAAATGTCTGAAGGATTTCTTCCATTGTCTTTCCTGCTTATTCCCTTGAGCTTTTTTCTTTCAGGTGAATTCCTTCAGCGTTTTTATCTGAAAGAATTTGCCTTGTCTTTTGCCTTGAATAAATCTGAAGGAATTCCAACTTTTCTACCTTGTTCACTTTTCCAAATAAAATCTTACCCTTTCAACCTTTTATTACGGTCCATTTTGCTCATCACCTGCCCTCCGCAAAGGCTGTTTGATCTCTAAAATTGCCTTTCAAAAAAGTCACAAAGGTCCTTTTGGCACTTAAGTGCCCTCCTCAAGGGCACTTGTCCTTCAGGATTTTAGAAGACTCATTTGAACTTTTTGTCAGGCCTTTGATCATTCCTTCAGACAAAATGTCTGAAGGAATTCCTTCAAACAATTTGTCTGAAAGATTTCACTTGTAAAATTTTGCCATAGAAAATCCCTCTAAAAGATATCTTTTTTTCCATTTGCCCTCCACAAGGGCACTTGTCCTTCGGGCTTTGGGACACCTTCCTTTGAACCTTTCGATTGAACTGACCTTGAATTTGCCTAAGTGTTGGGAACTTGTTTCTTTCCTGTAGAGTCCGTAGAAATGAGCCTGTAGAGTCCATAGAAACAAGCCTACAGAGTCCATAGAAATTAGCCTGTAGAGTCCATAGAAATAAGCCTACAAAGTCCATAGATATGAGCCTGTGGAGTCCATAGAAATCAGCCTGTGGAGTCCATAAAAATAAGCCTGTAGAGTCTGTAGGAATGAGCCTATAGAGTCCATAGAAATGAGCCTACAAAGTCTGTAGAAATGAGCCTGCAGAGTCTATATAAATGAGCCTATAGAGTTTGTAGAAATCAGCCTGTGGATTCCATAGAAATAAGCCTATAGAGTCCATAGAAATGAGCTTATGGAGTCCATATAAATGAGCTTGCAGAGCCTATGGAAATGAGCTTGCAGAGTCTGTTAGCTAAAAAGGCTTGAAAAATGGAGAATCTGAATGCCCAGGACAATTTTTGAGAAGTGAAGAGAGAATTTTGGCCTACAGGACCAAAATAGTTCATGTGTTATCCCACAAAGGAGTGACAAATTTTAGGAACAACAAGAACAACAATCTTATGAAGCACCAATAGTCTATCCACCCATTTCATAATGCATCTTTTAAGGCATGCACTTAGAGAGATTGAGACTCAATAGGCTATTGTAAGATAGAAAAAATCAATAATTGATAAAGTTTAAAAATATTATGTGTATGCATATGCACCACTTAAAGCTCATCACTTGTCATGAAGTTACAATAAAAGATGATGCTTTGGGAAAAGAATATAACAACACACAAAATTGATCTAAATAAATCAAAATATTTAAATCATAAAATAATTGAAAGTAAATGACTAAAAGAAAATAACTGAGATAAATAAGTAATATATGTGTACCTTGATTTACCTTTATCACTGAATGGTTTTTTGTTGTGTTTGTAGTTTTGATCATGGAGGGTGTAGACACTACTCTGGACAAACCCTAAAGATACAAAACTTAAAGAGCAAAAATAAATAAATGCAGTAAATTCAAGATAACTCAAATGTGTAAGCATGATGTACTTGGAAATTTGGTAAGTTAGGGTGATAAATGCTATGTTATGACCAAATAACCCAACCTAAATTTAGAGTAAATTGAGTAATCAAAAATCCAAGGCTACTAAATGACCAAAAGAATCAAAAGAATGTACCTTAAATAAGAAGGGAAACAAAACAAATCATACCAAGGATACATGAAAAGTGAAAATCTAACATCAATGTGACAGTAATAGAAATATTTACTTAACCAAATATGGGCAATAAATGCTAAAATAATATTGATGAGTGAGAAGTAAAAATCTAAACTCAATCATCAATGGAAAAAATACATTGAAGGGAAAAAAATATTGGCGAGTGAGAAGTAACAATCCAAAATCATTAAACAATAGAAAAAGTACAGAAAGTAAAAATATTGGTGAGTGAGAAGTAATAATCTAAACTCACTCAACAATGGAAAAAGTAAAAAAATATAGAAATGGATGTAGTTGTTCAAAAAAAGGAATGATAATGAAAAATGTTCAAATAAAACCAAGAAATTTCTATAAATGTAAAGCAATGGTGTTAAGAAAATAATCCATAGTCACTTAAGCATATTATTTTGTTTTAAAGATAGATAAAACCAAAACAAAGTAATGCTAGCATGTTTTAAGATGTGAAGAAGAGGGAATATAGAAGAGGGGAAACATATTTAGAATTAAACTTGCCTATCAAGGGGGGAATGAAATAGGTGGTGGGGTAAATGTAGGACAAATCAAAGTAGAAAAACTCTTTATCGATGTCAAGACATTAAAATAAATTTTATCAAAACAAGAGGACTTTTGACATTAAGGGCTCTAAATAAATTCTCCTAACCATACAAATAATTGGATATAAAATAAAGTATGAATATAATCACATGAAGGTTATATGCATGAAAATATGGACCTATCTTCCCACAATATGTTCCCCATTCCTTAGGACCCCTTATAGGGCCATCAATTTACTTTGAAGATTGGGTACTTGTGTGAGAAAGTAGGTAGCACTATAGAGTTTTTAATTATCCTATCCCAATCTATTGGCTTACTACACCCCAACGGACCTTGGCTCTACTATGAGACTAACTATGGAATTTGAGGTTTGATTGGGGATATGAGATGTGCTATAAATTACATATTTTGGTGTGATGTTGACTTTTTGATTTTATATTTGCCTTTTGATCATTGAATTTTATAAATGATTTGGATTTTAAATTTTGATGGATTTTTTTATTCCTCCTCCAATATATTTGGAGAACCAATCATGGGTGCTAAAAATGACTCTCATTTGAAAACATTGAACTTTGTTGCTAAGAAAGAGGACTTAGAGAACATGGTTTCTAAGAATATTTTTTATTCATGTTAAGTAAAAGTGCTATCTTGAATTCAACATTATTTTATTCAAAGTGGAATGAAAGGAAGGGAAATCAATGGGAAATGAACATGAAACAATTTGAATTACCTCAAATTGAAAAAAAAATGTAGCAATATGAAAAGGGATATATTGACAGGTAAGTATGATTCCTTATCATAAGAATGTATGTAAGTGTAGGAAAACATGCAAACATAGTTTGTTGTGCAAGTTTTATCTTAAAAAGAAACAAAAATTGAGGCTGAGAATATGGAGTCACAAACTTGTAACCCTTTCTGAACATTATAAAAATAATGTTTGGTTTGAATTTTTTTTTGAATGAATATGTAGATTTTATGAGGAGGGCTTGGTCCTATCCATGGTCTTACATTGAAACTCATAAAAGAAAAACCCAAGTGGGTGAAACAAGTGAAAAATGGTATTTATGAGGAATTCCTAGTCTTATCCATGGTCTTACACTACAAATCATAAAATAAAGACGAAAATTAAAAAGATTTGTAAAATAATAAACTTGTGATTAAAGAGAAAAACATAATAATGTATATAGGAAAGAAAAAGGTATTCGTGATAAAAACTAGGTCGTATCCATGCTATTACAATGCAAATCATAAACTATAAAGTGAAATAACACCAAAGAACCTAAAGGAAACAATGGTGATAGTAAAACAAAACTAAATGAAATAAAGTGCACCAAAAAAAAAAAAACATGAGACAAACATAAAAAACAAAATCTATGCTAACATATATATCAAAGATGAGTGTAATCATCTAAAAATGACACTTTAGTGTTTAGAGTTTTACTTGAGACCACCCATTTATAACTCAACCCTAGACCTATCTTAAGGCATATTTAGAAACTTATCTAACCTTTGTGTATGCCATAGACATCCCTAAACATCACTAAAGCAGTCCCAAATCCTCACTTTAGCATCATATTCCCTAGTGCCTCAAGTTATGCCACCTGGACATTAGTGCCATAACTTGGATAGTAGCACCCATGGTGCTAGTGTCCCAATTTGGGTGTTATTATCCTTTTCTCAATTTTTATCACCAATGTATATATTTTAAAATCAACCATCACCTAGGGTTATCATAGACCTGTTTTAAGAATCACACAAGCAATAGAATAATATATATACATTACTTTTAGCACTTTATTCACTAGATCTAAATCATATGCAAATAACCCAAATTAACTCAAAACAAGTTGTGTATAATCAAGGTTATCGATCCCTATTTTATCTTACTTATACATATATCCATCTATAACATTCCTAACTTTAGATTGATCATATTTCCAGTCTTAAACACACTCAAATCACTCAAGTTGACATTCTTATTAATTTTTCTTGAAATTGAACTAAAACTTAGGTGGAAAGAAGTAAATCAGTCTTGATCCTTCCATAGAGTATTGGTATATAAGAACTCTCATCATAGTAGGGTGTTGAGGATGTCCAGCCTACTCCACTAACATCACACTTTTCTACTTGTGTCAATCAAATACTTTAACAACATGGAGATATAGGGTTTACATAAAAAAATAGTCAAAATAAGTTATCGATAGGAAACCATAACTTGTGTACAGAAGAACATGTTAGGTAGACTATGATTGGGTGAACCCAAAATCTCAAAATAGCTATCATAGAGGATACTAGTGCAAAAAGGAGGACACTGACACCATTGATGCTACTATCTAGTTAGGGCACTATTATATAGGAAGGGTTTTAACACCTAGATATTGTCTACGACACTCAAATCAGCTCCTCTCCTAGTTTGAAACCTTTAAATCTTCCATCTCAGTCAATTTCTAGCTAAGTAATTGTTTGCAACATTTATTATTAATTTTAGAGTGACCAAACTAGGTTAATTCTGTTATAAATAAGTGATTCTATTTATTGCATATTTATACCATGATTTACTATACTCAACGCGTCCCCTCCACTCCCCTCTATCTAGATATGGGATATGGAATATGTAGAGTAAATTTTTTTACTCTACGTTGCATTCTGATTTTCAGTCGTGCACTGCAGTTTTGTTCTTGCATACCTTGGTCGTGGCGGTAGAAATTTCAAAATAGAGCATGGGCTTGATTCATTTGATTCATTTTTTGTCTAAATATAGAAGAGTAGCAGAAGCTACCAAGTGGCATCATCCGAAAATAGGTTCTTGTTCCCTTTCTTATTCTTTTTGTTTAATTTTTGCTCAAGTGTTGAATTCAAGCGAAAGCCGCCAAGTGTCACTTTCTGAGACATGGAATCAGCCAAGTGGAGTCATCTGAGGCACCTTTCCTAACTCTCAAGAGGGTTGCAGAATGTGCCACGTATCCAATAATAACTCAGAAGAACACACCACATGTCGGCATCCATGTCTCATATCGGCACCCGTGTTTCATCTTTTTTGGCAAAATTTTTCAACAAGTTAAGTAGCAGGATCATACGAAAAGTGCCAAGTGGTAGTCGTGGAAGGATCTAGACTGCTTTTCTAGAAGAAAGTGAAAGTCACCACGTGTCAACATCTGAGAGATGCCTAAGGTTCAATGTTTAGTTCAATGCCTTGATTTAACTTTTTGGTTCAATACCTTGGTTAATGTGTAAACAGCTCACAGTATTGAACCGTTGAACCATTAAACCATTTTTGGTTCATCAGGCAGTTCAAGGGAGTGTCCCAAAAAATAAAGGGGTTAATTACCCTTTCGAAAGGTAGTAAGGTATTTTTTCAATTTTTTTAAAGTGTCGAAGATGAGCAAAGGCTGCCAAGTGTCACTTTTCGAGCCCCTTTCTACTCCATTTCTAGAAGCCGTAGAAGCCACCACATAGCAACATCCGAGAGAACATATTCAAGTTTCTTTACTAAATGAAGGTTGTGGTGGGTCCCATGTGTTATTTCAAAGGTCTGCGGAAGCTGGCATGTGTCACCATTTTTAGGATCCTAATATATGCCCCAAATAATTCTACAACATAGCTAAAGGGAAAGTGAAAAGTGCCATGTGTCTTCGATAAATCAGGCGGAAAGCACCAAGTGTCATTCTCTGATGCCTTCTAAGTAATAAGAAGATTTTTAGGGAATAGACTGTGTCCTCTTCCATTTCAACAAGATAGAGTGCTATGTGTATCTATTCAACAAGCGAGCTAGGGGGAACTCAATGGGAGTTATTTTTGGTAGATGGAACAGCTCATCAAGTAGATTTTTGGGGCCTACAAAAATTAAAAAGGGCCGTCTATTTGTCCCCTATAAGTGGAGGAGAATAGACAGTTGCATGGCTAAGTAGGTGATGGAATGGGAAATTCAGGCGTGGAAGGAGGTACTAGACATGAATCGACACGCCACAATCAGGGCAGTCGCCCTACTCTAGCATGGCCCTTTATGATAAGACCAAAATGCATCCAAGGCATTAAAGGCACCAAATTCCACATTTTTTTATCTCTAAATCTAAGGCTATAAAAGCAGGATGGTAAAAAGTTTAGAGGGGCTAGAGCTTGTGACTAAGTAATATCATTTGTTTTTGTCTCATTTTCTTGAGTTGAAAAGTTTATATGACTGTATGCATTTTTGTGCCTTTTGTATGACTGGAAGATTCAAATAAGAAGATTGAACACTATGCCTTAATGGATATTATCTATGTCATTTGTAAAAGTAGTCTATGTTGTAGATTTTCTAGAGTTGTGATTAGGAATGTAATTTGCTTTTGTCTCATTTTCTTGAGTTGGAAGGTTTACATAACTGTACGTGTTTCTACACCTCTTATGTGATTGGAAGATTCAAATAAGAAGATGTGAGCCTCTATTGACATCTATTGACATCTTTTGTATCTCAGCAAAAGAAGTCTATGTTGTGAGCCTATGTTTCTATTATTTAGATCTTTTACGTTGATCATGTATTTGTTTGCTCTTAAATGTAAATTAATCCTACATATAGTCTCACTACGCTTAGGATTAAGGTCGAATTACATTCAGGTGCATCGTCATAGTTAGATTTCATTTCTTGCATTTGTGTTTCTATTTAAATTCCAATCCCTTCCCCCCCCCCCAAACACTTGATATAAAGAAGAGACCAACTTCTCTAAAATCTGGAGGTTATTTCAAGACACAAGTCCCACATCTTGAAACTTCCCATTGTTGTCGATTAGAATCAAGCACAATTTTAAACATGAATAGTTTTTGGCACGCTCGGTGGGACTAGTCTTGATGTTTCTTTCAATACCGTATGAACCAGAGAGCTACAAGGAGTTGGAGCTATGGACCAGTCACCAGATCATAGTCTACTACAAATATAGGTATTCTTTTGCCACCTTTGGTAATAAGTCCAAGAAGAAGAGCTAACCAGTTTATACCAATACCAAATATTTGATCCCCTATACCCCCAAGAAATTATGCAAGCTGGAACACTGGTAGTCCCTTAATACTCCCAACACCACCAGCCATTTCGGATCCTATCCCAGTGAATGCCCTAAAATCTCTACCCAAGTTCAGTGGGCAAGATCTAAAACACCTGCAAAACATCTTCAAGATGTATCAAATGTCTATGCTATACATGTTGTCACACAGCAAAATGTGACCATAAGGTTATTAGCAGCTTCTTTTAAAGGGAAGGCTTTAAAATGGTATCAGTCTTTGACCCCAAATACCATATCTACATGGGACCAGCTTGGAGATCTATTCTTTGAAAGATTTGTAGAGAAGGGTGATAAGTCTTCTTTGTTACAACAGTTAATCACCATTCAAAGGGGACCACAGGAAGACATGACTGACTTCAATACCAAATTTCAAAAAACTTGGGATAGAATCCCTGCTATAGCTAGGCCACCAACTAGTATGGCCATAGTGTTTTATTTCAAGGCTTTGAATTTAGATATATCTGTTATGATTTAGTCACTAGGAGGACACACTTTGCTAGAGGCTTATGAATATGCGGTTAGAGCTGAGAATCACTTAATAGATGCTAGAAAGTTACCTCCAAGGCCCCCATGCCCATGTTACCAAAAATTTCCTTGCCCTTATCTCAAGAAGTTCCTAAAGCTGTAAGCCCACCTGTGTCTATGTACACTTACGCTCAATCATCTGTGAAAGAACCTGCCTCTGCTCAGTCATCTGAGATGGATGATATCAAGAATATCCTAAGGATGTTTTTTAATGAGATGATCAACATAAAGAGATAGTAGAATACTTTCCCTAAGCCTCATTATCAAAGATATCAAGGAAACAGGGTTTCATCCCAACCAAACCAATATCAGGGTCTTCCAAAACAAACTAACCATCAGCTAGTGAATTAATTAGTTGTAGTTCCCACACCCTCACAGACCATTCTTCCCAACTCAAATAGGGAGATGGTTCCAGAGAAAAATAATTATGTGGATGATACTAATTCCTAGTGTTTCCCTTGCAATAATGCTCATACTCCTAGAGACTGTCCTAGGGGTAATCTACAATAAAGGGTGGCAAAGCAAAGAAGAATGGATGGTCATTTTGCTAGTACCATTGACAATCAAGCCAACCAGTCTCCTAGTATGTAGAATTCAGTCCTAGTGGCTCAGATGCAAGGAATGTCCTTGCAACAAGATGAAGAAATAGCCTCAGAACATGCTTTGTTTTCATGGATTGAAAATGAAGAATCGGTTTTCTTGAAAGAAACATCTACCTCCCAAAGACAAGTGGTGCAATCTGATTATTACACCAGGTCAAAGAGGAGAATGGTAGAGCAGACCGAGATTATAAATGGTCAAGTCATGAATAATCCTCCATCTCAAGGGCAAATAAATGCTATTGTTAGACAAGAAGTGCCTTATCTAGTGCAGGATCAAGGGATTCCTGCCCAAATCCAGGGAAAAATGAGATATTCTTATGTCTAAAAAACTCAATCTTTGGGACCGATAAATGTAGTGGATCAATTAAAGAAGACTCTATCCCAAGTATCAATATGGGATATATTGGCTATTCTTGAATAGAAGACACTGCTACAAGAAGCCCTACAAGGCCAAGCAGTGCCCAAAGGTACTGTTACCAAAGAAGGACCTACTGGAAAGGAAAAGCTCAAAGATACAGTTCCTCATCAGACAACAGCCTTTGTGAATGATGCAGTACAAGTAAGTAAATCCAAACCAGAGCCTTTCTATTTGACTTTGATAGTTGGAAAGAAACTCTTGAATAATGCATTGATAGATTTGGGAGCTAGTACTATAATGATGCCAGAGCAAATAGCTGATGCTGTGAAAATAAAATATGAACCCCTTATAAAAGGAGGTGTGCAGCTAGATGGCAAAACAATACAAACCATAGGGAGAATTAAACAACTCCCATTTCAGCTATATACTTGTCCCAATATAATTGTCAACCAAGATGTAGTTGTCATAGGTATATCTCCTATTTTTGGTTTATGTTTATCCAAAGACTTTACAACAAAAATAGGAGGATATATGTCTCTTGACTGGTCTCACCTCATCCTAAAAACCAGATACGATTTGAAGATGAAATTTCTATCTGAACAACTATCAAAAGACCATATCACCAACGAACCAAAAACAAGATTAGAGGTTGATCATGCTATGTTAAATAAGGAAAAAAGGATTTTTGTTGAAGAGCTAGGCGACTGGACTGAGCATGATCAAGAAGAAGAAAACAGCTAGTTGTTGGCTATGATGCATAGCAACCCATATGGGGACTATGACTCTACTGGTCTAAGCACATATGTCATTTTTGATGAGGACCAGGCAATCCTAAATGTTATAAGGGAAGAGGCACCAAATAGTCAAGATTCAGAGATCTGGACCTTGAATTTTGATGGGGCTAGAAGTAAACATGGTGCTGGAACAGGAATTTATCTTAGTTCTTTAAATGGTGACAAAATTTTAAGGGCTATCCGATTCCAATTTGCTTGCACTAATAATTATGCTGAGTATGAATCTTTAGTACATGGGCTCTTATTAGCCAAGAAAAAGGGAATAAAGAATCTAAAAGTAAAAGAAGATTTAGAATTAGTAGTAAAGCAAATTAGAGAAAAGGCAGCAGCCAAAAATGTGAGAATCAGATCCTACAGACATAGTATTTCGGATTTGATAGAAGATTTTGAAGCTTTCAATATCGAGATAATCCCTATAAGTCAAAACTCTGAAGCTGATAGGATGGCCCAAATTGGCTCACAATTTGATCTAGCAACTAGCCTATTAATTAACAATGAGTCAGTAAAATCTATAGTGAGGCTGACCATTCCAGACAATGATGAGAATTGGCATATATTTGAAAATGATGCTCAGGTAGTCTCATTCTTACAAAAATTAGATGAGTTTGTTGATCAATTACAAACCAAAATTGAAGAGGCATATGGTGATCAAATTATACAATTGAGGACTAATAAGCTCCCCAAGTGTTTGATCACCTTAGAAAACTTCTTTGATCCAGAGGATGTAAGCTTGGAGAAGAAAAGGTTTCAGGTAGATGAAGCAAACTATTCTGAAATAGAGGTGAGTGATGGGAAAAGGCTAAAAGTTGGAAATTCTACAACTCAAGAAGAGAAGGAAAGGCTAATTGAATTGTGCAAGAAATATGACAGAGCCATAGCCTGGAGCTATGAAGATCTTCATGGATACAATAGATACATTATCCAACATATAATAGAACTAACTGAAGGGTCTAAGCCCATTAGACAGAAATAGAGGCCAGTAAATCTAATGATTGAGCTTCTAATGGTAGATGAGTTGCAGCAACTTTTAGATTCTAAAATAATATTTCCAATCAAGCACTCAACTTGGGTATCAAATCTAGTACCAGTTAGGAAAAAGAATGGAGATGAAAGACTGTGTGTATATTTTAGAGATCTAAATAGATCATCTCTGAAAGACCACTATCCCTTGCCCTCCATGAAACAAATTCTACAAACTGTGGCTAGATCAGAGAGATTTTCTTTACTAGATGGTTTCTCTAGATGTAATCAAATTTGGTTGGCTGATGAAGATTAGTACAAAACTACTTTTACTACCAAATGGAGAACATTTGTATATGCTAAGATGCCATTTGGTCTATCAAATGTAGGAGCCACCTTTGAAATAGCTATGGATATGCCTTTGGGGAGCTCATAAATAAGATCATCCTTGTCTATCTGGATGACCTCACTGTATTTTCAAAAAATGTTGATGATCATTTTGATCATTTAGAATCTATCTTCAAGAAATGTTAATATTTTGGGATATCATTGAATCTCAAGAAATGCATCTTTGTTGTACCTCAGGGCAAATTTTTGGGACATATATTATCTAAAGAAGGAGTTTCTATAGATCCTGAGAGAATCACAGCTATAATGAACCTACCTCTTCCAGTAAATGAAAAGGTAGTTCAGTCCTTTTTATGGAAGATCAATTTTGTCAGTAGATTCATATTTGATTTTGCAGGCTTGGTAAGACTAGTGACACTCTTGCTAAAGGAAGACCTAGTTTTCAAATGGACTACAGAAGGAAGGCAAGCCTTTAAAGAGGTCAAGAAGGCTATCTCAGCAGCCCCAGTGCTTAAAAACCCAGATTTTTCCAAGCCCTTCGTAATGTATGTCTATGGAGGAGAGTCAAGTATTGTTGTTGTCTTGACTCGAAAGGACAATAGGCTGGAGGGGGAACACCCAATAGCCTTTTTCTCAAGAACTCTTAGGGATTATGAGACCAGGTAAAATTTTGTGGAAAGACAAGCCTATGCCATGGTAAAAGCACTCAAGAAATTTAGGCATATGATATCAAGGAGAAAACTTTTGATACTTTTAGCTCACTCAAGTGTTAGGGAATACATCATGGAGGGAGAAATCACTGACAAGAGAGCTAATTGGATCACTAAGATCCTTGAATATGATGTAGAGGTCAGACCTACCAAGCTAGTCAGAGGCAGGGGTCTGTGCCAATATATGACCCAAGAGCTTGAAAAGATGTCACTTAAGGAAGCAAATTCAGAAGGAGAGATGGAGACAGTGCTAAAAATACAAGAGGTTGATCAGGAATGCTAGGTCACAAGAAAGATTCATTTTATGAAAAATGGGATTTATCCAAGAGAACTCCCTCAAAATAAGAGGAGATATTATAGGATATAGGGAGTTCATTTTACTTTAATTAAACAAGTCCTTTTCAGAAGAAATTCTAATGGAAAGTTGTTAAGATGTGTAGAACAGGCTGAGGCTAGGAGAATACTACACGAGATGCATCATGCAATATCAGGGGGGCATTTTTTTGCAAAGACCATGGCCATAAAGATAACTGAGGTAGGATATTTTTTTTTACTTTATTTCCAGATTGTTATCAACTGGTTAAAAAATGTCAATCCTGCCAAAATTATATGGGGATGAGGAGGAATGCAACCATGCCCCTTAGTCCTATAATTGTGGATGAACCTTTTGCTCAATGGGGTCTTGACTTCATTGGAATGATAAATCCAATGTCTAGTATGGGTCATAAATGGAAATTAATTGTAATAGACTATTTCGCTAGATGGACCGAGGTAGTCCCACTTAAGGAAGCAACAGAGAATGTGATCCTATATTTTATAGGGAGTATCACTGCTCGCTTTAGGGCTCCCCATACCATAAATTCAGATAATGCCAAAGCATTCTTGGGGTCCAAAGTATCTGACTTTGCCTTGAGGCATGGAATATATCTAAAAAAATTATCTAACTATTACCCTCAAGGTAATGGTTTGGCAGAATTGACTAATAAGAACCTGATAAGACTCATCAAAATAGTAGGGGTTGATCACCACAAATAGTGACACAAAGTGCTTAATTCAGCACTATGAGCTGATAGAATCATGCCTAAGCAGGTGATCAAAATGTCCCCATATAAATTGGTATATGGAAAGTATGTTGTGATTCCCCTAAGCTTGGACATTCCTGCTCTCCAGCTGATCAAACAAATTGAATCTGAAGAAAATGGCCCCATGCAGGTCAGGCTTGTAGAACTTTTGGAAGTTCGGGAGAAGAGGGATGCAGCCCATGATTCATTGAGTAAGCATCAAGGAATGGTTAAAGACTATTTTGACAAAAGGAATTCGAATCCTCATTTTGAATTAGGCTCAATTGTTTTGAAATGGGATGCAAGAGCTGCCAAGTCGAGTCAACATACCAAATTTGAAGCATTATGGATTGGACCGTATAAAATTCATGTGTGCAAGCAGAAGAATTCATTCAAGCTGGAATCGATGGAAAGAGAACCTGAAGAGATTCCTATAAATATAATCTATTTGAAGAATTTCAATTAACTTGGGTCTCTAATGTATTATAGTTAAATAATTTCTCATTCTCGCATTATTTTTCTTTTTCATTATTTTCTCGCTTTTCTTTTTAAATAAGTGTTTTAAACACATGTCGACGGCTCTTTTGAAGGTATAAATTTCATAATTTTGATCTAACAGAAGGTGGAGTTTTCTTTTTGAGCAGGCTCAAAATTCCTGGGGGTCTCCAATAACAATAGAGTAAAAAATTTTACTCTACATTGCATTCCAATTTTCAGTTGCACACTGCAGTTTTGTTCCTGCATACCTTGGTTGTGGTAGCAAAAGTTTTGAAATAGAGTGTGGGCTTGATTCATTTGATTCATTTTCTATCTAAATTTTGAAGAGCAGTGAAAGCTACCAAGTGGTGTCATTTGAACACGGGTTCTTCTTCCCTTTTTGATTCTTTTTGTTTCATTTTTGCTCAAGTGTTGAATTCGAGCAGAAGCCACCAAGTGTCACTTTCCAAGACATGAAACTGGCCAAGTGGAGTCATCTAAGGCACCTTTCCTAACATTCAAGAGGGCCGTGAAATGTGCCACATATCCAATAACAACTGAGTGGAATGCACCATGTGTCGGCATCCATGTCTCATATCAGCACCCGCATTTCATCTTTTTTGGCAAAGGTTTTCACCAAGTTAAGTAGCAAGATCATGCGTAAAGTGCCAAGTGGTAGTCACAGAAAGATCTGGACTACTTTTCTAGAAGAAAGTGGAAGTCACCATGTGTCGGCATCTGAGAGACACCTAAGTTTCAATGTTCAGTTCAATGCCTTGGTTCAATACCTTGGTTAATGTGTAAATGGTGTGCAGTATTGAACCGTTGAACCATTGAACCATTTTTGGTTCATCGAGCAGTTTAAGAGAGTGTCCCAAAAACCAAAGGGGTCAAGTACCCTTTCAGAAGGCAATAAAGCATTTTTTCAATTTTGTTTAAGTGCCAAAGACAAGCGGAGGCCACCAAGTGTCACTTTTTGAGCCCCTTTATACTCCATTTCTAGAAGCTGCAGAAGCCACCACGTGGTGACATCTGAGAGATCATCTTCAAGTTTCATTACTAAATGAAGGTTGTGGTGGGTCTCAGGTGTTATTTCAAAGGACTACAGAAGCTACCAAGTGTCACCATCCATATAAGCCTAATATGCGCCCCAAATAATTCTACAACATAGCTAAAGGGAAAGTGAAAAGTGTCATGTGTCTTCGATAAATCAGGGGGAAAGTGCCAAGTGTTATTCTCCAGTGCCTTCTAAGTAATAAGAAGATTTTTAGTGAATTGACTAAGTGTCCTCTTTCATTTCAATAGGATAGAGTGTTCTGTGTATCTGTTTCAGTAAGCGAGCTAGGGGGAACTCAGCGGGAGTTAGTTTTGGTAGATGGAGTAGTTCACTGGGTAGATTTTTGGGGCCTACAAACATTAAAAAGGGCCACCTATTTGTCCCCTATAAGTGGAGGAGAATGGACAGTTACACGTCTAAGTAAGTGATGGAATGGGAAATTCAAGCGCAGAAGGAGGTACTAGACATGAATCGATGCGCCACAGTCAAGGCAGCTACCCCGCTCCAGGATGGCCCTTTTTGATAAGACCAGAATGCATCCAAGGCATTAAAGGTGCCAAATTCCACATTTTTTATCTCTAAATCCGAGGCTATAAAAGGAGGATGGTTAAAAGTTTAGAGGGGCTAGAGCTTGTGACTAAGTAATATCATTTGCTTTTATCTCATTTTCTTGAGTTGAAAATTTTATATGACTGTATGCATTTCTACACCTTTTGTATGATTGGAAGATTCAAATAAGAAGATTGAAATCTATGCCTTTACAGATATTATCTGTGTCATTTGCAAAAGTAGTCTATGATGTAGATTTTCTAGATTTGTGATTAGGAATGTCATTTGACTTTGTCTCATTTTCTTGAGTTGGAAGGTTTACATAGCTATACGTGTTTCTATGCCTCTTATGTGATTGGAAGATTCAAATAAGAAGATTGAACCCTATGCCTCTGTTGACATATTCTGTATCTCAACAAAAGAAGTCTATGTTGTGAGCCTCTGTTTCAATTATTTCAATCTTTTACATTGAGCCTCTCTTCTTTACCATAGTTAGATTTCATTTCTAGCATTTGTGTTTCTGTTTAAATTCCAGTCCCTTCCCCCCCCTCAAACACTAGATATAAATAAGAGACCAGCTTCTCTAAAATCTAGAGGTTGTTTCAAGACGCAAGTCCCACATCTTCAAACTTCCCATTATTGTTGATTAGAATCAAGCACAATTTTAAACATCAACAGAATATGGGTATGAGAAATGCCACAGAGCCCTACTTATATCTATATTGATAAGATATGGTTTGTGCTACACTTATTCACATTATGGATAGATACCCTTCCCTCCCCTACTCCCCAATATAGAGTAGGTAGGGGAGGGGCATCCATATAAACAATAATCTCAATTCCTAGTTGAGAATCCCATTGTGACACATTGAGTGGTGCATCCCATTCAAATATCACTCCCATAGTGGCACATCCATCCTTCTGATAATGTGGTTTCAGTGTGTTTGGTTCAGATAGATATATAAGGTAGACCAAATCTCAATCCCATAGTTATTGACATCCTATTCCAAACCCCCTATACCTATAGATATAGAGATATGTTCCAATCCCAAGACATGACTCGATGACCTTGTGATGTTAATGTCATGGTGGGATGGGAAAATCCATATATAGATAATAATACCAATCCCTATTTGAGAATCCCTAGTTGACTCATCTATCTGATAATGGACTTGACTATCCTCTTTCATCTTTCCAAGACACCACACCATATATATAGATATGGGGCTTGATTAATTTATTCGAGAAAGGAGTCGAATATTCTCATCTTTTCATTCCTATTCTATCTCATTGTATTACTTATATAACTAGTTAGTAAGTAATTTGATCTAGTGTGTTTTGTTCCACCAATCATTATTGATGTGTTTTAAATCTGATCTAGTGTGTTTGGTTCCTTGATAGATAGATATATAGGGATTTGGTGTGGAGAACCTATAGTCTTCGATCATTAGTGAAACTAACTCCATCTATAGTAGATAAATAAAGGGTGTCAAGCCATATCTATGTATAGGGGATTAAATATAGGGTGTAAAGCTTGAATCTAGAGTTAAAGATATAAACCCACCTATAAGTCCAATATCTATATATAAGCCTTGCATTACATATATCTCTATGGGATTGAATCCCAAATACAAGGAGATAGATATATATGGATCCTGAGTGATAGGATCTAGTTGAGAGTGTAAGGCCATATCTATATATATGGGCAAGAGCATATATAGGTCTTGAATCTAGAGTTTAAGCTTTAATGCCTAGTGTAAGGGTTGAATATAGAATGATAGTCCCCTATAGATATCTAGGCTAGAATACAAGGCTTTTATCCCCCCCTTACCCTCCTAATTCCCCCTATATATATCTAGGCTAGAATACAAAGCTTGTATACCACTCCCTTTCCCTCCTAACTCCCCCTGCATATATTATATCTAGAAAGGCCCCTCTATATATATAACCTGAGTATGAGTCCCCTATCTATTGCTAGTTCCCTATCTATATATGGGCCCCTATTCATATATGGGTAAGGATTGAATCCTCCTCTCCCTCTCCAACAAATGGGGTGAATGGTTATAGTGACAACTACAACTCTCATATCATATATAGCGAGGGGGATCTAGTTACAACACTATATGGGACAAATTGAGTTGAGATACATGATTATGTATTACATATATAATAGAAAGCAACTAATGTGTAGATTGAATGATGCATGTGCCATATGTAATATCTTAGTTATCTCTAGATCTTAAGTGTTGGTGGTTCTTATCTCAAAGTGAGGGAAGGCTATGATTATCTTTTTTTGAATAATATCATTTCATTCTGACTTTGAGTGATTTAGACTTCCAACTCATGTTACATATACAATAGGAGGAAAAACATCAACCAACCACCCCACTATGTATATATCTTAATTTTATATGGTTGATCATAATAGGAGGAATAACCTCAACCAACTACTAGCTATCGATGGGGTCATGTTGAGACCAACTACCACCTATTTTAATTGAGATGAACTAGATACAACTATTGATCATTCATATAGATGTTTAGTAGACAATAGGGAGAGCATCCCCACTTCATTAGTCAATGGGAACATAGAGAATAGTATCTAGTCGAAAGTGCAGAAAATTCAAAAAAAGTTGTTGACTAATACTTTTCACACATCTGATGTAAACCACATTTTTGGCTCAAATTTTCAAAGATGGAACACATAATTCACTAGTGAAGAAAATGAGAGAACGAGAAAATCAGACAATACTGAGTTTGATTTTTTGAGAAAATCAGACAATTATTGAGTTTGATTTTTCATTCAAAATGTTTGTCGTGCAAATTAATCTTGATTTTAATGTTCTCCACAATTTTCAAACATTTGATGCCCTAAACTTTGGACTGTTTTAAATATAAATTTCAAAGTGCAGCCCAAAGTCTTGAAAAGACAAAAAAAGTTGTTGACTTGTAATTTTAAAATATTTATGTCTTAATCGATTTGGACTATTGTTAAATTGGATAATATTGAGTTTGATTTTTCATTCAAAATGTTTGATTTTAGTGTTCTTCACAATTTACAAATCGTAAAAGTTTACATTCATGGAAATTTCTAAATGCAACTTAAATTCTTGAAAATTTAAAAAAGGTGGATTAATAATTTTCAAACTTAAACTATCGTAAATAGGAAAATATTAAATTTAATTTTTCATTCAAATTTTCCCCACAATTTACAAATCCTGAGAGTTGCAATCATAGAAATTTAAAACATTTGATAACTAATAATTTTCAAACATTTGATGTTGTCAAATGTCTTAATTGATTTGGACTGTTGTAAATATATATATATATATATATATATATATATATATATATATATATATATATATATAATGCTATTTTTGTTTGGTAGGGTAAAATTAAATTGATGACATAATATAACATTACAGATTTGAGTGTGCAAGGAAAAAAGAGGAGAGAACGAAAATTGATTTTGATTTTTGATTTAAAATGTTTGTAGTGTAGAGTATTTTTTTATGAAAAGTATAAATAAAAAGATATTTGAATTTTCAAAGATTGAAATGTATAATTTTTTACTTCAATTTAAAGTTTTACGTGTAAAAGGTAAAAACTAAGAGAATGAAAGAAATGAATAATTATTAAGTTTAATTTTTTATTCAAAATGTATGGGATAATCTTCGTAGAAAGTATATAAATATGACACTTATTGATTAAGAATTTTCAAAGATGAAGTGTATAATTTTTGAATTCAATTTAAAGTCTTGCATATAAAGATAAAAACAAGAAGAGAATGAGAGAAACAGAGAATTATTAAGTTTGATTTTTCATTTGAAATGTGTGGGATAATCTTCACGGAAAATACATAGAAAATGACATTTGTTGACTAAGAAATTTTTAAAATGAAGAACATAATTCTTGAGTGAGAATATTCAAAGCATGTATAATCTTACAAGATAACAAAGAGGCATACTTATCTTAATTCTATAGTTTTTAAGTGGAAAAAAAGTTAACATAATTTTCAAAAATGAAGCGCATAATTATTGAGAGATTTTTCAAAGATGAACATGTAAAAAGAATCTTAAAAAAAATTATTTTTAAAGTATTTATTTTTTTTACTTTTAATAAAAAGGCAACTTTTACCTCTTATATATATATATATATATATATATATATATATATATATATATATGTAAGACACAACCTTTACCACTTATAGATTTGTGTGTGTTTTCACTATAACAAGTTTAATAGGATTGTAAGAAAAGTACATTCACATAAGTGCTTGTAAGAAAGGCAATAAAATTTAAAGTATATGAGTTATGTTATTGGATATTTCTCTCGACAATTCTTGACTGTTGAGTAGAAGATTGAGTGCATTTTCGTCTTTAAAATTGAGGTTGAGCAAATGACTTAAAATTGAACTATGAAATAAAGAGTTGTATTAATTACTCTTAAGAAGGCCAATTTAATATTGTGTCATCTCTCTAATGAATATAGGTACACATCTATGATCCTCTTAATGGATAAGATTTCAAAGAGTCTTGATTTTCTATAAAGAGCCAGTAAAATCTGCCATGGATCTTATAATAAACTAGGCACTTAAATACAAAATGTTCCTTTGATTTGGGTTCATTACTAAAAATTTAACACTGCAAGGATGATGAAAGAATACTTGAAATTATCCCAAAGAAAATATCAAATCAAAAGAGAACTTGGTATAATTGGGAGGAATAATACATTCATATTCTATTTGAATATAGTGCTCCAAGTAGTGATACATTTTTTTTATGACAATGATTCAAATGGTTATATACATATTTATTTTATCTATAATTTTTAGGACTCATCCTTTATGCCTCTAATTGTAGGAAATACATAGATTGAGTATACGAAGTGCTATTGATCCCCTTTTCACATAACTTCATAGATGATTGAAGAACCTTGAATTGATATCTATATACCCAATTGTTGTATCTTCCATACATATTAATATGTGAAGTAACATCACTAAATTGAATATAAATAAAATATGATGCATATGGATACCAAAATTTGAAAAAAAAAAAAAAAAAAACATTTAGAACTCACAATTTTTCCCATAAATTTTTAGATAACATAGAAATAAGAAATCTATCAACCCAATCCCAACTATTAGTGCTACAGTAAAACTTAGGTCCCCAAATCTCACAACCTTACAATACTTTTGGTGACACTAAAGTTTAAAAGATATGTGATTTTTATATGGCATCCTAAAAATAGAGTTGGAAACATTGTCTCTAAAGTTTAATAAGTATAACATACCCATTGCATAATATCTCTTATGTAGAAGAAAATATATTGAAGGGAGGTCGTTTTAAAGATACACCAATATAAGTTTAGATGAAAACCACTTTAACCATACTTATGTTGTAAATAAAGTTAGTTGCATGTGATTTTTTCTTAGTTGTGTTGAAAACCATGATCTTTATTTTACTCAAGCTCATTTATAAACCATGAGTATCAAAAACTGATCTTAAAATGTCAAGATCTCTTTCTAAGCCTAAAAAAATATGTAAAATAAAAATAATGTCATTTGAAAATAATAAAATTGTGATGATTATATCATAAAGAATACTATATACAAGGGAAAGTGAATTTGATCTACAAATCAATCCTAGTTCAGAGAAGATAAATAAAACCAACCCTTCTATTTGTTGGTACATTTAGATAATCAAGGTCATTACTAAAATGGATCTACTAGACCTAACTAAGGTGTCTCTTACCATATAATATCACTAGAATGGGTTCCAAAGCCTCTAGTCAAGCAATACCACATAGTAACCCTAGCTAGGTCATATGTTTTTTAATAAAGTAAATAACAAAGTAAAATAAATATAATCGATAGTTCAGTAAAATTTGTGGTATAAATGGGGGATTATAAACATAAAAATAAATATGCAAATAATAAATCTACTCAAGTTAATGTATAAGTAATCCTAAGCATAGAGAGATAAATACATTCATAACCCATTACTGATACAATTCTATATATTAAAATAAAAGAATAAGAATTAGAAATACTTACCTTAAAGATGAACCTATTGAGTCTCAATCTCTCCCTTTTGCCAATGGTGCTTTCCAAGATAAATTAAACTATCCCTTTCATTTGTTGGTACATTTAGATAATCAAAGTCATTACCAATATGGATCTGTTGGACCTAAGGTGTCTCTTACCATATAATATCACTAGAATGGGTTCCAAAGCCTCTAGTCAAGAAATACCACATAGTAACCTTAGCTAGGTCCTATGTTTTATAATAAAGTAAATAACAAAGTAAAGTAAATCTAATCGATAGCTGACTAAATTTTGTGGCATAAACGGGGGATAAGAAACATAAAAATAGATATGCAAATAAGAAATCTACTCAAGTCAATGTATAAGTAATCCTAAGAATGGAGAGATAAATACATTCATAATCTATTATTTATGCACTTATATATACTAAAATAAAGGAATAAGAATTATGAATACTTACCTTAAAAAAAAATTAGTTAGGTCTCAGACTAAGTCAGGTTGTCTAACATAGTCCCGTAACATGCTCATTTCCCAAAATAAGGTCGAACCATTTGAAATTATTTGGAGGATGGAAAAAAAGATTTTGGATTATATAGGGGCTATTTCAGGTGGTGAATAACTTAGAGGGATGTGTAAAGGAGGTGTTAAAGCTTAGGAAATTGTATAGGAGGCACTTGTGTTGGTTTCAAATGGTGGTATAAAGAACAACAATCTTATGAAGCACCAATAGTCTATCCACCCCATTCTTAATGCATCCTTTAAGGCATGCACTTAGAGAGATTGAGACTCAATAGGATATTGTAAGATAGAAAACATCAGTAATTGATAAAGTTTAAAAATATTATGTGTATGCATATGCCCCACTTAAATCTCATCACTTGTCATGCAGTTACAATACAAGATGATGCTTTGGGAAAAGAATATAACAACACACAAAATAGAGCTAAATAAATCACAATATTTAAATCATAAAATAATTGAAAGTAAATGACTAAAAGAAAATAATTGAGATAAATAAGTAATATATTTGTACCTTGATTTACCTTTATCATTGAATGGTTTTTTGTTGTGTTTGTAGTTTTGAACATGGAGGGTGTAGAGACTACTTTAGACAAACCCTAAAGATACAAAACTTAAAGAGCAAAAATAAATAAATGCAGTAAATTCAAGATAACTCAAATGTGTAGGCATGATGTACTTGGGAATTTAGTAAGTTAGGATGACAAATTCTATGTTATGACCAAATAACCTAGCCTAAATTTAGAGTAAATTGAGTAATCAAAAATCCAAGGCTACTAAATGACCAAAAGAATCAAAAGAATGTACTTTAAATAAGAAGGGAAACAAAACAAATCATACCAAGTATAAATGAAAAGTGAAAATCTAACATCAATGTGAAAGTAATAAAAATCTTTACTTAAACAAATATGGGGAATAAATGATAAAATAATATTGATGAGTGAGAAGTAAAAATCTAAACTCAATCATCAATGGAAAAAATACATTGAAGGGAAAAAAATATTGGCGAGTGAGAAGTAACAATCCAAAATCATTAAACAATAGAAAAAGTACAAAAAGTAAAAATATTGGTGAGTGAGAAGTAATAACCTAAACTCACTCAACAATGGAAAAAGTACAAAAATATAGAAATGGATGTAGTTGTTCAAAAAAAAGGAATGATAATGAAAACTGTTCAAATAAAACCAAGATAATTCTAGAAATGTAAAGCAATAGTGTTAAGAAAATAATCCATAGTCACTTAAGCATATTATTTTATTTTAAAGAAAGATAAAGGAAAAACAAAGTAATGCTAGCATGTTTTAAGATGTGAATAAGAGGGAATATACAAGAGGGGAAACATATTTAGAATTAAACTTGCCTATCAAGGGGGGAATGAAATAGGTGGTGGGGAAAATGTAGGACAAATCAAAGTACAGAAACTCTTTATCGAAGTCAAGACATTAAAATAAAGTTTGTCAAAACAAGAGGACTTTTGACATTAAGGGCTCTAAATAAATTCTCCTAACCATACAAATAATTGGTTATAAAATAAAGTATGAATATCATCACATGAAGGTTATATGCATGAAAAGATGGACCTATCTTCCCAAAATATGTTCCCCATTCCTTAAGACCCCTTATAGAGCCATAAATTTAGTTTGACGATTGGGTACTTGTGTGAGAAAGTAGGTAGCACTATAGATTTTTTAATTATCCTATCCCAATCTATTGGCTTACTACACCCCAAGGACCTTGGCTCTACTATGAGACTAACTATGGAACTTGAGGTTTGATTGGGGATATGAGATGTGCTATAAATTACATATTTTGGTGTGATGTTGACTTTTTTATTTTATATTTGCCTTTTGATAATTGACTGTTATAAATGATTTGGATTTTAAATTTTGATGGATTTTTTTATTCCTCCTCCATATAGATTTGGAGAACCAAACATGGGTGCTAAAAATGACTCTCATTTGAAAACATTGAACTTTGTTGCTAAGAAAGAGGACTTAGAGAACATGGTTTCTAAGAATATTTTTTATTCATGTTAAATAAAAGTGATATCTTTAATTTGACCTTATTTTATTCAAAGTGGAATGAAAGGAAGGGAAATCAATGGGAAATGAACATGAAACAATTTTAATTACCTCAAATTGAATATATATATATATATATATATATATATGAAAATGGATATATTAACTGGTAAGTATGATTCCTTATCATAAGAATGTATGTAAGTGTAGGAAAACATGCAAACATAGTTTGTTGTGCAATTTTTATCTTAAAAAGAAAAAAAAATTGAGGCTGAGAATATGGAGTCACAAACTTGTAACCATTTCTGAACATTCTAAAAATAATGTTTGGTTTGAAAAAATATTTGATTGAATATGTAGATTTTATGAGGAGGGCCTAGTCCTATCCATGGTCTTACATTGAAACTCATAAAAGAAAAACCCAAGTGGGTGAAACTAGTGAAAAATGGTATTTATGAGGAATGCCTAGTCTTATCCATCGTCTTACACTAAAAATCATAAAATAAAGAAGAAAATGAAAAATATTTGTAAAATAATAAACTTGTGATTAAAGAGAAAAACATAAAAATGTATATAGGAAAGAAAAAGGTATTCATGATAAAAACTAGGTCGTATCCACGCTATTACAATGTAAATCACAAACTATAAAGTGAAATAACACCAAAGAAACTAAAAGAAACAATGGTGATAGTAAAACAAAACTAAATGAAATAAAGTGCACAAAAAAAAAAAAAAAACATGAGACAAACATAACAAGCAAAATCTATGCTAACATATATATCAAAGATGAGTGTTATCATCTAAAAATGACACTTGAGTGTTTAGAGTTTTACTTGAGACCACCCATTTATACCTTAACCATAGACCTATCTTAAGGCATATTTAGACACTTATCTAACCTTTGTGTATGCCACAAACATCCCTAAACATCACTAAAGCAGTCCCAAATCCTCACTTTAGCATCATATTCCCTAGTGCCTCAAGTTATGCCACCTGGACATTAGTGCCATAACTTGGATAGTAACACCAATGGTGCCAGTATCCCAATTTGGGTGTTATTATCCTTTTCTCAATTTTTATCACCAACATATATATTTTCAAATCAACCATCACCTAGGGTTATCATAGACCTCTTTTAAGAATCACACAAGCAATAGAATAATATATAGACATTACTTTTAGGACTTTATTCACTAGATCTAAATCAGATGCAAATAACATAAATTAACTCAAAACAAGTTGTGTATAATCAAGGTTATCGATCCCTATTCTATCTTACTTATGCATATATCCATCTACAACATTCCTAACTTTAGATTGATCATATTTCCAGTCTTAAACACACTCAAATTAGTCAAGTCGACATTCTTATTAACTTTTCTTGAAATTGAACTAAAACTTAGGTGGAAAGAACTAAATCAGTCTTGATCCCTCCATAAAGTATTGGTATATAAGAACTCTCATCATAGTAGGGTGTTGAGGATGTCCAGCCTACTCCACTAACATCACACTTTTCTACTTATGCCAATCAAATAACTTAACAACATGGAGATATAGGGTTTACATAAAAAAATAGTGAAAATAATTTATCAATAAGAAACCATAACTTGTGCAAAGAGGAACATGTCAGGTATACTCTGATTGGGTGCACCCAAAATCTCAAAATAGCTATCATAGAGGATACCAGTGAAAAAAGGAGGACACTGACACCATTGATGCTACTATCTAGTTAGGGCACTATTATATAGGAAGGGTTTAACACATATATATTGTTTATGACACTGTAATCAGCTCCTCTCCTAGTTTGAAACCTTTAAATCTTCCATCTCAGTCAATTTCTAGCTAAGTAATTATTTGCACCATTTATTGTTAATTTTAGAATGACCAAACTAGGTTAATTCTGTTACAAATAAGTGGTTCTATTTATTGCATATTTATACCATGATTTACTATACTCAAAGCATCCCCTCCACTCCCCTCTATCTAGATATGGGTTATGGGATATGGAGTATGTGGAGTAAAATTTTTTACTCTACGTTGCATTTCAATTTTTAGTCGCACACTACAGTTTTGTTCCCGCATACCTTGGTCATGGCGGCAGAAGTTTTAAAATAGAGTGCGGGCCTAATTCATTTGATTCATTTTCCATCTAAATGTAGAAGAGTAGTAGAAGCTGCCAAGTGGCATTATTCGAACACAAGTTATTCTTCCCTTTTTGATTCTTTTTGTTTCATTTTTGCTCAAGTGTTGAATTCGAGCGGAAGCCACCAAGTGTCACTTTCTGAGACATGGAACTGGCCAAGTGGAGTCATCTAAGGCACCTTTCCTAAATTTCAAGAGGGTTTCAGAATGTGCCATGTATCTAATAATAATTGAGTGGAATGCACCACATGTCGGCATCCACATCTCATATCGGCACCCGTGTTTCATCTTTTTCGGCAAAGGTTTTCAACAAGTGAAGTAGCAGGATCATGCAGAAAGTGCCAAGTGGCAGTCGCAGAAGGATCTGGACTACTTTTCTAGAAGAAAGTGAAAGTCACCACGTGTCAACACCTAAGAGATGCCTGAGGTTCAATGTTTGGTTCAATGCCTTGGTTTAACTTTTTGGTTCAATACCTTGGTTAATGTGTAAATGGCATGCAGTATTGAACCGTTGAACCATTGAACCATTTTGGTTCATTGGGTAGTTCAAGGGAGTGTCCCAAAAACCAAAGGGGTCAAGTACCCTTTCGAAAGGTAGTAAGGCATTTTTTCAATTTTGTTTAAGTGTTGAAGATGAGCGGAGGCCACCAAGTGTCACTTTTTGAGCCCCTTTCTACTCCATTTCTAGAAGCCACAAAAGCTGCCACATGGCAACATTTGAGAGATCATCTTCGAGTTTCATTGCTGAATGAAGGTTGTGGTGGGTCCTGGGTGTTATTTTAAAGGTTTGTGGAAGCTGCCAAGTGTCACCATCCATAGGAGCCTAATATGTGCCCCAAATAATCCTACAACATAGTTAAAGGGAAAGTGAAAAGTGCCACGTGTCTTCAATAAATCAGGCAGAAAGTACCAAGTGTCATTCTCTGGTGCCTTCTAAGTAATATGAAGATTTTCAAAGAATTGACTAAGTGTCCTCTTCTATTTTAATAGGACAGAGTGTTTTGTGTATCTGTTCAACAAGCGAGCTAGGGGGAACTCAGCAGGAGTTATTTTTGGTAGATGAAGCAGTTCACCAGGTAGATTTTTGGGGCTTGAAAACATTAAAAAGGGCCATTTGTTTGTCCCCTATAAGTGGAGGAGAATAGATAGTCACATGGCTAAGTAGGTGATGGAATGGGAAATTCAAGCACAAAAGGAGGTACTAGACATGAATCTACATGCCACAGTCAGGGCAGCCACCCTGCTCCAACATGGCCCTTTTTGATAAGACCAGAATGCATCCAAGGCATTGAAGGCACCAAATTCCACACTTTTTTATCTCTAAATTTGAGGCTATAAAAGGAGCGTGGTAAAAATTTTAGAGGGACTAGAGCTTGTGACTAAGTAATATCATTTGCTTTTGTCTCGTTTTCTTGAGTTGAAAATTTTATATGACTGTATGCATTTTTGCGCCTTTTGTATGACTAAAAGATTCAAATAAGAAGATTGAACTCTATGCCTCTGTGGATATTATATGTGTCATTTGCAAAAGTAGTCTATGCTGTAGATTTTCTAGAGTTGTGATGAGGAATGTCATTTGCTTTTGTCTCATTTTCTTGAGTTGGAAGGTTTACATAATTGTACATGTTTCTATGCCTCTTATGTGATTGGAAGATTCAAATAAGAAGATTGAACCCTATGCCTCTATTGACTTCTTTTGTATCTTAGCAAAAGAAGTCTATGTTGTGAGCCTCTATTTTTATTATTTCAATCTTTTGCATTGATCATGTACTTGTTTTCTCTTAAATGTAAATCAATCCTACATATAGTCTCACTATGCTCAAGATTAAGGTCGAATTACATTCAGGTGCATTGCCATAGTTAAATTTCATTTCTTGCATTTGTGTTTCTATTTAAATTCCAGTCCCTTCCCTCCCCTAAACACTTGATATAAAGAAGAGACCAGCTTCTCTAAAACTAGAGGTTATTTCAAGACGTAAGTCCCACATCTTGAAACTTCCCATTGTTGTTGATTAGAGTCAAGCACAATTTTAAACATGAATAGTTTTTGGCATGCCCAGTGGGACCAGTCTTGAGGTTTCATTTAGGTCTGTATGAACCAGAGAGCTACGAGGAGTCAGAGCTGTGGACCAGTCACTAGATCACAGTCTGCTACAAATCTAGGTATTCTTTTGCCACCTTTGGTAACAAGTCAAAGAAGAAGAGCTAACCAGTTTGTACCAATACCAAATATGGGAGCCCCTATACCCCAAAGAAATTATGTAAGCTAAAACACTGGTAGTCCCTTAATCCTCCCAACACCACTAGCCATTTGGGATCCTATCCCAGTGAATGACCTAAAAGCTCTACCCAAGTTCAATGGGCAAGACTCTAAAACACCCGCAGAACATCTTCAAGATGTATCAGATGTTTGTGTTATACATGTTGTCACATAGCAAAATGTGACCATAAGGTTATTAACAACTTCTTTTAAAGGGAAGGCTTTAGAATGGTATCAGTCTTTGACCCCAAATACCATATCTACATGGGACCAACTTGGAGATTTGTTCTTTTAAAGATTTGCATAGAAGGGTGATAAGTCTTCTTTGTTACAGTAGTTAATCACCATTCAAAGGGGACCACAGGAAGACATGACTGACTTCGATACCAAATTTTAAAAAACATGGGATAGAATCCATGCTATAGCTAGGCCACCACCTGGTATGGCCATAGTGTTTTATCTCAAGGCTTTGAATTTAGATATATCTATTATGATTCAGTCACTGAGAGGACACACTTTTCCAGAGGCTTATGAATATGTGGTCAGAGCTAAGAATCACTTAATAGATGCTGGAAAGTTACCTCCAAGGCCCCCCATGCCCATGTTCCCAAAAATTTATTTGTCCTTACCTCAAGATGTTCCTAAAGCTGTAAGCCCACCTATGTCTATGTACACTTACCCTCAATCATCTGCGAAAGAACCTGCCACTGCTTAGTCATCTGAGATGGATGATATCAAGAATATCCTAAGGACATTTTTCAATGAGATGATCAACATAAAGAGGTAGTAGAATACTTTCCCTAAGCCTCCTTATCAAAGCTATCAAGTAAATAAGGTTTCGTCCCAACCAAACCAATATAAGGGTCCTACAAAACAAACTAACCATCAGCCAGCGAATCAATTAGTTGTAGTTCCCACACCCTCACAGACCATTCCTCCCAACTCAAATAGGGAGATGGTTCCAAGGCAAAATAATAATGTGGATGATACTAATGCCTGGTGTTACCCTTGCAATAATGCTCATACTCCTAGAGATTGTCCTAAGGGTAATCTGCAACAAAGGGTGGCAGAGAAAAGAAGAATGGATGGTCAGTTTGCCATTACCAGTGACAATCAAGCCTACCAGTCTCTTGGTATGCAGAATTTAGTCCTAGTGGCTTAGATGCAAGGAATGTCCTTGCAAAAAGAAGAAGAAATAGCCCCAGAACATGCTTTATTCTCATGGATTGAAGATGAAGAATCAATTTTCTTGAATGAAACATCTACCTCCCAAAGACCAGTGGTGCAATCTGATTATTACACTAGGTCAAAGAGGAGAATGGTGGAGCAGCCTGAGATTGTAAATGGTCAAGTCATGAATAATCCTACATCTCAAGGGCAAAAAAATGCTACTATTAGACAAGAAGTGCCTCAGCTAGTGCAAGATCAAGGGATTCCTACCCAAATCCAAGGAAAAATGAGATATCTTTATGTCCAAAAAACTCAATCTTTGGGACTGATAAATGTAGTGGATCAATTAAAGAAGACTCCAGCCCAAGTATCAATATCTGATATATTGGCTATTCTTGAATAAAAGACACTGCTACAAGAAGCCCTGCAAGGCCAAGCAGTGCCCAAAGGTACTGTTACCAAAGAAGGAACTGCTGGAAAAGAAAAGCTCAAAGATACAGTTCCTCATCAGACAACAGCCTTTGTGAATGATGCAGCACAAGTAAGTAAATCCAAACTAGAGCCTTTCTATTTGACTTTGATAGTTGGAAAGAAACTCTTGCATAATGCATTGATAGATTTGGGAGATAGTACTACAGTGATGCCAGAGCAAATAGCTGATGCTTTGAAAATAAAATATGAACCCCTTACAAAAGGAGTTATGCAGCTAGATGGCAAAACAATACAAACCATAGGGAGAATTAAACAACTCCCATTGCATCTATATACTTGTCCCAATATAATTGTCAACCAAGATGTAGTTGTCATAAATATATCTCCTATTTTTGGTTTATGTTTATCCAGAGACTTTACAACAAAAATAGGAGGATATATGTCTCTTGACTGGTCTCACCTCATCCTGAGAACCAGATACGGTTCGAAGATGAAAATTCTATCTGAACAACTATCAAAAGACCATATCACCAACGAACCAACAACAAGATTAGAGGTAGATCATGCTATGTTAAATAAGGAAGAAAGGATTTTTGTTAAAGAGCTAGGCGACTGGACTAAGCATGATCAAGAAGAAGAAAATAGCCAGTTGTTGGCTATGATGCATAGCGACCCATATGGGAACTATGACTCTATTGGT
The DNA here is from genome assembly GCA_037957365.1 of Torreya grandis. Lineage (NCBI taxonomy): Eukaryota > Viridiplantae > Streptophyta > Pinopsida > Cupressales > Taxaceae > Torreya > Torreya grandis. The sequence continues at coordinate 540,628 of JARHVA010000501.1, forward strand.
CTAGGCACATATGTCATTTTTGATGAGGACCAAGCAATCCTAAATGTTATAAGGGAAGAGGCACCAACTACTCAAGATTTAGAGATCTGGACCTTGAATTTTGATGGGGCTAGAAGTAAGCATGGTGCTAGAGCAGGAATTTGTCTTATTGCTCCAAATGGTGATAAAATTTTAAGGGCTTTCTGATTATAATTTACTTGCACTAATAATTCTACTGAGTATGAATCTTTAGTACATGGGCTCCTGTTAGCCAAAAAAATGGGAATAAAGAATCTAAAAGTAAAAGGAGATTTAGAAATAGTAGTAAAGCAAATTAGAGAAAAGGCAGCAACCAAAAATGTGAGAATGAGATCCTACAGACATAGGATTTGGGATTTGATAGAAGATTTTGAAGCTTTCAATATCGAGATAATCCCTAGAAGTCAAAACTTTGAAGCTGATAGGATGGACCAGATTGGCTCACAGTTTGATCTAGCAACTAGCTTATTAATTAACAATGAGTCAGTAAAAGTTATAGTGAGGCCGAGCATTCCAAAAAATGATGAGAATTGGCAAATATTTGAAAATGATGCTCAGGTAGTCTCATTCTTACAACAATCAGATGAGTTTGTTGATCAATTACAAACCAAAATTGAAGAGGCATATGGTGATTAGATTATACAATTGAGGACTAATAAGCTCCCTAAGGGCTTGATCACCTTAGAAAACTTGTTTGCTCCAGAGGATGTAAGCCTGGAGAAGAAAAGGTTCCAGGTAGATGAAGCAGACTATTCTAAAATAGAGGTGAGTGATAGGAAAAGGCTAAAAGTTGGAAATTCTACAACTCAAGAAGAGAAGGAAAGGCTAATTTAATTGTGTAAGAAATATGATAGAGTCATACCCTGGAGCTATGAAGATCTTCATGGATACAATAGAGACATTATCCATCATACAATAGAACTGATCGAAAGGTCTAAGCCCATTAGACAAAAATGGAGGCCAGTAAATCTGAGGATTGAGCCTCTAATGGTAGATGAGTTGCAGAAACTTTTAGATTCCAAAATAATATTTCCAATCAAGCACTCATGTTGGGTATCAAATCTAGTACCAGTTAGGAAAAAGAATGAAGATTTAAGACTATGTGTAGATTTTAGAGATCTAAATAGAGCATCTCTGAAAGACCACTATCCCTTGCCCTCCATGGAACAAATTCTACAAATTGTGGCTGGATTAGAGAGATTTTCTTTACTAGATGGTTTTTCTGGATACAATCAGATTTGGTTGGCTGATGAAGATCAGTACAAAACTGCTTTTACTAGCAAATGGGGAACATTTACATATCCTAAGATGCCATTTAGTCTGTCAAATGCAGGAGCCACCTTCCAAAGAGCTATGGATAAAGCCTTTGGGGAGCTCATAAATAAGATCATCCTAGTCTATCTGGATGACCTCACTATATTTACAAAAAATGTTGATCATTTTGATCATTTAGAATCTATCTTCAAGAAATGTCAAGATTTTGGGATATCATTGAATCCCAAGAAATGCATTTTTGTTGTACCTCAGGGCACATTGTTGGGACATATAGTATCTAAAAAATGAGTTTTTATAGATCTTGAGAGAATCGTAGCTATAATGAACCTATCTCTCATTTTTAGGGAAGATCAATTTTGTTAGTAGATTCATATCTGATTTTGTAGGCTTGGTAAGACCAGTGACACTCTTGCTAAAGAAAGACCTAGTTTTCAAATGGACTATAGAAGGAAGGCAAGCCTTTGAAGAGGTTAAGAAGGCTATCTCAGCAGCCCCAGTGCTTTAAAACCTATATTTTTCCAAGCCCTTCATAATGTATGTCTATGGAGGAGAGTCAAGTATTGTTGTTGTCTTGACTCAAAAGGATGATAGGTTGGAGGGGGAACACCCAATAGCCTTCTTCTAAAGAACTCTCAGGGATTATGAGACCAAGTATAATTTTGTGGAAAGACAAGCCTATGCCATTGTAAAAGCCCTTAAGAAATTTAGGTATATGATATCAGGGAGCAAAATTCTGATACTTTTAGCTCACTCAAGTGTCAGGGAATACATCATGGAAGGAGAAATCACTGAGAAGAGAGCCAATTGGATCACTAAGATCCTTGAATATGATGTAGAGGTCAGACCCACCAAGCTAGTCAAAGGCAGGGGTCTGTGCCAATATATGACCCAAGAGCTTGAAAAGATGTCACTTGAGGAAGCAGATTCAGAAGGAGAGACGGAGATGGTGCTAAAAATACAAGAGGTTGATTAGGAATCCTGGGTCATAAGCAAGATTCATTTTATGAAAAATGGGATTTATCTAGGAGAACTCCCTTGAAATAAGGGAGATATTATAGGATACAGGGAGTTCATTTTGTCATAATTGAACAAGTCCTTTTCAGAAGAAATTATAATGGAAAGTTGTTAAGATGTGTAGAATACGCTGAGGCTAGGAGAATACTAAACGAGATGCATCATGGAATATCAGGGGGGATTTTTTTTGCAAAGACCACAGCCATAAAGATAAGTGAGGTAGGATATTTTTGACCTACTTTATTTGTAGATTGTTATCAGCTGGTTAAAAAATGTCAATCTTGCCAATATTATACGGGGATGAGGAGAAATGCAGCCATGCCCCTTAGTCCTATAATTATGGATGAACCTTTTGCTCAATGCAGTCTTGACTTCATTAGAATGATAAATCTAGTGTCCAGTATGGGTCACAAATGGATATTAACTGCCATAGAGTATTTCACTAGATGGATTGAGGCAGTCCCACTTAAGGAAGCAATAGAGAATGTGATCCTATATTTTCTAGGGAGTATCACTACTCGCTTTGGGGCTTCCCACACCGTAATTTTAGATAATGCCAAAGAATTCTTGGGGTCCAAAGTATTTGAATTTGCCTTGAGGCATGGAATATATCTGAAAATGTCATCTAACTATTACCCTCAAGGTAATGGTCTGGCAGAATCAACTAACAAGAACATGATAAGACTCATCAAAAGAGTAGGGGCTGATCACCACAAAGAGTGGCATAAAGTGCTTAATTCAGCATTATGGGCTGATAGAATCATGCCTAAGCAAGTGATCAAAATGTCCCGATATGAATTGGTATATGGAAAGTATGTTGTGATTCCCCTAAGCTTGGAGGTCCCTACTCTCCAGCTGATCAAACAAATCAAAGCTAAAGAAAATGGCCCCATGTAGGTCAGGCTTACAAAACTTTTAGAAGTTTAGGAGAAGAGGGATGCAGCCCATGATTCATTGATTAAGCATCAAGGAATGGTTAGAGACTATTTTGACAAAATGACTTTGAATCCTCATTTTGAATTAGGCTCAATTGTTTTGAAATGGGATGCAAGATCCGTCAAGCCGAGTCAGCATACCAAATTTGAAGCATTATGGACTGGCCCGTATAAAATTCGCGTGTGCAAGCAGAAGAATTCATTCGAGCTAGAATCAACGGAAGGATAACCTCAAGAGATTCCTATAAATGGAATCTATTTGAAGCATTTCAATTAACTTGGGTCTCTAATGTATTATAGTTAAATAATTTTTCATTCTCACATTATTTTTCTTTTTCATTGTTTTCTCGCTTTTCTTTTTAAATAAGTGTTTTAAACACATGTTGACGGCTCTTTTGAAGCTGTAAATTTCATAATTTTGATCTAGAAAAAAGTGTATTTTTATTTTTGAGTAGGCTCAAAAGTCCTAGGGGTTTCTAGTAACTTTAGAGTAAAAATTTTTACTGTACATTGCATTCCAATTTTCAATCGCGCACTACAGTTTGTTCCCGCATACCTTGGTCGTGGCGGCAGAAGTTTTGAAATAGAGTGTGGGCTTGATACATTTGATTCATTTTCCATCTAAATGTTGAAGAGCAGTAGAAGTTTCCAAGTGGCATCATCTGAACATGGGTTCTTCTTCCCTTTTTGATTCTTTTTGTTTCATTTTTGCTCAAGTGTTGAATTCGAGCGGAAGCCACCAAGTGTCGCTTTCAAAGACACGAAACCGACCAAGTGGAGTAATCTAATTCAGCTTTCCTAACTTTCAAGAGGGCCACAAAATGTGACACGTATCCAATAATAATTGAGTAAAATTCACCACATGTCAACATCTGCGTCTCATATCAACACCTGCATTTCATCTTTTTTGGCAAAGGTTTTCAATAAGTTAAGTAGCAAGATCATGCGAAAAGTGCCAAGTGGCAGTCACAGAAGGATCTGGACTCCTTTTCTAGAAGAAAGTGGAAGTCACCACATGTTGGCATCTGAGAGATGCTTGAGGTTCAATGTTTGCTTCAATGCCTTTGTTCAATACCTTGGTTAATGTGTAAACGACGTGCAGTATTGAACCATTGAACCATTTTTGATTCATTGGGTAGTTCAAGGGAGTGTCCCAAAAACCAAAGGGGTCAAGTACCCTTTTTGAAGGCAATAAAGCATTTTTCCAATTTTGTTTAAGTTCCAAAGATGTGCGGAGGCCGCCAAGTGTCACTTTTCGAGCCCCTTTCTACTTCATTTCCAAAATCCGCAGAAGCTACCACATGGCGGCATCTAAGAGATCATCTTCGAGTTTCATTACTGAATGAAGGTTGTGGTGGGTCCCAAGTTTTATTTCAAAGGTCTGTGAAAGCTACCAAGTGTCACCATTCATAGGAGCCTAATATGTGCCCCAAATAATTATACAACATAGCTAAAGGGAAAGTGAAAAGTGTCGTGTGTCTTCGATAAATAAGGGGGAAAGCACCAACTGTTAATCTCCTATGCCTTCTAAGTAATAAGAAGATTTTCAGGGAATTGACTAAATGTCCTCTTCCGTTTCAATAGGATAGAGTGTTCTGTGTATCTGTTTCAGCAAGCGAGCTAGGGGAAATCAGTGGGAGTTATTTTTGGTAGATGGAGTAGATCACTGGGTAGATTTTTGGGGCCTACAAACATTAAAAAGGGACATCTATTTGTCCCCTATAAGTGGAGGAGAATGGATAGTTGCACGGCTAAGCAGGTGATGGAATGGGAAACTCAGGTGCAAAAGGAGGTACTAGACATGAATCGACACGCAGCAGTTAGGGCAGCCACCCCGCTCTAGCATGGCCCTTTCTAATAAGACCAAAATGCATCCAAGGCATTGAAGGCGTTGAATTCCACACTTTTTTATCTCTAAATCTAAGGTTATAAAAGGAGTATGGTAAAAATTTTAGAGTGGCTAGAGCTTGTGACTAAGTAATATCATTTGCTTTTGTCTCATTTTCTTGAGTTGAAAAGTTTATATGACTGTATACATTTATATGCCTTTTATATGACTGGAAGATTCAAATAAGAATATTGAACTCTATGCCTTTATGGATATTATCTATGTCATTTGCAAAAGTAGTCTATGCTATAGATTTTCTAGAGTTGTGATTAGGAATGTCTTTTGCTTTTGTCTCATTTTCTTGAGTTGGAAGGTTTACATAACTGTACGTGTTTCTGTGCCTCTTATGTGATTGGAAGATTTGAATAAGAAGATTGAACCCTATGCCTCTGTTGATGTCTTCTGTATCTCAGCAAAAGAAGTCTATGTTGTGAGCCTCTGTTTCTATTATTTCAATCTTTTACATTGATCATGTACTTGTTTGCTCTTAAATGTAAATGAATCCTACATATAGTCTCACTGTGCTTAGGATTAAGGTCAAATTACATTTAGGCGCATCGCCATAGTTAGATTTCATTTCTTTCATTTGCATTTCTATTTAAATTCCAGTCCCTTCCCCCCCAAACACTGGATATAAAGAAGAGACAAGCTTCTCTAAAATCTAGAGGTTGTTTCAAGATGCAAGTCCCACATCTTGAAACTTTCCATTGTTGTTGATTAGAATCAAGAGCAATTTTAAACATCAACAGAATATGGGTATGAGAGATGCCACAGAGCCCTATTTATATCTATATTGATAGGATATGGTCTGTGGTGCACTTATTCACATTATGGATAGATACCCTTCCCTCCCCTACTCCCCAATATAGAGTAGGTAGGGGTGGGGCATCCATATAAATAATAATCTCAATTCCTAGTTGAGAATCCCATAGTGACACATTGAGTGGTGCATCCCATTCAAATATCACTCCCATAGTGGCACATCCATCCTTCTGATAGTGTGGTTTCAGTGTGTTTGGTTTAGATAGATATATAAGGTAGACCAAATCCCAATCTCATAGTTATTGACATCCTATTCCAAACCCCCTATACCTATAGAGATAGAGATATGTTCCAATCCCAAGACATGACTCGATGACCTTGTGATATTAATGTCATGGTGGGATGGGAAAATCCATATATAGATAATAATACCAATCCCTATTTGAGAATCCCTAGTTGACTCATTTATCTGATAATGGACTTGACTATCCTCTCTCATCTTTCCAAGACACCACACCATCTATATAGATGTGGGGCTTGATTAATTTATCTAAGAAAGGACTCGAATATCCTCATCTCTTCATTCCTCAACTATCTCATTGTATTACTAATATAACTAGTTAATAAGTAATTTGATCTAGTGTGTTTTGTTCCACCAATCATTATCGATGCATTTTAAATCTGATCTGGTGTGTTTGGTTCCTTGCTAGATAGATATATAGGGATTTGGTGTGGATAACCTATAGTCTTCGATCATTAGTGAAACTAACTCCATCTGTAGTCGATAAATAGAAGGTGTCGAGCCATATCTATGTATAGGGGATTAAATATAGGGTGTAAAGCTTGAATCTAGAGTTAAAGATATAAACCCACCTACAAGTCCAATATCTATATATAGGCCTTGCATTACATATATCTCGGATCTAGTTGAGAGTGTAAGGCCATATCTATATATATGGGCAAGAGCATATATATATATATATATATATATATATATATATATATATATATATATATATATATATATATGGGGAAGAGCATATATAGGTCTTGAATCTAGAGTTTAAGCTTTAGTGCCTAGTGTAAGGGTTGAAGATAGAATGATAGGCCCCTATAGATATCTGGGCTAGAATACAAGGCTTTTATCCCCCCTTACCCTCCTAATTCCCCCTATATATATCTAGGCTAGAATACAAAGCTTGTATACCACTCCCTTGCCATCCTAACTCCCCCTACATATATTATATCTAGAAAGACCCCTCTATATATATAACCTGAGTATGAGTCCCCTATCTATTGCTAGTTCCCTATCTATATATGGGCCCCTATTCATATATGGGTAAGGATTGAATCCCCCCTCTCCCTCTCCAATAAATGGGGTGAATGGTTGTAGTGACAACTACAACTCCCATATCATATATAGCAAGGGGGATCTAGTTACAACACTATATGGGACAAATCGAGTTGAGATACATGGTTATGTATTACATATATAATAGAAAGCAACTAATGTGTAGATTGAATGATGCATGTGCCGTCCGTAATATCTTAGTTGTCTTTAGTTCTTAAGTGTTGGTGGTTCTTATCTCAAAGTGAGGGAAGGCTATGATTATCTTTTTCTGAATAATATCATTTCATTTTGACTTTGAGTGATTCAGACTTCCAACTCATGTTACATTTACAATAGGAGGAAAAACATCAACCAACCACCCCACTATGTATATATCTTAATTTTATATGGTTGATCATAATAGGAGGACCAACCTCAACCAACTACTAGCTATCGATGGGGTCATGTTGAGACCAACTACCACCTATTTTAATTGAGACGAACTAGATACAACTATTGGTCATTCATCAAGATGTTTAGTAGACAAGAAGGAGAGCATCCCCACTTCATTAGTCAATGGGGACATAGAGAATAGTACCCACCTGCTCATGTATTAATAGTTTTTGGCCAATGAGGTTGATGTGTGTACCCGCTTCATCAATCAATAAGGAGAGAATAATCCTCACTTCATCAATCTAACATAGTGTGAATGGTTGTTTGACGTATATAACATAGTATAATAAATCGTATCTTTTTTTATATTATATCAATACGATAGATGACTGATATGACTCACTTGTACCATGTATATGATAGAATATAATGTCTCAAATGTATATATCTATATGGCAATGAAGTTAGTTCAATATACCATTAATCTCATGTTTTAGTTCTATATATATATATATATATATATATATATATATATATTTATATTTATATATATATATATATATATTTGGATGGATTGAAGCATATCAGTGGATGGATGGAGTCGTTAGTGTCTTCGTTGTATGATGTCGGCCATCATAATAGAGATGATGTATCTAGAAAAATTCAGAAAAAGTTGTTGACTAATACTTTTCACACATTTGATGTAAACTGCATTTTTGGCTCGAATTTTCAAAGATGGAACGCATAATTCGCTAGCGAAGAACATGAGAGAACGAGAAAATCGGACAATACTGAGTTTGATTTTTCATTCAAAATGTTTGCCGTGCAAAGTAATCTTTCTTGATTTTAATGTTCCCCACAATTTTCAAACATTTGATGCCCTGAACTTTGGACTGTTTTAAATGGAAATTTCAAAGTGCAGCCCAAAGTCTTGAAAATATAAAAAAAGTTGTTGACTTGTAATTTTCAAACATTTATGTCTTAATGGATTTGGACTGTTGTTAAATCGAATAATATTGAGTTTGATTTTTCATTCAAAATGTTTGATTTTTTTGTTTTTCACAATTTACAAATCGTAAAAGTTCACATTCATGAAAATTTCTAAATGCAACTTAAATTCTTGAAAATATAAAAAAGACAATATTAATAATTTTCAAATTTAAACTATTGTAAATAAGACAATATTAAATTTAATTTTTCATTCAAATGTTCCCCACAATTTACAAATCATGAGAGTTGCAATCATAGAAATTTCAAACATTTGATAACTAATAATTTTCAAACATTTGATGCTGGAAAACTGTATTAATTGATTTGGACTGATGTAAATATAAAACTAATATATATATAAAATATGCTATTTTTGTTTGGTAGGGTAAAATTAAATTGATGACAGAATATAACATTACAGATTTGAGTGTGCAAGGAAAAAAGAGGAGAGAACAAAAATTGATTTTGATTTTTGATTTAAAATGTTTGTAGTGTAGAGTATTTTTTTATGAAAAGTATAAATAAAAAGATATTTGAATTTTCAAAGATCGAAATGTATAATTTTTTACTTCAATTTAAAGTTTCACATGTAAAAGGGAATAAATAAGAGAATGAAAAAAATGAATAATTATTAAGTTTAATTTTTTATTCAAAATGTATGGGATAATCTTCATAGAAAGTATATAAATATGACACTTGTTGATTAAGAATTTTCAAAGATGAAGTGTATAATTTTTGAATTAAATTTAAAGTCTTGCATATAAAGATAAAAACAAGAAGAGAATAAGAGACACTGAGAATTATTAAGTTTGATTTTTCATTTAAAATGTGTGGGATAATCTTCATGGAAAATACACAGAAAATGACATTTGTTGACCAAGAAATTTTTAAAATGAAGAACATAATTCTTGAGTGAGAATATTCAAAGCATGTATAATCTTACAAGATAACAAAGAGGCATACTTATCTTAATTCTATAGTTTTTAAGTGGAAAAAAAGTTGACATAATTTTAAAAAATGAAGCGCATAATCATTGAGAGATTTTTCAAAGATAAACATTTTAAAAAACTCTTTAAAAAAAATATTTTTAAAGTATTTTAAAAAAATAAAAATAAATAAAGAAGCAAATTTTACCACTTTGATATATATATATATATATATATATATATATATATATATATATATATATATATATATATATATATATATTTGTAATAAAAGACACAACCTTTACCACTTATAGATATGTGTGTGTCTTCACTATAACACGTTTAATAGGATTGTAAAAAAAGTACATTCACATAAGTGCTTGTAAGAAAAAAAGGCGATAAAATTTAAAGCACATGAGTTAAGTTGTCGAATATTTCTCTTGACATTTCTTGACTGTTGAGTAGAAAACTGATTGCATTTGCGTCTTTAAAATTGAGGTTGAGGAAATGACTTAAAATTGAACTATGAAACAAAGAGTTGTATTAATTACTCTTAATAAGGCCAATTTAATACTACGTCATCTCTCTAATGAATACAGGTACACATCTATGATCCTCTTAATGGATAAGATTTCAAAGAGACTTGATTTTCTATAAAGAGGCATTAAAATCTGCCATGGATCTTATAATATACTAGGCACTTAACTACAAAATGATCCTTTGATTTGGGTTCATTACTAAAAATTTAAAACTACAAAGATGATGAGAGAATACTTGAAATTATCCCAAAGAAAATATCAAATCAAAAGAGAACTTGGTATACTTGGGAGTAATAATACATTCATATTCTATTTGAATATAGTGCTCCAAGTAGCGATGCATTTTTTTTATGATAATGATTCAAATGATTATATACATATTGATTTTATCTATAATTTTTAGGACTCATCCTTTATGAATCTAATTGTAGGAAATACATACATTGAGTATACGAAGTGTTATTGATCCCCTTTTCACATAACTTCATAGATGATTGAAGAACCTTGAATTGATATCTATATACCCAATTGTTGTATCTTCTATACATATTAATATGTGAAGTAACATCACTAAATTGAATAGAACTAAAATATGACGCATATGGATGTCAAATTCAAAAAAAAAAAAAAAAACATTTAGAATTCACCATTTTTCCTATAAATTTTTAGATAACATGGAAATAAGAAATCTATCAACCCAATCCCAACTATTAGTGCTACAAGAAAACTTAGGTCCCCAAATCTCACAATCTTACAATACATTTGGTGACACTAAAGTTTGGAAGAAATGTGATTTTTATATGGCATCGTAAAAATATAGTTGTAAACATTGTCTCTAAAGTTTACTAAGTATAGCATACCCATTGCATAATATCTCTTATGTAGAAGAAAATATATTGAAGGGAGGTCATTTGAAAGATACACTAATATAAGTATAGATGAAAACCACTTTAACCTTACTTATATTGTAAATAAAGTTAGTTGCATCTAATTTTTTCATAGTTGTGTTGAAAACCATGATCTTTATTTTACTCAAGCTCATTTATAAACCATGAGTATCACAAAATGAGCTCAAAATGTCAAGATCTCTTTCTAAGCCTAAAAAAATATGTAAAATAAAAATAATGTCATTTGAAAATAATAAAATAGTGATGATTATATCATAAAGAATACTGTATACAAGGGAAAGTGAATTTAATCTACAAATCAATCCTAGTTTAGAGAAGATAAATTAAACCAACCCTTATTTTTGTTGGTACATTTAGATAATCAAGGTCATTACTAATATGGATCTACTGGACCTAAATAAGGTGTCTCTTACCATATAATATCACTAGAATGGGTTCCATAGCCTCTAGTCAAGCAATACCACATAGTTACCCTAGCTAAGTCCTATGTTTTTTAATAAATTAAATAATAAAGTAAAATAAATCTAATCAATAGTTCACTAAAATTTGTGGTATAAATGGGGGATTATAAACATAAAAATAAATATGCAAATAATAAATCTACTCAAGTCAATGTATAAGTAATCCTAAGCATAGAGAGATAAATACATTCATAACCCATTAATGATACAATTCTATATATTAAAAAAAAAGAATAAGAATTAGGAATACTTACCTTAAAGATGAACCTATTGAGTGTCAATCTCTACCTTGGCCAATGGTGCTTTGCAAGATAAATAAAACTAGCCCTTCCTTTTGTTGGTACATTAGATAATCAAAGTCATTACCAATATGGATCTGTTAAACCTAACTAAGTTGTCTCTTACCATATAATATCACTAAAATGGGTTCCAAAGCCTCTAGTCAAGAAATACCACATACTAACCTTAGCTAGGTCCTATGTTTTCTAATAAAGTAAATAACAAAGTAAAGTAAATCTAATCGATAACTCACTAAATTTTGTGGCATAAATGGGGGATAATAAACATAAAAATAAATATGCAAATAAGAAATCTACTCAAGTCAATGTATAAGTAATCCAAAGCATGGAGAGATAAATATATTCATAATCTATTATGTATGCACTTATATAAACTAAAATAAAGGAATAAGAATAATGAATACTTACCTTAAAAATCAACTTGTTGAGGCTCAATCTCTCCCTTGACCAATGGTGCTTTTTAAGAGGTTGTTATGGTTCATAAGGATCATAAAGATAGGTTGGCTCTAGGGTATAATACTTCTCCTAGGCATCCAAAATATTTCCATAAGATAATATTCTTCTCTCCAAGTGTGAAATCCTAAGCAATGACTCCTCAAGTAGAATGGTGGAAGAACATATTATAAAGAAGTCAAAATGAATGATTATATCTATATATCTCTCTAAAAATGGGGTGAAGAATGTGTCTATATAGTTGGATTTAACCCTAAACCCTTCTAAAGTTTTAGCTAACATAATTGGTCCATTTGACCTAATTGTCTTGAAAAAAATGTAGTTAGGTCTCAGACTAAGTCAGCTTTTCTGACATAGTCTCGTAACATGCTCATTTCCCAAAATAAGGTCAAACCATTTGAATTTATTTTGAGGATGGAAAAAAAAGTATTTTGGATTATATAAGGGCTATTTGAGGTGGTGAATAACTTAGAGGAATGTGTAAAGGAGGTGCTAAAACATAGGGAAATGTATAGGAGGCACTTGTGTATGTTTTAAATGGTGGTATAGAGAACTGTTGGGTGAATATTTTGTCACCAGCTAACTGATGAGCAAAATAGGTCTCTTCAACCACAACATAGGGAGATGGTCAGCTAGATGTGCATGTTTACCACATCAAAAGGGGAAAAATCTCTCCTCTCATCAAGGGGAGATTCCCTAATAACTATGAGGAGCTATGTGTGTTTGTGTGTGTGTGTGTGTGTGTGTGTGTGTGTGTGTGTGTGTGGAAAATAACACTTAGGTGTAGGACAACACCATCTATCTCTCTTTTTTTAGAGATGATTTTCACAAAAAAAGGAGAAATCTAGGTGAAGAAATTGAAGGCACTTCTCTTCTTTCAAAATTGGTCTTGCAGCAAACTGCTGGAGTTCTTTCAGGTAGATAACAAGTAACAAGAGTGCAATAACTAGCAGGATGAAGTGTATCATGATGTCTCCACCTCAACTGCCCAAGAGTGAAGAACAAAGGACAATGAGGGCACAAAGTTGTCCCAAGGTCCTTTACATAGAAACAAAAATAGACAAACACACTAAAGGCAATTGTGATAGCACAAAGTCTCTCCATAGTTGGCTTCAGGACACCTTCCTGATTACTTCCACTAGTTATACTTATTTCAATAAAATGGAAAAGAATGCATTCAAGAAATAGACATAAGAACAATCTCCTAAATGATACAAGCTATTACAACACAAATTCTGAAAGTAACTTGCTTTCTCATTCAAACAAAGAAATATGATCAACAATATGAGCTCAAAGTCTCAGTAATCGCCTTTCAATTTTGGCAGAGTTTTTCTTCTAGATCCAAAAAGATCTCCCCTACATAAAATAAGAGAATACAATATATAGTAGCCAAGAAAGGCTTGGCACTTTGTTTCATGGAATGGCCCATGCTGCATTCAATACCTTGAATGCATTTTTAGTTTTGTCAAAGAGGGCCATGCTAGAACAGGGCGTCTCCCTTAACTATGGTGTGTTGATTCATCTCAAATGTCTTCTTCTGGGCCTAGGTCATCTAGTCCTTTTCCTGATGTCTGCACAACTGTCCACTTCACCTTTACTCCAAGGGTGAAAAATAAGCCATGATTTTAATGTTTGTAAGCTCAAATATCTACTTGATGGACTGTTCCACCTATTAGAATAACTTTTGCATAGATATTTTTGGTCTTTCCCTCTTTACTGTTACAATTTGAGCTATCAGGCTATCTTTTCCCTTTATACTGTCTCTTTCATCTCCTTCTTCAGCTGATCACTGAGTTTGTTTTTAACTTTTGTCTTTTTCTAGCTTTGTCTCTTCCCAGTTTTATCTTTTCCTAGAATTTGAGCTCTCAGGGCTATATTCTCATCTTTGCTAGCTCCTTGCACTCTTCTCCAAAAGGTTCTTCCTTTTGGCCTTAAGGCCTTGTAATGCATTTAGGTCTACGCTCAAGCCTTTAAATATCAATGATTATTTCATTTCCATAAAGATGACGTTCACGCGCCTGTCACCATTTGAAAGCCAATGACTAGTTTATTGCCCTAAATTTGATGGCTTTGGGGACATCACCAGATGTTTGGATTCCAAAGGCTAGTTCATGGTGCCCAACTTTGACATCTATGGGCCCATCACCCCTTGGTCAATTCCTTCGGCTTTATTTCCTTTGAATTTCCTTTGACTGAGCTTAGTCTTTAAATCCTTCCAAAGGGTACCTATCCTTCAGGGTCTTGAGAAAGGTCAATTTCCTGGTCGCTGAGAGCCCCCCACAAGGGTACCTTCCCTTTGGGGTTCTTCGGGTGGCCTTCTTCGTCAAATCCTTCGGAAAAAATGTCTGAAGGATTTTTTCCTTTTTATTTCCTGCTTATTCCCTCGGGCTTTTTTTCTTTCTGGTGAATTCCTTTGGCCTTTTTATCTGAAAGAATTTGCCTTGTCTTTTGCCTTGAATAAATTTGAAGGAATTCCAACTTTTCTACCTTGTTCACTTTTCCAAAGAAAATATTACCCTTTCAACCTTTTGTTACGGTCCACTTTGCTCATCACCTGCCCTCCACAAAGGCCGTTTGATCTCTAAAATTGCCTTTCAAAAAAGTCACAAAGGTCCTTTTGGCACTTAAGTGCCCTCCTCAAGGGCACTTGTCCTTCTAGATTTTAGAAGACTCCTTTGAACTTTTTGTCAGGCCTTTGATCATTCCTTCAGACAAAATGTCTGAAGGAATTCCTTCAGACAATTTGTCTGAAATATTTCACTTGTAAAATTGTGCCACAGAAAATCCCTTTGAAAGATATATTTTTTTTCCATTTGCCCTCTGCTAACCAGTTTGTACCAATACCAAATATGGGAGCCCCTATACCCCTAAGAAATTATGCAAGCTGAAACACTGGTAGTCCCTTAATACTCCCAACACCACCAACCATTTGGGATCCTATCCTAGTGAATGCCCTAAAATCTCTACCCAAGGTCAGTGGGCAAGACTCTAAAACCCCTGCAAAAGATCTTCAAGATGTATCAAATGTCTATGCTATACATGTTGTCACATAGCAAAATTTGACCATAAGGTTATTAGCAGCTTCTTTTAAAGGGAAGGCTTTAGAATGGTATCAGTCTTTGACCCCAAATATGATATCTACATGGGACCAACTTGGAGATTTGTTCTTTGAAAGATTTGCAGAGAAGGGTGATAAGTCTTCTTTGTTACAATAGTTAATCACCATTCAAAGGGGACCACAGGAAGACATGACTGACTTCAATACCAAATTTGAAAAAACATGGGATATAATCCCTACTATAGCTAGGCCACCACCTAGTATATCCATAGTGTTTTATTTCAAGGCTTTGAATTTAGATATATCTGTTATGATTTAGTCATTGGGAGGACACACTTTGCCAGAGGCTTATGAATATGCGCTTAGAGTTGAGAATCACTTAATAGATGCTGGAGAGTTACCTCCAAGGCCCCCCATGCCCATGTTACCAGAAATTTCCTTGCCCTTATCTCAAGAAGTTCCTAAAACTGTAAGCCCACCTGTGTCTATGTACACTTACCCTCAATCATCTGTGAAAGACCCTGCCTCTGCTCAGTCATCTGAGATGGATGATATCAAGAATATCCTAAGGATGTTTTTCAATGAGCTAATCAACATAAAGAGATAGTAGAATACTTTCCCTAAGCCTCCTTATCAAAGCTATCAAGGAAATAGGGTTTCATCCCAACCAAACCAATATCAAGGTCCTCCAAAACAAACTAACCATTAGCCAGTGAATCAATTAGTTGTAGTTCCCACACACTTACAGACCATTCCTCCCAACTCAAATAAGGAGATGGTTCCAGGGAAAAATAATTATGTGGATAATACTAATGCCTGGTGTTTCCCTTGCAATAATGCTCATACTCCTAGAGATTGTCCTAGGGGTAATCTGCAACAAAGGGTGGTAGAGAAAAGAAGAATGGATGGTCAGTTTGCCACTACCAGTGACAATCAAGCCTACCAGTCTCTTGGTATGCAGAATTCAGTCCTAGTGGCTCAAATGCAAGGAATGTCCTTGCAACAAGAAGAAGAAATAGCCTTAGAACATGCTTTATTCTCATGGATTGAATATTAAGAATCAATTTTGTTGAACAAAACATCTACCTCCCAAAGACTAGTGGTGCAATCTAATTATTACACCAGGTCAAAGAGGAGAATGGTGGAGCAGCCCGAGATTGTAAAGGGTCAAGTCATGAATAATCCTCCATCTCAAGGGCAAAGAAATGCTATTGTTAGACAAGAAGTGCCTCAGCTAGTGTAGGATCAAGGGATTCATGCCCAAATCCAGGAAAAAATGAGATATTCTTATGTCCAAAAAACTCAGTCTTTGGGACCGATAAATGTAGTGGATCAATTAAAGAAGACTCTAGCCCAAGTATCAATATGGGATATATTAGCTATTCTTGAATAAAATACACTACTACAAGAAGCCCTAAAAGTTCAAGCAGTGCCCAAAGGTTCTGTTACCAAATAAGGACCTGCTAGAAAGGAAAAGCTCAAAGATACAGTTCCTCATCAGACAACAACCTTTGTGAATGGTGCAGCACAAGTAAGTAAATCCAAAATAGAGCCTTTCTATTTGACTCTGATAGTTGGAAAAAACCTCTTACATAATGCATTGATAGATTTGGGAGCTTGTACTATAGTGATGCCAAAGCAAATAGTTGATGCTTTGAAAATAAAATATGAACCCCTTACAAAAGGTGTTATGCAACTAGATGGCAAAATAGTACAAACCATAGGGAGAATTAAACAACTCCCATTGCAGCTATATACTTGTCCCAATATAATTGTCAACCAAGATGTAGTTGTCATAGATGTACCTCCTATTTTTGGTTTAGGTTTATCCAGAGACTTTACAACAAAAATAGGAGGATATATGTCTCTTGACTAGTCTCACCTCATCCTGAGAACTAGATACGGTTCGAAGATGAAAATTCTATCTAAACAACTATCAAAAGACCATATCACCAACAAACCAACAACAAGATTAGAGGCATATCATGCTATGTTAAATAAGGAAGAAAGGATTTTTGTTGAAGAGCTAGGCAACTGGACTGAGCATGATCAAGAAGAAGAAAACAACCAGTTGTTGGCTATGATGCATAGCGACCCATATGGGAACTATGACTCTACTGGTCTGGGCACATATGTCATTTTTGATGAGGACCAGGAAATCCTAAATGTTATAAGGGAAGAGGCACCAAATACTCAAGATTCAGAGATTTTGACCTTGAATTTTGATGGGGCTAGAAGTAAGCATGGTGCTGGAGCAGGAATTTGTCTTACTGCTCCAAATGGTGATAAAATTTTAAGGGCTATCCAATTCCAATTTACTTGCACTAATAATTATGCTGAGTATGAATCTTTAGTACATGGGCTCCTATTAGTCAATAAAAGTGAATAAAGAATCTAAAAGTAAAAGGAGATTCAGAATTAGTAGTAAAGCAAATTAGAGAAAAGGCAGTAGCCAAAAATGTGAGAATGAGATCCTAAAGACATAGGATTTGGGATTTGATAGAATATTTTGAAGCTTTCAATATCAAGATAATCCCTAAAAGTCATAACTCTGAATCTGATAGGATGGCCCAAATTGGCTCACAATTTGATCCAGCAACTGGCCTAATAATTAACAATGAGTCAGTAAAATTTATAGTGAGGCCAACCATTCTAGACAATGATGAGAATTGGCAAATATTTGAAAATGATGCTCAGGTAGTCTCATTCTTACAAAAATTAGATGAGTTTGTTGATCAATTACAAACCAAAATTGAAGAGGCATATGGTGATCAGATTATACAATTGAGGACTAATAAGCTCCCCAAGTGTTTGATCACCTTAGAAAACTTGTTTGATTCAGAGGATGTTAGCCTGGAGAAGAAAAGGTTCTAGGTAGACAAAGCAAACTATTCTGAAATAGAGGTGAGTGATGAAAAAAGGCTAAAAGTTGGAAATTTTGTAACTCAAGAAGAGAAGGAAAGGCTAATTGAATTGTGCAAGAAATATGATAGAGTCATAGCCTGGAGCTATGAAGATCTTCATGGATACAATAGAGACATTGTCCAACATACAATAGAAATGACTGAATGGTCTAAGCCCATTAGATAGAAATAGAGGCCAGTAAATCTAATGATTGAGTCTCTAATGGTAGATGAGTTACAGAAACTTTTAGATTCCAAAATAATATTTCCAATCAAGCACTCAACTTGGGTATCAAATCTAGTTCCAGTTAGGAAAAAGAATGGAGATGTAAGACCATGTGTAGATTTCAGAGATCTAAAAAGATCATCTCTGAAAGACAATGATCCCTTGCCCTCCATGGAAAAAATTCTAAAAATTGTGGCTGAATCAGAGAGATTTTCTTTACTAGATGGTTTCTCTGGATGTAATCAGATTTGGTTGGCTGATGAAGATCAGTACAAAACTGCTTTTACTACCAAATGAGGAACATTTGCATATGCTAAGATGCCATTTGGTCTATCAAATGCAGGAGCCACCTTCCAAATAGCTATGTATATAGCCTTTGGGGACCTCATAAATAAGATCATCCTAGTTTATCTGGATGACCTCACTGTATTTTCTAAAAATGTTGATGATCATTTTGATCATTTAGAATCTATCTTCAAGAAATGCCAATATTTTGGGATATCATTGAATCCCAAGAAATGCATATTTGTTGTACCTCAGGGCAAATTGTTGGGACATATAGTATCAAAAGAAGGAGTTTTTATAGATCCTGAGAGAATCATAGCTATAATGAACCTACCTCTTCTAGTAAATAAAAAGGCAGTTCAATCCTTTTTAAGGAAGATCAATTTTGTCAGTAGATTCATATTTGATTTTTTAGGCTTGGTAAGACCAGTGACACTCTTGCTAAAGAAAGACCTAGTTTTCAAATGGACTACAAAAGGAAGGAAAGCCTTTGAAGAGGTCAAGAAGGCTATCTCTGTAGCCCCAGTGCTTAAAAACCTAGATTTTTCCAAGCCCTTCGTAATGTATGTCTATAGAGGAGAGTCATGTATTGTTGTTGTCTTGACTCGAAAGGATGATAGGCTAGAGGGGGAACACCCAATAGCCTTTTTCTCAAGAACTCTCAGGGATTATGAGACTAGGTACAATTTTGTGGAAAGACAAGCCTATGCCATGGTAAAAGCCCTCAAGAAATTTAGGCATATGATATCAGGGAGCAAAATTTTGATACTTTTAGCTCATTCAAGTGTCAGGGAATACATCATGGGGGGAGAAATCACTGAGAAGAGAGCTAATTGGATCACTAAGATCCTTGAATATGATGTAGAGGTCAGACACACCAAGCTAGTCAGAGGTAGTGGTCTGTGCTAATATATGACCCAAGAGCTTGAAAAGATGTCACTTAAGGAAGCAGATTCAGAAGGAGAGATGGAAACGGTGCTAAAAATACAAGAGGTTGATCAGGAATCTTGGGTCACAAGAAAGATTCATTTTATGAAAAATGGGATATATCCAAGAGAACTCCCTCAAAATAAGAGGAGATATTATAGGATACAGGGAGTTCATTTTACTTTAATTAAACAACTCCTTTTCAAAAGAAATTCTGATGGAAAGTTGTTAAGATGTGTAGAACAGGCTGAGGCTAGGAGAATACTACACAAGTTGCATCATGGAATATCAGGGGGGCATTTTTGTGCAAAGACCATGGCCATAGAGATAACTGAGGTAGGATATTTTTTGCCTACTTTATTTGCAAATTGTTATTAGTTGGTTAAAAATTGTCAATCCTGCCAATCATATATGGGGATGAGGAGGAATGCAGCCATGCCCCTTAGTCCTATAATTGTGGATGAACCTTTTGCTCAATGGGGTCTTGACTTCATTGGAATGATAAATCCAGTGTCCAGTATGGGTCACAAATGGATATTAACTGCCACAGACTATTTCTCCAGATGGACTGAGGTAGTCCCACTTAAGGAAGCAATAGAGAATGTGATCCTATATTTTCTAGGGAGTATCACTACTCACTTTGGGGCTCCCCATACCATAATTTCAGATAATGCCAAAGCATTCTTGGGGTCTAAAGTATCTGACTTTGCCTTGAGGTATGGAATATATCTGAAAACTTTGTCTAACTATTACCCTCAAGGTAATGGTCTAGAAGAATTGACTAATAAGAATCTGATAAGACTCATCAAAAGACTAGGGGCTGATCACCACAAAGAGTGGCATAAAGTGCTTAATTCAGCACTGTGAGCTGATAGAATCACGCCTAAGTAGGTGATCAAAATGTCCCCATATAAATTGTTATATGGAAAGTATGTTGTGATTCCCCTAAGCTTGGAGATCCTTGCTCTCTAGCTAATCAAACAAATTGAAGCTGAAGAAAATGGCCCCATGCAGGTAAGGCTTGCAAAACTTTTGGAAGTTCAGGAGAAGAGGGATGCAGCCCATGATTCATTGATTAAGCATCAAGGAATGGTTAAAGACTTTTTTGATAAAAGGACTTTGAATCCTCATTTTAAAGTAGGCTCAATTATTTTGAAATGGGATGCAAGAGCAGCCAAGTCAAGTTAACATACCAAATTTGAAGCATTATGGACTGGCCCGTATAAAATTTGTGCGTGCATGTATAAGAATTCATTCAAGCTGGAATCAATGGAAGGAGAACCTGAAGAGATTCCTATAAATATAATCTATTTGAAGCATTTAAATTAACTTGGGTCTCTAATGTATTATAGTTAAATAATTTCTCATTCTCGCATTATTTTTCTTTTTCATTATTTTCTCACTTTTCTTTTTAAATAAGTGTTTTAAACACATGTCGACGGCTCTTTTGAAGCTATAAATTTCATAATTTTGATCTAGCAGAAGGTGGAGTTTTATTTTTGAGCAGGCTCAAAATTCTTGGGGGTCACCAATAACAGTAGAGTAAAAAAATTTACTCTACGTTGCATTCCAATTTTCAGTCGCGCACTGTAGTTTTTTTCATGCATACCTTGGTTGTGGCAACAAAAGTTTTGAAATAGAGTGTGGGCTTGATTCATTTGATTCATTTTATATCTAAATGTCAAAGAGCAGTTAAAGATACCAAGTGGTGTCATCCGAACATGGGTTCTTCTTCCCTTTTTGATTCTTTTTGTTTCATTTTTGCTCAAGTGTTGAATTCGAGCGGAAGCCACCAAGTGTCACTTTCCAAGACACGAAACTGGCCAAGTGGAGTCATCTGAGGCACCTTTCCTAACTTTCAAGAGGGACACAAAATGTGCCATGTATCCAATAACAACTCAGTGGAATGCACCATGTGTTGGCATCCATGTCTCATATCGGCACCCGCATTTCATCTTTTTTGGCAAAGGTTCTCAACAAGTTAAGTAGCAAGATCATGTAAAAAGTGCCAAGTGGCAGTCACAAAAAGATCTAGACTACTTTTCCAGAAGAAAGTGGAAGTCACCATGTGTTGGCATCTGAGAGACACCTAAGGTTCAATGTTCAGTTCAATGCCTTGGTTCAATACTTTGGTTAATGTGTAAATAGTGTGAAGTATTGAACCATTGAACCATTGAACCATTTTTGGTTCATCAGGCAGTTCAAGAGAGTGTCCCAAAAACCAAAGGGGTCAAGTACCCTTTCAGAAGGCAATAAATCATTTTTTCAATTTTGTTTAAG
>JARHVA010000501.1:567500-620000 GCA_037957365.1 Torreya grandis
TTATATTTATATATCTCACTAAAAATGGGGTGAAGAATGTGTTTATATAGTTGAATCTAACCCTAAACCCTTCTGAAGTTTTAGCTAACATAATTGGCCCATTTGACCTAATTGTTTTGAAAAAAAAACTAGTTAGGTCTCAGACTAAGTCAGGTTGTCTGACATTGTCCCGTAACATGCTCATTTCCCAAAATAAGGTCGAACCATTTGAATTTATTTGGAGGATGGAAAAAAAGATTTTGGATTATATAGGGGCTATTTCAGTTGGTGAATAACTTAGAGGGATGTGTAAAGGAGGTGTTAAAGCTTAGGGAATTGTATAGGAGGCACTTGTTTTGGTTTTAAATGGTGGTATAAAGAACAACAATCTTATGAAGCACCAATAGTCTATCCACCCCATTCTTAATGCATCTTTTAAGGCATGCACTTAGAGATATTGAGACTCAATAGGATATTGTAAGATAGAAAACATCAGTAACTGATAAAGTTTAGAAATATTATGTGTATGCATATGCCCCACTTAAAGCTCATCACTTGTCATGCAGTTACAATACAAGATGATGCTTTGGGAAAAGAATATAACACACAAAACTGAGCTAAATAAATCATAATATTTAAATCATAAAATAATTGAAAGTAAATGACTAAAAGAAAATAATTGAGATAAATAAGTAATATATGTGTACCTTGATTTACCTTTATCGTTGAATGGTTTTTTGTTGTGTTTGTAGTTTTGATCATGGAGGGTGTAGAGACTACTTTAGACAAACCCTAAAGATACAAAACTTAAAGAGAAAAAATAAATAAATGCAGTAAATTCAAGATAACTCAAATGTGTAGGCATGATGTACTTATAAATTTGGTAAGTTAGGGTGACAAATTATATGTTATGACCAAATAACCCAGCCCAAATTTAGAATAAATTGAGTAATCAAAAAGCCAAGGCTACTAAATGACCAAAAGAATCAAAAGAATGTACCTTAAATAAGAAGGGAAACAAAACAATTCATACCAAGGATAAATGAAAAGTGAAAATCTAACATCAATGTGAAAGTAATAAAAATCTTTACTTAAACAAATATGGGGAATACATGATAAAATAATATTGATGAGTGAGAAGTAAAAATCTAAACTCAATCATCAATGGAAAAAATACATTGAAGGGAAAAAAATATTGGCGAGTGAGAAGTAACAATCCAAAATCATTAAAAAATAGAAAAAGTACAAAAAGTAAAAATATTGGTGAGTGAGAAGTAATAATCTAAACTCACTCAACAATGGAAAAAGTACAAAAATATAGAAATGTGT
This sequence comes from Torreya grandis, assembly GCA_037957365.1. Classification (NCBI taxonomy): domain Eukaryota; kingdom Viridiplantae; phylum Streptophyta; class Pinopsida; order Cupressales; family Taxaceae; genus Torreya; species Torreya grandis. The sequence continues at coordinate 568,809 of JARHVA010000501.1, forward strand.
GTAGTTGTTAAAAAAAAAGGAATGATAATGAAAATTGTTAAAATAAAACCAAGATAATTCTAGAAATGTAAAGCAATGGTGTTAAGAAAATAATCCATAGTCACTTAAGCATATTCTTTTATTTTAAAGATAGATAAAAGAAAAACAAAGTAATGATAGCATGTTTTAAGATGTGAAGAAGAGGGAATATACAAGAGGGGAAACATATTTAGAATTAAACTTGCCTATCAAGGGGGGAATGAAATAGGTGGTGGGGAAAATGTAGGACAAATCAAAGTATAGAAACTCTTTATTGAAGTCAAGACATTAAAATAAAGTTTGTCAAAAGAAGAGGACTTTTGACATTAAGGGATCTAAATAAATTCTCCTAACCATACAAATAATTGGTTATAAAACAAAGTATGAATATCATCACATGAAGGTTATATGCATGAAAAGATGGACCTATCTTCCCACAATATGTTCCCCATTCCTTAAGACCCCTTATAGAGCCATAAATTTAGTTTGAAGATTGGGTACTTGTGTGAGAAAGTAGGTAGCACTATAGATTTTTTAATTATCCTATCCCAATCTACTGGCTTACTACACCCCAATGGACCTTGGCTCTACTATGAGAATAACTATGGAATTTGAGGTTTTATTGGGGATATGAGATGTGCTATAAGTTACATATTTTGGTGTGATGTTGACTTTTTTATTTTATATTTGCCTTTTGATCATTGACTTTTATAAATGATTTGGATTTTAAATTTTGATGGATTTTTTTATTCCTCCTCCATACATATTTGGAGAACCAAACATGGGTGCTAAAAATGACTCTCATTTGAAAACATTGAACTTTGTTGCTAAGAAAGAGGACTTAGAGAACATGGTTTCTAAGAATATTTTTTATTCATGTTAAATAAATGTGCTATCTTGAATTTGACCTTATTTTATTAAAAGTGGAATGAAAGGAAGGGAAATCAATGGGAAATGAACATGAAACAATTTGAATTACCTCAAATTGAAAAAAAAAATATAACAATATGAAAATGGATATATTAACTGGTAAGTATGATTCCTTATCATAAGAATGTATGTAAGTGTAGGAAAACATGCAAACATAGCTTGTTGTGCAAGTTTTATCTTAAAAAGAAAAAAAATTGAGGCTAAGAATATGGAGTCACAAACTTGTAACCATATCTGAACATTCTAAAAATAATTTTTGGTTTGAAAAAATATTTGAATGAATATGTAGATTTTATGAGGAGGGCCTAGTCCTATCCATGGTATTACATTGAAACTCATAAAAGAAAAACCCAAGTGGGTGAGACAAGTGAAAAATGGTATTTATGAGGAATTCCTAGTCTTATCCATGGTCTTACACTAAAAATCATAAAATAAAGAAGAAAATGAAAAAGATTTGTAAAATAATAAACTTGTGATTAAAGAGAAAAACATAAAAATGTATATAGGAAAGAAAAAAGGTATTTATGATAAAAACTAGGTCGTATCCACTCTATTACAATGTAAATCACAAACTATAAAGTGAAATAACACCAAAGAACCTAAAATAAACAATGGTGATAGTAAAACAAAACTAAATGAAATAAAGTGCACAAAAAAAAACATGAGACAAACATAACAAGCAAAATCTATGCTAACATATATATCAAAGATGAGCGTAATCATCTAAAAATGACACTTGAGTGTTTAGATTTTTAATTGAGACCACCCATTTATACCTTAACCCTAGACCTATCTTAAGGCATATTTAGACACTTATCTAACCTTTGTGTATGCCACAGACATCCCTAAACATCACTAAAGCAATCCCAAATCCTCACTTTAGCATCATATTCCCTAGTGCCTCAAGTTATGCCACCTGGACATTAGTGCCATAACTTGGATAGTAACACCAATGGTGCCAGTGTCCCAATTTGAGTGTTATTATCCTTTTCTCAATTTTTATCACTAACATATATATTTTAAAATCAACCATCACCTAGGGTTATCATAGACCTCTTTTAAGAATCACACAAGCAATAGAATAATATATATACATTACTTTTAGGACTTTATTCACTAGATCTAAATCAGATGCAAATAACACAAATTAACTCAAAACAAGTTGTGTATAATCATGGTTATCGATCCCTATTATATCTTACTTATGCATATATCCATCTACAACATTCCTAACTTTAGATTGATCATATTTCCAGTCTTAAACACACTCAAATCACTCAAGTCGACATTCTTATTAACTTTTCTTGAAATTGAACTAAATCTTAGGTGGAAAGAACCAAATCAGTCTTGATCCCTCCATAGAGTATTGGTATATAAGAACTCTCATCATAGTAGGGTGTTGAGGATGTCCATCCTACTCCACTAACATCACACTTTTCTACTTGTGCCAATCAAATACCTTAACAACATGGAGTTATAGGGTTTACATAAAAAAATAGTCAAAATAATTTATCAATAGGAAACCATAACTTGTACAAAGAGGAACATGTTAGGTAGACTCTGATTGGGTGCACCCAAAATCTCAAAATAGATATCATAGAAGATACCAGTGCAAAAAGGAGGACACTGACACCATTGATGCTACTATCTAGTTAGGGCACTATTATATAGGAAGGGTTATAACACATAGATACTATTTATGAGACTGAAATCAGCTCCTCTCCTAGTTTGAAACCTTTAAATCTTCCATCTCAGTCAATTTCTCACTAAGTAATTATTTGCACCATTTATTGTTAATTTTAGAATGACCAAACTAGGTTAATTCTATTACAAATAAGTGGTTCTATTATTGCATATTTATACCATGATTTACTATACTCAAAGCATCCCCTCCACTCCCCTCTATCTAGATATGGGATATGGGATATGGAATATGTAGATTAAAATTTTTTACTCTACATTGCATACTAATTTTCAGTCGCGCACTGTAGTTTTGTTCCCGCATACCTTGGTTGTGGTGGTAGAATTTTTAAAATAGAGTGTGGGCCTGATTCATTTGATTCATTTTCCATCTAAATGTAGAAGAGCAGTAGAAGCTGCCAAGTGGCATCATCCGAACATAGGTTCTTCTTCGCTTTTTGATTCTTTTTGTTTCATTTTTGCTCAAGTGTTGAATTCGAGTGGAAGCCACAAAGTGTCACTTTTTGAGACACATAACTAGCCAAGTGGAGTCATTTAAGGCACCTTTCCTAACTTTCAAGAGCGTTTCAGAATGTGCCATGTATCCAATAACAATTGAGGGGAATGCACCACATGTCAGCATCCACATCTCATATCGGCACCCATGTTTCATCTTTTTCGGCAAAGGTTTTCAACAAGTTAAGTAGCAAGATCATGCAAAAAGTGCCATGTGGCAGTCGCGGAAGGATCTGGACTACTTTTCTAGAAGAAACTGAAAGTTACCATGTGTCAACACCCGAGAAATGCCTGAGGTTTAATGTTTGGTTCAATGCCTTGGTTTAACCTTTTAGTTTAATACCTTGGTTAATGTGTAAATGGCACACAATATTGAACCGTTGAACCATTGCACCATTTTTGGTTCATCAGGTAGTTCAAGCGAGTGTCCCAAAAACCAAAGGGGTCAAGTACCCTTTCGGAAGGTAGTAAGGCATTTTTTCAATTTTGTTTAAGTGTCGAAGATGAGTGGAGGCTGCCAAGTGTCACTTTTTGAGCCCCTTTATACTCCATTTCTAGAAGCCACAGAAGCTACCACATGGCAACATTCGAGAGATCATCTTTGAGTTTCATTACTGAATGAAGGTTATGGTGGGTCCTAGGTGTTATTTCAAAGGTTTGCGGAAGCTGGCAAGTGTCACCATCTATAGGAGCCTAATATGTGCCCCAAATAATTCTACAACATAGCTAAAGGGAAAGTGAAAAGTGCCATGTGTCTTCAATAAATCAGGCGAAAAGCACCAAGTGTCGTTCTCTAGTGCCTTCTAAGTAATAAGAAGATTTTTAGAGAATTGACTAAGTGTCCTCTTCTATTTCAATAGGACAGAGTGTTCTGTGTATCTGTTCAACAAGTGAGCTAGGGGGAACTCAGTGGGAGTTATTTTTGGTTGATGAAGGAGTTCACCAGGTAGATTTTTGGGGCCTGCAAACATTAAAAAGGGCCGTCTATTTTTCCCCTATAAGCAGAGGAGAATAGACAGTTACACGGCTAAGTAGGTGATGGAATGGGAAATTCAGGTGCAGAAGGAGGTACTAGACATGAATTGACATGCCACAGTCAGGGTAGTCACCCTACTCCAGCATGGCCCTTTTTGATAAGACCAGAATGCATCCAAGGCATTGAAGGCACCGAATTCCACACTTTTTATCTCTAAATCCAAGGCTATAAAAGGAGGATGGTAAAAAGTTTAGAGGGACTAGAGCTTGAGACTAAGTCATATCATTTGCTTTTGTCTCATTTTCTTGAGTTGAAAAGTTTATATGACTGTATGCATTTTTGTGCCTCTTGTATGACTGGAAGATTCCAATAAGAAGATTGAACTCTATGCCCTTGTGGATATTATCTATGTCAATTGCAAAAGTAGTCTATGCTGTAGATTTTCTAGAGTTGTGATTAGGAATGTCATTTGATTTTGTCTCATTTTCTTGAGTTGGAAGGTTTACATAACTATACGTGTTTATGTGCCTCTTATGTGATTGGAAGATTCAAATAAGAAGATTGAACCCGATGCCTCTATTGACATCTTCTTTATCTTAGTGAAAGAAGTCTATGTTGTGAGCCTCTATTTCTATTATTTCAATCTTTTACATTGATCATGTATTTGTTTGCTCTTAAATGTAAATCAATCTTACATATTATCTCACTATGCTCAGGATTAAGGTCAAATTACATTCAGGTGCATTGCCATAGTTATATTTCATTTCTTACATTTGTGTTTCTATTTAAATTCTAGTTCCTTTCCCCTTCCCCAAACACTTGATATAATGAAGAGACCAGCTTCTCTAAAATTTGGAGGTTATTTCAAGACACAAGTCCCACATCTTGAAACTTCCCATTGTTGTTGATTAGAATCAAGCGCAATTTTAAACATTAATAGTTTTTGGCACGCCCGGTGGGACTAGTCTTGATGTTTCTTTCAAGACCATATGAACCGAAGAGATACAAGGAGTTGGAGCTATGGACCATTCACTAGATCACAGTCTCCTACAAATCCAGGTATTCTTTTTCCACCTTTGGTAACAAGTACAAGAAGAAGAGCTAACCAGTTTGTACCAATACCAAATATGGGAGCCCCTATACCCCCAATAAATTATGCAAGCTAGAACACTGGTAGTCCCTTAATCTTCCCAACACCACTAGCCATTTGGGATCCTATCCCAGTGAATGCCCTAAAAACTCTGCCCAAGTTCAATGGGCAAGACTCTAAAACACCCGCAGAACATCTTCAAGATGTATCAGATGTCTGTGTTATACATGTTGTCACATAGAAAAATGTGGCCATAAATAAAAAGATATTTGAATTTTCAAAGATCGAAATGTATAATTTTTTACTTCAATTTAAAGTTTCACGTGTAAAAGGTAAAAAATAAGAGAATGAAAAAAATGAATAATTATTAAGTTTAATTTTTTATTCAAAATGTATGGGATAATCTTCATAGAAAGTATATAAATATGACACTTGTTGATTAAGAATTTTCAAAGATGAAGTATATAATTTTTGAATTCAATTTAAAGTCTTGCATATAAAGATAAAAACAAGAAGAGAATAAGAGACATTGAGAATTATTAAGTTTGATTTTTCATTTAAAATGTGTGGGATAATCTTCATGGAAAATACATAGAAAATGACATTTGTTGACTAGGAAATTTTTAAAATGAAGAACATAATTCTTGAGTGAGAATATTCAAAACATGTATAATCTTACAAGATAACAAAGAGGCATACTTATCTTAATTCTATAGTTTTTAAGTGGAAAAAAAGTTAACATAATTTTCAAAAATGAAGCACATAATTATTGAGAGATTTTTCAAAGATAAACATTTTAAAAGTAATGAGAGAATACTTGAAATTATCCCAAAGAAAATATAAAATCAAAAGAGAACTTGGTTTACTTGGGAGTAATAATACATTTATATTCTTTTTGAATATAGTGCTCTAAGTAGCGATGCATTTTTTTGATGATGATGATTCAAATGGTTTTATATATATATATATATATATATATATATATATATATATATATATATATATATATATATATATATATATATATATATATATATATATAGATTTTATCTAGAATTTGTAGGACTCATCCTTGATGCCTCTAATTGTAGGAAATACATACATTAAGTATACGAAGTGTTATTGATCCCCTTTTCACATAAATTCATAGATGATTGAAGAACCTTGAATTAATATCTATATGCCCAATTTTTGTATCTTCCATACATATTAATATGTGAAATAACATAACTAAATTGAATAGAACTAAAATATGACGCATATGGATGCCAAATTCAAAAAAAAAAAAAAACATTTAGAACTCACCATTTTTCCCATAAATTTTTAGATAACATGGAATAATAAATCTATCAACCCAATCCCAACTATTAGTGTTACAAGAAAACTTAGGTCCCCAAATCTCACAACATTACAATTTTTTTGTTGACACTAAAGGTTGGAAGATATGTTATTTTTATATGGCATCCTAAAATAGAGCTGTAAACATTGTCTCTAAATTTGACTAAGTATAGCATACCCATGCATAATATCTCTTATGTAGAATAAAATATATTAAAGTGAGGTCCTTTGAAAGATACACCAAGATAAGTATAGATGAAAACCACTTTAACCATACTTTTGTTGTAAATAAAATTAGTTTCATGTGATTTTTTCTTAGTTGTGTTGAAAAACATGATCTTTACTTTACTCAAGCTCATTTGTAAACCATGAATATCACAAAATGAGCTCAAAATGTCAAGATATCTTTCTAAGCCTAAAAAAATATGTAAAATAAAAATAATGTCATTTGAAAATAATAAAATAGTGATGATTATATCATAAAAAATACTGTATACAAGGGAAAGTGAATTTGATCTACAAATCAATCCTAGTTCAAAGAAGATAAATAAAACTAGCCCTTGCATTTGTTGGTACATTTAGATAATCAAGGTCATTACCAATATAGATCTGATATACCTAACTAAGTTGTCTCTTACCATATAATAACACTAGAATGGGTTCCAAAGCTTCTAGTCAAGCAATACCACATAGTAACCCTAGCTAGGTCCTATGTTTTTTAATAAAGTAAATAACAAAGTAAACTAAATACAATCAATAGCTCACTAATGTTTGTGGGATAAATGGGGGATAATAAACATAAAAATAAATATGCAACTAATAAATCTACTCAAGTCAATGTATAAGTAATCCTAAGTATTGAAAGATAAATACATTCATAATCCATTACTTATACACTTCTATATACTAAAACAAAGTAATGAGAATTAGGAATACTTACCTTAAAGATGAACATGTTGAGGCTCAATCTCTCCCTTGGCCAATGGTGTTTTTCAAGAGGTTGTTATGATTCATAAGAATCATAAAGATAGGTCGGCTCTAGGCTATAATACTTCTCCTATGTATCCAAAATATTTCCATAAGATAATATTCTTCTCTCCAAGTGTAAAATCCTAATAAATGACTCCTCAAGGAGAATGGTGGAAGAACAAATTATAAAGAAGTGAAAATTAATGATTATATCTATATATCTCTCTAAAAATGGGGTGAAGGATGTGTTTATATTGTTGGATCTAACCCTAAACCCTTCTAAAGGTTTAGCTAACATAATTGGCCCATTTGACCTAATTGTTTTGAAAATAAAGTAGTTAGGTCTCAGATTATGTCAGCTTTTTTGACATAGTCCCGTAACGTGCTCATTTCCAAAAATAAGGTCGATCCATTTGAATTTGTTTGGAGGATGGAAAAAAAGATTTTGGATTACGTAGGGGATATTTGAGTTGGTGAATTAATTAGAGGACTGTGTAAAGGAGGTGTTACATCTTAGAGAAATATATAAAAGGTACTTGTGTTAGTTTTAAATGGTCATATAAATAACAAAAATCTTATGAAACACCAATGGTCTATCCACCCATTTCTCTATACATATTTTAAGGCATGCACTTAGAGAGATTGAGACTCAATAGGCTCTTGTAAAAGATAAAACATCAGTAATTGATAAAGTTTAAAAATATTATGTGTATATATATGCCTCACTTGAAGCTCATCACTTGTCATGCAGTTACAATACAGGAAGATGCTTTTGAAAAAGAACATAACAACACACAACACTGAGCTAAATAAATCAAAATATTTTAAATCATAAAATAATTGAAAGTAAATGACTAAAAAAAATAACTAAAATAAACAAGTACTATATGTGTACCTTGACTTACCTTTATCATTGAATGGCTTTTTTTGTGTTCATAATTTTGATCATGGAGGGTGTAGAGACTACTTTGGACAAACCCTAAGGATAAAAAAATTAAAGACAAAAAATAAATAAATGCAAAAAATTTAAGATAACTCAAATGTGTAGGCATGATGTACTTGGAAATTTGGTAAGCTAGGGTGATAAATGCTAAGTTATGACCAAATGACCAAGCCAAAATTTAGAGTAAATTGAGTAATCAAAAATCCAAGGCTACTAAATGACCAAAAGAATAAAAAAATGTACATTAAATAAGAAGGAAAACAAACCAAATCATACTAAGGATACATGAAAATTGAAAATCTAACATCAATGTGAAAGCTGGAAAAATATTTACATAAACAAATATGGGCAATAAATGCTAAAATAATATTGATGAGTGAGATGTAAAAATATAAACTCAATCATCAATGGAAAAAATACATTAAAGAGAAAAAATATTGGTGAGTGAGAAGTAACAATCCAAACTCATTCAACAATAGAAAATGTACAGAAAGTAAAAATATTGGTGAGTGAGAAGTAATAATCCAAACTCACTCAATAATGGAAAAAGTATAAAAATATAGAAACAGATGTAATTGTTAAAAAAAAGGAATGATAATGAAAAATGTTCAAATAAAACCAAGGAAATTCTAGAAATGTAAAGCAATGGTGTTAAGAAAATAATCCATAGTCACTCAAGCATATTATTTTGTTTTAAAGATAGATAAAACCAAAACAAAGTAATTCTAGCATGTTTTAAGATGTGAAGAATAGGGAATATAAAAGAGGAGAAACATATTTAGAATTAAACTTTCCTTCAAGGGGGGAATGAAATGGGTGGTGGGGTAAATATAGAAAAAATCAAGGTAGAGAAACTCTTTATCGAAGTCAATACATTAAAATAAAGTTTGTCAAAACAAGAGAAATTTTGACATTAAGGGTTCTAAATAAATTATCCTAACCATACAAATAATTGGTTATAAAATAAATTATAAATATCATCACATGAAGGTTATATGCATGAAAATATGGACCTATCTTCCCACAATATGTTCCTCATTCCTTAGGACTCCTTATAGAGTCATCAGTTTACTTTGAACATTGAGTACTTGTGTGAAAAAATAGATAGCACTATATATTTTTTAATTATCCTATCCCAATCTACTGGTTTATTACACCCCAATAACCTTAGCTCTACTATGAGACTAACTATAGAATTTGGGGTTTGATTGGGGATATGAGATATGCTATAAATGTGATGTTGACTTTTTGATTTTATATTTGCCTTTTGATCATTGATTTTTATAAATGATTTAGATTTCAAATTTTGATGTCTTTTTTTATTCCTCCTCCATGTAGATTTTGAGAACCAAACATGGGTGCTAAAAATGACTATCATTTGAACACATTGGACTTTGTTTCTAAGAAAGAGAACATAGAGAACATGGTGTCTAAGAATATTTTTTATTCATATTAAATAAAAGTGCTATCTTGAATTTGACCTTGTTTTATTCAAATTGGAATGAAAGGAAGGGAAATCAATGAGAAATGAACATGAAACAATTTGAATTACCTCAAATTGAAAAAATGTAACAATGTGAAAAAGGATATATTGACTGGTAAGTATGATTCCTTATCATAAGAATGTATGTAAGTGAAGGAAAACATGCTAGCATAGTTTGTTGTGCAAATTTTATCTTAAAAAGAAACAAAAATTGAGGCTGAGAATATGGAATCACAAACTTGTAACCATTTATGAACATTCTAAAAATAATCCCTAGTTTGAAAAATTATTTGAAATAATATGTAGATTTTATAAGGATGACCTGGTCCTATCCATGGTTTTACATTGAAACTCATAAAAGAAAGACCCAAGTGGGTAAAACAAGGGAAAAATGGTATTTGTGAGGAATGACTAGTATTATCCATGGTATTACACTACAACTCACAAAATAAAGAAGAAAATGAAAAAGTCTTGTAAAATAATAAACTTTTGATTAAAGAGAAAAACATAAAAATGTATATAAGAAAGAAAAAAGTATTCATGATAAAATCCGGGTCCTATCCACGACATTACAATGCAAATCACAAACTATAAAGTTAAATAAAACCAAAGAACCCAAAAGAAACAATGGTGATAGTAAAACAAAACTAAATGAATTAAAGTGCACAAAAATAAAAATAAAAACATGAGACAAACATAAAAAACAAAATCTATGCTAACATATATATCAAAGATGAGTGTAATCATCTAAAAATGACACTTGAGTGTTAAGAGTTTTACTTGAGACCACCCATATATAACTTAGCCCTAGACCTATCTTAAGGCCTATTTAGACACTTATTTAACCTTTGTGTATGCCACACACATACCTAAATATCACTAAAGTAGTTCCAAACTCTCACTTTAGCATCATATTCCCTAGTTTCTCAGGTTATGCCACCTAGACATTAGTGTCATAACTTGGATATTAGCACCAATAGTGCTAGTGTCCCAATTTGGGTGTTATTATCCTTTTCCCAATTTTTGTCACCAACATATATCTTTTCAAATCAACAAGCAATAGAATAATATATGTGTGTGTGTGTGTGTGTGTGTGTGTGTGTGTGTGTCTATATATATATATATATATATATATATATGTATATATATATGTATATATATATATATATATATATATATGTATATATATATATATATATATGTATATGTATATATATATATATGTATATGTATATATATGTATATACATACATACACACACACACACACACACACACACACACACACACACACACACACACACACACACACACACACACACACACATTACTTTTATCCCTTTTTCACTAGATGTAAATCAGATGAAAATAACACAAATTAACTCAAAACAAGTTATGCACAATCAAGGTTATTGATCCCTATTCTGCCTTACTTATGCATATATACATCTACAACATTCCTAACTTTAGATTAATTAGATTTCTAGTCTTAAACACACTCAAATCACTTAATTTGACATTATTATTAGCTTTGCTTGAAATTGCACTAAAACTTAGGTGGGGATAACTACATCAGTCTTGATCACTCTTCAGAGTATTGGTATATAAGAACTCTCATCATAGTAGGGTGTTGAGGATGTCCAGCCTCCTCCACTAACATCACACTTTTCTACTTGTGCCAATCAAATACTTTAACAACATGGAGATATAGGGTTTACATAAAAAATAGTCAAAATAAGTTACCAATAGGAAACCATAACTTGTGCACAGAGGAGCATGTTAAGTAGACTCTAATTGGGTATACCCAAAATCTCAAAATAGTTATCATAGAGAACACTAGGGGAAACAAAGGACACTAACATCATTTATGCTACTATCTAGTTAGGGAACTATTAAAGAGGAAGCGTTTTAACAACTAGATCCTATCTATGACACTCAAATCAGCTCGTATCCTAGTTTGAAACCTTTAAATCTTCCATCTTAATCAATTTCAAGCTACGTAATTGTTTGCAACATTTATTGGTATTTTTAGAATGACCAAACTAGGTTAATTCTATTACAAATGAGTGGATATATTTATTGCATATTTCTACCATGATTTACTATACTCAACCCCTTTAACAACATAGATTAAAAACACCATAAACCTTAAAAGTTAAATCATTTGGTTAACTTGACTTACTTTGAATAGTGCAAAAATCCTAACCCTAGATAACCTTCTAGGACCCACATTTAAATATTAAATCCTTGTATTTTTAGCATTTTATTTGTTATAATCATGATAATAATGACAAATGAATTTTATCACTTTTAATTACACATTTTTTAGCTTCTTTTTCATGCTTGTTTCCTTTCATTTGGAATGAATTCAAAGATGACATAAACGTATATGTACATGATGATTTATATTAGCTAAAATGTATGTCATATTTCATTCTATCTCTAGCATGTTAGTGTTATCTTATATGGAATTCAATGAAGAAACAAATGCTTACATACATAGTGAATCTATTACATAAGCTAACAACTAGGTCTCAAGTTTCAATGTCATATCTTATGCACAGGAAATAATCTCCTTCTCCTCCTTATCTCCATGAGGGTGATAGATAGTTTATCTCTAACTAGGTCCATGTTATCACTCTTCCATGAGATAAAATAACATATACTATTATTACTAATGCCCATAATCAACCTATACATGCCTTCACCTCTTCTCTATAGGGCATGTGCGTACATGTTCAATCAGAAGCAACTAGGGGTTGCATTTGTGAGACTCTAAGGGATCAAATTATCAATATGAGTAGGTTCATTTAAAAGTTACAAACTTAGAATAAAATATTACAATAAAATTTTACAACATTAGAAAATCATATTACAAGACAAAAGCCTCTAGGGCACACTAGTGTGAATTATGTATATGCATCTTCACCTAGTCAATTTGTGGTAAGTAATGTTATATATCAAAACAATAAATCACAATAAATTTCATATACAAATAGAGATTAAAAAAGTACTCAAGATCAAAATAATACACAAGATTCAAATTAAGACATTCTCCCCCCACTTAACAACAAAAATCTTATTTTCAATAAGGTGAGACTTTATAGAGTTTTAGATACATACTTTGGGAATGTCCCCATGATCATGCACAAATTATATAAGCTATAGTGGAAATAAATAAAATATCAAATAATGTTTAATATTTTACACCCTTAGATAACAATGTTATTACACCTAATTTTGGGGCAACTCAACTTGTACAACCTTCAATAATAAGAACACCTCCTATGTCTACTTCATCCTCTCTAGACATACAATCCCTTATGCATGAGATTCATTCTCTATAGGCTAAGGTGTTACATCTTGAGTAGGTTTTTACAAGGAGCTCACATGCCTTGAATTTTCATGTTATTTTACATACACCTTTGGAACAACACATATTAGTTACTCCTTTTCCATCCATATTTGTAGCACCTAAGCTTACTTTGTATATTGGTAAGGGTGACCTAGAGTGCCATCTATGATCTTTCCTTGCAATATATTTGGACTATGTGTTTAATGATTGGATCCTTACTAATTTGTTCCCAAATAGTATAAAAGGACTATGCCTTATAGTGGTAATATGATCTTCCAAATTAGTCCATCAGTGGATTCAATCCATTGGCAAATATGTTTTTAGCATAATTTTCAATCAACATCAGTGATACGATCGCATATGCTCATGTGGCACAAATTAAGAAAAAATAAAATGAGCCTATTGTAGAATATGTCTTATGATATAAAAATTTATTGGCAAAGATGTCTATCCCCATGGCAGATAGAGAGATCCAAGACATATTCAAATAGAGTTTACTACCAAAATTACATGAAGCTATCTTATTCAAAAAAATTCCAACATTCATAGATTTATACTACATAGTAAAAGAAAGTGAAGTCAAGATTCTCTCTATGGTAATTATTAAATAAACAAGTGGATTAGATTCAACTGCTAAGAGTTATAATAATCCTCCATACAAATTAATGTCCACTAAAAACAAGACTAATCAAAATTCCAAAATTAATGTAGCTTTAGATCCACCTCTTCACTTGCTTTTATCAACTCCTCCACAAAGAGTTTTCATGAATCTTCCAAAATTACTGGCATGTTTTTTACAACAAATTTTGGAATGAAATTTCATATCTCTCCCTCCCATCATAGTGGTTGATACAATAAGGCCTCTTCCAAATAACTATGATTCCAATGCATTCTACGACTATCATAGGGCACCAAGCCATACTAAAAATAGATGTATCCACTTGAAACATAAGATACATGATTTGATAGAGGCCAAGATCATTAATGTGGGCACACCTATAGAGACACCTAAAGTTCAAAAAATAGGAGCTAAGGTATTGAAAATATTTTAAGATATGTTTCCAAAACATATAACTAGTGAGGTAGGAGGTACTTTAGGTGTTCACTATACGTATCAGGCACATCCACCACCGACATCCTATCACACTAATATTAAGGACACACAACCCCTACAAAATATCATTGGTGTGTATCATACTATAATGCTAGTTAGACCACTCATCACTTTTTTAGAGCAAGAGATTATCGATGATGATTCAAATTTATATGCACTCTTTGTATGAGCTTACATTGATCATCATCCTATTCAGAGTGTTATGGTTGACAATGGGTTGAGTATTAACATGTGCACTATCACACTTATAAAACATTTGGGTTATTTAGAGAAATACATTTCTTTGATTGACATATTTTTTTATGGCAATGTTTAGAGCTTCATTAGGGAGGTTTCACTTATACTATATGTTGGACTGACACCTGTGACCACTAATTTTTTAGTAGTACCTAGTGTAATCACATTGATATGTTATTAGGTAGGCCATAGATATAATAACTTCAATCCATTCCATCCACTATGTAAATATGCCTTAGGTATATACATGCTAATTAGGTGGTTATAATTAAGGGTCTTCCATATGAGTATCCTTTACCTGTTAGGACTTGTTCCAAAGTCTTAACGTTAGGTTAGATTTTTGGTAGAAAATAAATTACTATTGTAAATGGGGCATGCATCTTTTATAAAGACACCCCCATAAAATAAATAAACTTAGTTTAATTATTAGGTAGTTTTTATGTTTTATGTTTATTAATTAGAATTACTTTACAGGTTATTTTCCTGTATTTAGTTGGTTATAGGATTAGTTGTTTTTACCGGTCATTGGTAAAAACTATATAAATCCATATTTGCATTGTGAAAGGGTTAACAGAGTAAAGGCACCCTTATGTACTTGTTTTTTTGAAATTAATAAAATACTTGTGCACTCGCACTAAGTGGGGAAAAGGTTTAACCTATTTTGACCCTAGAGTTATCAGTGGTATCAGAGCATGGTTGGGAGCTCGGTGAATTCAAAAGAGGAAGGTGAAAAATCATTTCACGTGATTTCATTTGGCATGAAAATAAGGTATGCCATATAGTTTTGGTTTAAATATTTTGAAAAATTATTAAATTATTTTAATTTTTCAAAAATTATTTATATTTAAACCTGTATTTCTATATACCACAGTCTGGTCTTTTTTGATCATTCATACTCCATTCATACTCCATTTTTCCTCTGTTAAGCCTCCTCATTTGGCATAAAAATGAATTTTTAACATTTAATGTTATTAAATTCATTGTTTTTTTGGCCAAAACCAGATTTGTATGGCCTTATTGTTTTAAAAAAAACCTGTGTAATGTTTATTCATGGCTGCCTTTGGTATTTTCATCCATTCTCAGGCTTCTTAATGTCTAAATCATCTACAAATGATATTAAACCTCTATTTGTGCATTCATATTGAAAATCTGGACATTTTTTGCACTTGTACGGCCTATTGTACGACCTTCCAATGTCTAGGTTCATTTGGAATCCGTTTCCCTGCATAAAATCCTTCAGAAAATTTGCAAAAACACTGTAAAAATCTGTTTTAGTAGCCTGTACGGATTTGTACGGCCTGTAGGTGAGAGAGCAGGTGTAGAAAATTTTCCAACAGCAGCCATGGCATCCCAGCAAACATGGCACAGTATAAAAGTTTAGAAATTATTTTTGGTTGTTTCTAAAGTTTTTTTTAATCAAATATTTGTTGTTGGGTCCCACCCAAGAGGAAGATTGAAAGAAAGGCTGTGAACAAAGGGAAAATTTTGAATTTATTTACTCATGTAATTTTTTTTATTTTCCCTCATACATGAAATCTGGTACAAATATAAATTTCTGAAAGTAATATTCTATAAATGCTCTTATAGCAATTGGTTAAGCTTATTTTGTTAGAAGCTTGCAAAAGAGGAGGTCAAGGGTTCAAATCCCTTATTTTTAGAGAAAGTTTCTTTTTGCCTTGGAATATGCTTTTTTTGAAAAAGGAATATTCTCTTTTTGAAATTTAGAATATTGTAAAACACATACTTATTGTATTGTGTTATTTATTTTTTTGAAAAAGGGGCAAAATTCAATCATATTTCTTTTTGAGTTGTGGTGAGATAAGGGTGTAATTGGTGAAATAAGGTTGTAATGTGGTGAAATAAGGGTGTAATCATTGATTTTTGGTGTGGTTAAGTGCAAAACCCATCAAAAATACTTATTTTTCTATTTTACACTCTACGCGGAGGTTAAGTGCAAAACCCCGTAGAAGCAGTGTCTTGTGCAATGAGTGTGATATTTGTTTCATTTCTTTCGCATTTTGTCGCACATTTGTCTACTGCACTTACTTTCATTTCAAAAATGTCAAAAATTCAAAATTTGCTTTTAGATGGTGATAGATTAATAATTTCCAATTATTCAGATTGGAAATGATTGATGGAGGCTTCACTAGTGTTTAATGAGTTATGGGAGATTGTTAAGAATGAAAATCCCACATCGCCAACAGATCACACTAAATTAGATATTTTCAATTTTCATGATTCTAAGGCCTTAGCTCTCATTAAATGTTGTTGTACTCATGATACATATGTTCATATTGAAAATTCTCCTCATAGTTACATTGCATGGAAAACATTATCAGATTTGTATGATAAGAAACCTAAGCATAAGAAGATAGATATTCATATGCAGTTGTTTACTTTGTCATTAGATGAGGATGGGAATATGGGAGAATATATGTCTAAGTTGAAAAATATCACTACTGAGTACACTAAGGCTGGTTTTGGAAAACTAGATGATGACCTCATAGTTACTGCTGCTTTGAAAGGGCTACCAGGGTCCTATAGGAATTTTGTTGAAATGTTGCATGTCTCTGACAAGATCACAGGCATCACCTTTGATAAGTTATCTGAGTTACTCATCCAACATGACCTCTCTCTACCCAAGAAATCTAAGAAAATTGAAGAAGCCCATGTTTTAGAGTCAAAGCCTAGTTCATCTTCATCTGGGCATCAAAACAATAGAGGAAATAGTTATAGAGGGGGTCGAGGTTATAGAGGAGGCAGATATCAAAACAGAGGTATGGGTCATTCACATAATCAACAATCTAATCAATCATATTCACATGAAACAAGTGATCGAGGACATGGTCACAATTCATATAGGGGCAGAGGTCGAGGTAGATCTAACATTTAGTGTCATAGATGTGGAAAATTTGGTCATATTGCCTCACAATGTAGGATTCCTTTTGATAAAATTCAGAGGCCACAAAAAGTGACTAAGACTAACTCTGCTCAGTATGTCGATCATGACTATGATGAATCTAGTAATGTTGCCCATGAATTTGCATTTACTTCTTTGGGGCACATTGATTATGTTGAATATGAGGCTAGAGATGAGCTCACAGATGTATGGGTTTTAGACATAGGAGCAACCAAGCACATGACATTTAGGAGAGATTTCTTTTGGTCTTATAAGGAAGCTTCTCTCTCTCCAGTTGCCTTAGCAGATAAGTTTATGCATACACCACTAGGACTTGGTTCTATTTGAATTCTTCTTCCTAATGGGTCTATAAAATACTTGGAGGATGTTTGGTATGTTCCCACATTAAAGAAACACTTACTTTCTTTGGTAGCTATTCGAAAGAAAGGTTATCAAATTGTGCTTGAAAATGGGCTCATTTACATCAATTCAGTAAAGGATAATTATAAAACCATGTATACAGGATATGAAGATGGTAACTTGTTTAGATTGCATTGTAAGGTGTTTCCTCCCAATGTAGAACTTGCAACAGTTATTGATACAGGTACAGGTACTATGTCTACACAGTGGTTATGGCATCTCCGCTATGGACATTTGAATATCCACTCTTTAGTGGATTTGCAGAGATATGGTATGATGAATGGGTTGCACACTTTTCGCAAAGATAGTATTCTTTGTGAGTCATGTGTTTTGGGTAAACAAAATTGGGAAAATTTTCCTAAACAGTCATCTTGGAGAGCTAACAGATGTTTACAATTAGTTCATAGTGATGTATGTGACATGAAAAAGTCATCCATTGGTGGATGTAGATACTTTGTCTTGTTTATTGATGACTTTTCTAGGATGGCTTGGGTATTCTTTATGAAAAACAAATCTGAAGTTTTTGCTAAGTTTGTTGATTGGTTACACTTAGTCGAAAAAGAAATAGGTTCACATTTGGCCACTCTTCATTCAGATAATGGAGGTGAGTATACCTATAATGAATTTTTAGACTATTGTCAAGAACATGGAATTCATCGACAATATAGTAATGCTTATACTCCACAACAAAATGGAGTATCTGAATGAATGAATAGAACTTTAGAGGGCACATCACGTCCCATGTTGCACTATAAATAGCTTGATGATAAGTTTTGGGCTGAAGCTATTGGTATTGTAGTGTATTTGAGAAACAGGTCCCCCACAGTTGCACTTTTGGGACAAACTCCATATGAGGCATGGTATGTGTTTAAACCCAAAGTTAAACACTTGAAAGTGTTTGGATGTCTTTGTTTTGATTTGGTTCCTCCTAAACATAGAACTAATTTGGAACCATGAAGTCAAAAATGCATCTTTCTTGGTTATTCTAAAGATAAAAAGGGGTTTCATTTGCTTGCATAGGATTCAAGAAAATTCATAGTGAGTCAAGATGTAATATTTGATGAGTTTGGGACTATGAACACTGCAGAGATTGATTCTCAACTTGATAGATCAGAGAGGAAAAATGCAAAAAGAGATAGGGGTTTGAATAATGGGGATAACTCTTCGAAGTTATGGTATGAGACTCAAATTCCTTCACTTTCCTCTCCTTCATCTACAAGTTCACAGGTTGATGACTTAGAAATTGTTGAAAATTCTCTAAGTCCCCCTTCGAATGATACACATAATGAGAATTCTGGAGTCCCTAATTTGTATAATTTGTCTAAGTATCCAAAATAGGCTCAAAGTACTTTTTCTAACTTGACAGCAGATGAAGTTGGTTTAACAAGGCCCAGGAATTCCCAAAAATAGGTGAACTATCCTATGGTTGTTACTACTTCTTCCACTAAGCCATCCACTTTTGAGGAGGCATCTACTGAACATGTTTAGGAATAGGCAATGAAATGTGAGTATGATTCCATACTTAACAATAATACATGGGTTTTAGTTGATCCTCCTCCACATGTTAAACCCATCGGATGTAAATGGGTTTATAAGACTAAGTATAAATTAGATGGCTCCATTGATAAACATAAGGCACGACTTGTTGCCAAAGGATATGCACAATAAGAAGGTATTGATTATGAGGAAACATTTGCATCAACTGCCAAATGGCACACTATTCATATGGTACTTGCCTTAGCAGCACAAAATGGTTGGAAAGTACATCAGTTGAATGTTAAAAGTGATTTTTTAAATGGTGATTTATAGGAAGAAGTCTATATGAAACAACCTCAAGGTTTTGAACAGGTGGGTGTTGAACACAAAGTGTGTAAATTGACAAAAGCTTTGTATGGGCTCAAACAGGCACCCAGGGCTTGGTATGAGAAAATGGATTCATACTTGAAATCCATTGGTTTTCATCGCAGTGAATCAGATGATACTCTCTATTTTCGAGTGCAGGGTAAGAAAATGGTGATATTAGTTCTCTATGTTGATGACTTGTTTATTACAGGTAATGATGAAAATCATAACAAGTTTGTGAAGAACGAATTAAAAGATGGGTTTGAGATGATAGATCTTGGACTTCTTCACTACTATCTAGGCATAGAGGTAACTCAGAAAGAGCATAGTATTTTCATTTCACAAACTAAGTATATTTCTGAGTTATTAGAGAGGTTTGGCATGAGTGATTGTAAACCTGCCCTCACTCCCATGGAAAGTAACTTGAAATTGTCTAAGGATGATAGCAGTGCCTTTTTTGATGGCACAACATATAGACAATTGGTGGGAGGTTTGATATACTTGATGACTACCAGGCCCGATATTTCATTTTCAGTTGGAATTTTATCTAGGTTTATGCATGAACATAGAGAAATTCATTGGCATGCAACAAAATGAGTACTTCGTTACCTTCAGGGAACAAAAACATATGGCCTTGAATACTGCCGCAACAAGAACTTCAAACTTGTTGGATATTGTGATGCAGATTTTGGCGGATGTGTGGATGACAGAGTGTCAACCATAGGATACACTATGCATATGGGTTCAGCTGCCATTGCTTGGTGTTGTAAGAAGTAGGATACAGTGGTAAATTCATCAGTAGAATCAGAGTATATTGCAGCATGGGATGCTTTTAGAGAAATTGTTTACCTTCATCATATTCTTGAAGATCTTTAGGTTTCTCAGTTTGCTCCTACACAGTTATACATTGATAATCAGAGTGCAATCAAGATGTCCAAGAATCTAGTGTTTCATGCCAAAACAAAACATATGGATGTCAAATACCATTATCTACGAATGTTGGTGGAAAAGAAAACTCTTGATCCAATATATTGCCCAACTACCGATCAGACAGCTGATATCTTCACAAAACCCCTTGACAGAATCAAATTTGAAAAATTTAGAAAAATTCTTGGTATGTGTCCAAAGACCTGACTTTGGATCATAGGGGGGTTTGTTAGGACTTGTTCCAAAGTCTTAACGTTAGGTTAGATTTTTGGTATAAAATAAATTACTATTGTAAATGGGGCATGCATCTTTTATAAAGACACCACCATAAAATAAATAAACTTAGTTTAATTATTAGGTAGTTTTTATGTTTTATGTTTATTAATTAGAATTACTTTACGGGTTGTTTTCCCATATTTAGTTGGTTATAGGATTAGTTGTTTTTACCGATCATTGGTAAAAACTATATAAATCCATATTTGCATTGTGAAAGGGTTAACGGAGTAAAGGCACCCTTATGTACTTGTTTTTTTGAAATTAATAAAATACTTGTGCACTCGCACTAAGCGGGGACAAGGTTCAACCTATTTTGATCCTGGAGTTATCATTACCTATCCCATAGGTAGTTACACTAGAACTACCAGTTATAGTTTTGATCATAGTTTCTATAATTATACCACAAATTTTAGTTGAGACACTAGTGTAAGTGAGGTATAATCTTAAAGTGTTACCACATATATATACTCTCCCATGGAGACCCTTATTAGAGAGACCCCTACATCAGAAATATGTTGCAAATTCTATAGAGCCTCTCTCTACCCATTTCATTCTGAGATCAGTGTTATCAATTTCCTTGGGTTATCATATGACACCCATGCCATTTACATCATCTTCTACTAGATGAATCCCTAATACCCTTATAATTCATAGGATGCCCTAGTCAGCTACACAAATTCTTAGCTCCACTCCATAGGCAATACT
The DNA here is from genome assembly GCA_037957365.1 of Torreya grandis. Lineage (NCBI taxonomy): Eukaryota > Viridiplantae > Streptophyta > Pinopsida > Cupressales > Taxaceae > Torreya > Torreya grandis. Next base: position 590,526 of record JARHVA010000501.1, read on the forward strand.
AGTTATAAATCACTCAGTATACTAGGTTTTTGGACCTTAGCTACCTTATCACATAATATGCACTATTATTGTTCCTTTATTTGACATAGAACACCTTGATAGTGAGTCTCTTGTGTGACTCATCAGTTAGTATTTTCTTCCCTACTTATACATAGTTTTCTTATTTCTTACTCCTTGTATAGAGTTTAATTTTCATGTTTCTTGTACACATATTATATCCAAGAAAATATAAAAATAATATAATATGTCCAAACACAAAAACCTTATAGTATTTTTTCATAAAATACAAATTATAGATTGTATGTATCTCCATATTGAAATTTCTTATATTTTCTAAGAACTACATATTCTAGCTATCCTAGTATAGCTTATTTTATCATATAGATATGCTTCACTTATTCTTGGTAAGTGTTCACAGATACTTATAGGACCCATGTCCACTACATAGATATATATTTACTACTATCTACCTAATAGGGGCATATACATATATACATAGATTCCTCATTTGATACATTCACCAATTTGGGGGCATCCTATACACAAGTTTAGATATCTAGGTTACATATTTCTATACTATATATCACATTTTTAACATTGTTATATCTTGATATTGATCAATGTACACTACTCATATTCATTTTTGACTACTAATATTATAGACTTGGCTTATGTACATCTTTACTCTTATACAAATTTATACCATATGTTCATGCATACTTTCATTTCTAACATTCTTAGTTTAGACTTGATTATATCTCTATGATTTTACATATATTTGAGGGAAGTTGAATATGCCATTACTCCATGGCTCTATGCCACCTCCTTTTATTATATGTATGATTTGGACATGTTCCCATGTCCTTGTGTGTGCTTTCCTAATTCTGTATGAAGACATTTGAACATGTCCTTGGATGAGGATCTATACCAACCTACTTATTTTTTTCATATGTGGACATTTGAATATGTCCTTATATGTATTTATTTATCAAATTTAGTGACATGTGCCCATTTCCCTTATATTATGGCCCCTTGGATTATTTTGTATGCCTTGTGTGTTTTGTATGTATGCTTTCATGTATGCATCATGGCCATGGCACTTGTATGTTACTTATCCCACACTCTAGTTTTATATTCCATAAGCAAATTCATGTATCTCCCCTTCCTCCTTAGGTTCCTTGATGGACATCATGCCCCGTCCCGCTAGGTAATTACTTAATTTATTTTTCAAATTTACTATTAATGCACATGTTTAAATTGTTATATCTATCTTGACATCCTTGTTAATGCTATATATAAAACACAACATAAATTATAAACTTATACTCATATTTAATTACATTATGATGTTATGTATGCACATTATACTAGTTTATTACACATATATATTATATGATCTAGCTAACACATATCATGCATAGATTTTTCTTTTGAGGATAGTTCTTGAATAGGTTCAACAACTCCCCTCAAAAGAAGGGGAATTAACAAAGGTTTATAAAATGTATTAGGCTATATAAATGCACCTAGAGTAAATTTTTTAGCACATAATCTCATAATACTTAAATCAATTTAAGGAAAACATAGTGGGAAATAATCACACATAGACTAGTTTTAGTAGCACATAAATCAATATAGTTTGACACTATTACCCAAAGTAGGACACTAACACCAAAAATTCTACTATTCATATATGGCACTACTATCCAATAGACTCAATTTCAAGAAAATTTGTATTGGCCAAAAAAGTATATAGGTACAATCTAGGTTTGCATAGGTTTAGCAATAGATTACCAATATTTGCTTAGTTTAACATAGATTCATTATAGTTTTTTTTAAATTGGGGGCATCATGGATGACATGATCATTCATATTTTAGTTTTATATACTCATATATAGATTAACTCAATCTAGAATCCATATATATAGATATTAGATTTTGGGGCATGTGAGTGATACATTATTTTTATATGTTCACTTATGCATTGATTGATCAAATGGAATGATAAACTCTGTCATTATCTATTATGTACACACCAAATAACATGTTCCCTATTGTAAACTATATTGATGCCTTACTCCATCTATAATGGTTGGCATTCCTAAGTGACCTAGAGTTGTCTTATATTCCTAAGTGGCCTAGAGTTATTTTACATTTTAGAGTTTTTGAGTAGCCCATAACCATCTTATATTGTTTCATTTACATCACATATTTTCATTTTCATATGCATCTACTACACATTGGTATGCAATGATGGAGTCATACTCTACTTGAGTTCTTGAGGCACCTACATGAGAGGGTTGAAGACACCATCAGTCCAATTCAATCTATTCATAGGTCATGATCCACCAAGTTGGGGTGGGTAGTGATGGATTAAAAACTATATTGAATTCTTGATCCACCCATGCATGGGGATTTCACAATAAATCAACTCAATCCAATTTATTCACCAATTGATCATTATCTACATGCATACATGCAGGATGTAACCAAGTTTATCCATTAGCTCGCATATCCAGTGAGGTGTATTTGTTCCTTTCCTCTCTCTTATTTATTTAATTAGTTTTATATTTTTATTTTTATATATCTTAATTAATGATTGATCTATGAATTTTTCATTTTCAAAACACATAATGGAACAAGATTCACACACTTAGACCTATATTCATAGACTTAGCCTCACTAGTAAGTCCAGGTATGTTTAATTTTCCTTTATCCTAGTCATTTCACTTTGATATTTTTATATAATAAATGGGGGGGAGGGGGGTAGGAATGTAATCATCTAAAATTGACACTTTTGTGCTAAGAGTGTTAATTGAGACCACTAGCCCCAAATTTATCTTAGGTCCTATTTAGACACTTATCTAACCTTCATGTAGGCCACATGAATCCATAAACATCCCTAAATCATTCTTAAACCCTTACTTTAGCATCCTAACCCCCAATGCCTCAGGTTATACCTTCATCACTTAGACAATAGCACCAATGGCACTAGTGTCCTAGTTTGGGCACTATTTCCCTTTCTTGGCCATTTTTCACCAATGGATATATTTTAAAATAAAAAACTACCTAAGGTCAAAATATACCTATTTTAAGACCTGTACAATCACTAAAATAATATATATACATGAATTTTATCACTTTATTCAATAGATGTAAATCAAATGCAATTAATACAAATTAAATTAGAATAAATTATGTACAATCAAGGTTATTAATCCCTATACAACCCTAGTTTTGCATATATCTCTCTAAAATATTCCTAATCTCATATTAATTAGATTTATAGTTTTAAGAACACTCAAACTGACATTAATACTATCTTCACTTACATTTTCACCAATACTTAGGTGGGGAGAACTACATTGGGCTTGATCCCTCCTCAAAGAATTGGTATGTAGACAACTCTCATCATAATGGGGTGTTAAAGATGTCCAACTTACCCCAGTAACATCACACTTTTATACTTGTACCAATTAGATGTCATAACAACATGGAGGTGTAGGGTTTACATATAAAATATGTTAAAATAGGTCATCAATAGGGAACCAAAACTTGTGCACATAGGAACATGCTTGTTAGAATTTGACAAAGGTACACCTAAAATCTTAGAGCAATTCTACATAGATGACACTAAAACCAAAAGTAGGATACTAGAACCTTTGGTGATACTATCCAATTAGGTCTCTCCTATCCAAAAAGGGTTTTGACACCTATATCTTATCAATGAAACTCAAATCAGCTCCTATCCTGGTTTATAGCCTTCAAATATTTCATCTCTATCAGTTTCTATTTAAGTACATGTTTACATCAATAAACTAGGGTTTAAGTACCATAAACCAAAAAATTTAAATTAATAAGCATGTGAAATATAATTCTATATATCTAAAAAGTTTTCTTGAAGGTGAATGTGTTTGTTTTTACCAGGTAGATTAAGATTTGTAATCGTAAGATGGCCCAATGGGTAATCAGATGTAGGGATGGGCAGCACAATATGACCCAAAGTTTAAAGTGATATATGGATGGGAATATTGGGGGTTATCAATTTTGACTACTCCTATTTTTTTTTTGAGGAAAATTAATTTTAATTTCATTAGTGTAATTTTAGAAATATCCCTTAATGGATTTAAGGTTGGGCTCAAAATGTTTCATAAGGAAGTCTTGTCTTTTAGATTGATCAATTGCATCATTTAGAGTTTGGGGAGAAAATGTTCAAACCTTATATTTAATCAAAGGTCTTAATATGATTATAAAGAGTTTAAATAATTTATCATTGGTCATGTTATGATCAGATTTGTGAGCTAAATATTTCCATCATTTAATGAAATCATGAGCTAATTCAGAAGGGGATTGTTTAACATTGATAAAATGATTAAGACAATTTTTAGGAATATAATTGTGTTGAAATTCTTTTACTAGAGGATTGATTGAATCCTCAAGTTGACATATGAGATGTTGAGGGAGTTGATTATACCATTCTTATACATCTCCTATGAATTATTTAAATATAAGTTTAGTGGTATCAAAAATATTTGTTTGAATCCACTCTTTATAAAGATTACCAAATGTTTTAAGGAAAGATGTAGAGTCTTTAGTCCCATCGTATTTAATAGTTGGAGAGAAATTTATAATATCAATAGAAATAATGAAGGGAGCTAAAGTTTCATCTTGGATATTTTAGATCATCTTATTGTGCATAAGGGGTTGGTGAATGATATTTCCTATGGCATCTCTAAGAGGTGAAGGGATATAATTTTGGTTATTTTGAGGTAAGATAATAGGAGGCCATAAAATTGATTTGAATTCCCCCTTGGTAATGAAATCCAAGTAGGTAGACCTTGGGTATAATTTATGTAATGCATTTAGATATTTTATGGTTTGGACATGTGTGAATAAAATAAAAAGTAGTGTGACAAAATCAATAAATTGAACTTTCCTATGTAGTCTATGTGTTCTACTTTAAATAAGCAAGAAGTAAAATGAAATATGAGTTAATTAATATCAATGTCAGTTAATTCCTTTCCTTAAAGAGTAAAGGGTCAATTAAGTTGATTGAGTATGCGAATAATATATAATAGAATAAACTAGTTTGATTTTGTCTATTGAAGAAAACTTCAAAGAAACATAGTTGAATGAGTCAACTAAGTCTCCTGAGTGATAAGTAACTACATAACTAAATTGATTCAGTCGACTTAGTTTATTGTAGGGTTAAAATTTTATAGATTGAAAAATGTGAAAAATATGAATAAAATAAAGTAAAATAAATGACTAAGTTGGTGAGAATCAACCTGATGATTTTAATGATGATGAATTTGCTACTTTTATTTGTATCATCTAGATGAAGATTTTTAACCTGCTAATAGAGTTGATTAGGTTGACTGAGTCTAAAGACCTATATGTAAAGAAGTTAATTAATTTGAGTGGATTGATATAATTATATTTATTTTAAGATGATATGGATAAAGCCAAATAGAGTCAATCAGATCGATTGTGTGTTAAATCTGCACACAGAATGTTAGACTAAGTTGATGGATTCAATTTAGTGATGTAAAAATGAAATAAATGATAAATAATAACAAATGAAATATTTAAAGAAAAATTGTAATGGTTAGTTCACATTTTGTTCATCATAATGTATACAAGGGAAAGTGAAGCTAATTTACAAATCAATCTTAACTTGAAGAAGATAAATCAAACTATCTCTTTTGCTTATTGGTACATCTAGACAATCAGAATCATGACCAATATGGATTCACTAGACCTAAATAAGGAGTCTCTTACCATAAAATATCAATAGAGAGTGTTCAAAATCCTATACTTGAATAATACCACACAATAACCCTAGCTAGGTCCTATATTTTTTAATAACGTAAGTAATAAAGTAAAGTAAATCTAATCTAGTGCTCACCAAAGCTCGTTGCACAAATGAGAGATAGTAAACATAAAAGTAAACATGAGAAAAATAACTCTAATTAATTCAATATAGAGGTAATACTATCCATGGAGAGATAAATACATTCATAATCCATTACTTATGCAATTATATCTACCAAAATAGAGGAATAAGAGTTAAGAATATGTACTTTGAAGATAAACATGTCGAGCCTCAATATCTCCCTTGGCCAATGGTGCTTTGTAAGAGTTTATTTTGGTTTATAAGGATAAAAAAGATAGGTCATATCTAGGATATAATACTTCATCTAATACATTTCCACAAGACAAGATTCTTCTCTCCAAGTGTTAAACCTAAAGCAATAACTCCTCAAGTAGAATGGTGGAAGAAAAAATTATAAAGAAGTCTAAATGAATCACTATATCTATCTATCTCTCTAAAAATTGGGTGAAGGATGTTTTTATATATCTGGATCTAACCCTAAATGCTTTTAAATTTTTAGTTGACACATTCAACCTAGTTGACCTAGTTGTTTTGGAAATAACCCAATTAGGCCCTGGACTACGTTGGTTGGACCGACTTAGTCCTGAAATGTGATCTTTTATTAGAATAGGGTGAACCCATTTAATTTTTTTTGGATGATGGAAAAAGAGGGTTTGGCCTAGTTAGGGGCTATTTTAGGTAGTGAATTACTTAGAGTCATGTATAAATGAGGTGTCAAAGCTTAGGGAAACATATAAGAGGGACTTATGTTAGTTTTAAGTGGTGGTATAGGGAACAACCATCTTTTGAATAACTAATTATCTAACCACCCCTTTCCTGGTGTACCCTTTGATTTGTGCACTCAGAGAGATTGAGACTTGACAAGTTTTTATAAGAGAGAAAACATCAATAATTAATAAAGTTTAAAATTATTATGTATAAAAATACTACCATCACTTTTTCTTGCAATGATATCCTCTAATTCATCTATGTAGAAATAAAACATAGTAGGTGAAAGTAGATAAACCTATTTAACACAAATTGTGTTAATGATATCATCTATAAAACCAATAGGAGTTTATACCTAGATAATTACCAAATTCTCATAAAGTTTCATCACATGAACAATTAATTATTATGGAATATACATATATCTCAAATCCAATGGATTAGAAACTATCTAGGAACACTATCAATTGCCTTTTGAAAATCAACAAACCTTATGCTTGTGTGATCTTTTTTATTTGATACAACTATAAGCATCACTATATGATCTATTATTTGGTTATTGTATCTAAAACCTTCTTTCCCATTGAAAATAAGTTTCTTAGAATCTAAAAATCTATAGATCAAATTATCCAACATTGTAACAAATAACTTACTCAAGGGGTGTCCAACCATGATGGTTCTATAATTATTTGGATCATATTGGTTTCCTTATTTAACTATGGGATAAATCATATGAGACACCATTGTAATTTGGAATTCATGAGAAGAAACTATATTAAATAAGTCAATAATATGTGTTTCTCTTTAACTTATTTTGGATTAGTGTGTCCTAAAATAATGTAAATCTATAAATATTTAGATTATGTAAACTATGGAAATAATCATAAAAATATAAATGCAAAAAGGGAGATTGATATTACATTTCAAATATTAACATTTAGAAATAAAGATAAAAGGTAGGTATTTATCTTATTTTGATTTTTTGTTGTTCACTATGTTCACCATTAATTTTGAAAATACTTAATGATTATTCTATGACATCTTAGATAAAGAAATAAGGGCTAGACCCTTACTCAAATGTTCTCAATAGAATTGGGAGCCCTAGAACGACTGGCATTTCATAGGCTTGAGTGTTCATATTGACTGTGTAGGCATATGTTGCCTTAGACCTTATGTCTATAATTGTAGATGCCTCCTATGTGTGTGTTCTCCTTTGGTGTTGTGTATTGATCCCTATTTTCATTCTCATTCCTTTGAAACACTAATCATAATTTCAACCATAACATGAATTTAAAAAATAGGTTAATATGCTGGGTTGGACAACCCTAACCACTCCATGCTAACTGATGGATCATTTATTACAATCAAATAATTTGAAGGGGGATTGAATCACTTCTATTTCTCCCACTTAGGTGTGTGTGTGCACCATCAAGATCAATATAGAGTGCAATGCAATGTTAGGATTTCAAATCTTGGCACCATGAATCTTTAATTTGCATTTGTATTTAGACGTGATTGTAGGAATCATTTTTGTAGGGACATTTAGATATGTATGCCTTTTTGATAATGTATTAAGAGAGTATTAATTTATCTCTCAAGTTTTTAGGACTTCTCAAGGTAGTGGATAAATTAGTATAACCTTAGGATTGATTTGTATTTATAGTTGATTCTTTTATATTTCCCACTATGAATGACAAATAAAATGTATCCTGGCATACCTAATGGAGACTTCCTAATTTTAATAATATTTTTTGAGTGTTCCTAAATACTACTGATAGAGGCAAACATGTGAAATAAACCAAAACTATCTAAGAGTTACTGGTATTGTACTAGAAGTGAAAATTAGTGATATGACATGTTTATTTAGGATTGTGGAAGGCCATTTAATAAAATACAATGATATTTAAATATAAGTGTGTGGTAAATTAGGTTAGCCAAGAAAATAAGTGGGTATAAGGATAGTGAAAATAGTACACAAGATTCAAATATGTACACAAGATCAAATTATGTAAAAGTGTGTCAATGTTATTGTTGATAAAGTGTCTAATACAAAATTTAAATATACACAAATTCCCCCCTTTTTAATCTAGTATTTAAAATCCTAGATTAAAAGGACAACTAAAGAAATTTTATACCTATGATTAACTGCACTTGGTTTTGATAGATATGCCAAAAATTTCCCATTTATCTATGTAAAAACCTATACATAAGCATGCATGGATAAATCTACTCAAGGTAATAAATATGAAATATTATAGATCATTGAATTATTTAAAAATTTTATATGAGAAAAAATATACCTGAGGATATGTGAAACAAGGTTTAGCTTGTTCAATTTTTTTAGATAATGCCATGGGTGATTTTCAAAAGTAAATTGGTCAAGGACCTAGAAGGATACCCAATGGACAACTTACTAATATTGATTTAAGGGGGTTATATGTGAAAGTGATTTAATAATAATAAATAAAATAAATGTTCAATATAAACAAATAACAAAGAAAAACAAGAAAGAGATTACAACCAAAATAGAATTGTAACAAATTTTTATTATGCTTAGTTCTATAAAATATGAGGGATGAAATGTTTGTATGACTATGCACTTATTAACTCTATTCTTATATAGTTATCCAAATAGAATGATGTCTTATATAATGAATGGAATTATACATTATTATACAATGTAAGGAGATGAATCATCCATTGGACCTTTACAATAGTTGGTAATAACAACTTCATAGCCAAAGAGTGCATTGACACCACTCCCTATCATTACTAAGGAGCTTTGGACTACATTACTAGAATTTTAGGGGATAAATAGTGAAATGTGAGTGGAATTGGATTTTAAAAATTTACATAAAGGTGAACGGCCTACTACTTGAGCTAATAACATTAGCACAAGACTTAACATGCAACTATGGTAATGTTCAATATGATTTAGTGATCCATATCCTCATGGATCAGTCACCCATACATGAAGAGCAATGGTCCCCATTACATTCCTCATTGCATGTATTTTTAGAAGAAGGTGTGAAAAAGATTTGAAATATGTACTTGTGTAAACCATTTTACTTTGGAAGGTACTTGATTTAATTTAATGATCTAAAAGAGAGGAATCTCTTGTCAACGTGTATATTTGACCCAAGTGTTAATGCTTGATCTGATTTTGATGGAATGTTACAACTTGTATTGATTTATTCTTGCTTTAGAGACTTCATATTATATGAAGTGTCCAATAGGGATGGAAAGTAATGGCAGAAGAGTTTTACATTAAAACCTAGAAGCAACCCAAGATAAGTTAAAAGAATAAGCTCAAAAGCATTATTGCCTACTTGATTGGTGATGGTGTAGAGCCCATACCCAAGTGGATGAATCTTATGGTAAGGTCCTATTAGTATTTCCTTCTAAATGTGTATCCATACTTGATCAAAAAATTATAATGTGTGAAGTGTTTGACGTTTATCATCATGTTACTTGTATTTTGCATTTGTCTATTACTTAATAATTTACACTTTTTATTGAATGTGCTCAATGATTTGAAAAAAAAATCAACTTCATTTTGAGATAAAGTCATTCCTATTCATGGAAAAATAGGTTAAGCTACATCAATGGGTGTTAAAGTTTGGATAGCCAAACAATACTAAAAAAGTTTGTGTGAAGGAGATCTAAGTAGAGCTCTATTGTATCTGTGTTGAAGGAAAGGGAGGTTTTTATACCAGGTGTGTTGATTCTTAGAATTATACACTTTTATAAGTTACAATATCATGCTATTTATCACTTACATATATCCATCAGTCTATGGATTAAAAGTGGTGGATTTGTTTAGGTTTATGTCTAACATAAACCAAAGTGCTTTCTAGAAGTGACTCAAAAACTTAGTATCTCTATTATAAAAAAATCATCTAATAGATATATAGTGGATCCATACATGTTGAAAGTACAATATTTTTTTCAAAATATATTATTACTTTCTTATAATGTATGAGAATTTTCATCTTTGAGAATCTATCAACTACTACATAAACACAATCATTATTATTCTTGGTAGTAGGGTAGCCTGAGAAAAAGTCCTTGGAAAAAATTTACCATGGTCTCATTAGAACTAATAAATATGTGTATAACCCTTAATTCTTATTAAATGGATTGGCTATGGCACATGTGGTACAAGACTTGATATATTTATATACATTATACCTAATATGTGGCCATAATAAATACTTTTGCAGCACCACAAGAGTCTTTTCAACTCCAAAATGTCCTATAACCCTATTGAAATCATCTTATCATATCATTTTATGTCTCTCTACCTCATGCACAACTCAAAAGTGTCCAAGATGATATTTAAGCCCATCTTGTAATTATAAATATAGAACCAAATTACCCCAAAGAAAATTTTGATAGATATATGAAAAATCTATGTCAAATTCAGATAATTATAACCATGTGATGACTTTATGTAAATATACATCAAGTACATAAATTAAGGATTGAACATATGGATAGTTTAGATAATAAAAAATTATATTGGCACTTCCCTTATTATGCTTGATGTTCATATAGAACTGTTGAAGATGAGAATACTATATTTAATGTTGTTCTTGCTATAACTTATTCAGGGTCTACATAAATTGAATCAGATTGTGACTTGTGTGGATCACAATATTATCTCCAAATATATAGTTCCTCCACTTATTACATTCCTAAATAATAGCATAAATCTCATGATCATATGTTGGGTAGTTTATTATCATTTTAGTGAATGTTTCACTATGGTAAGCAACCAAATGACCATGTTGATAGAGAACTGATCCAAGTGAAACTTTAGAGGCATCTATCTTGATCTAAAATGGTTTCTAAAGATTAGGTAAAGCAATTAAATGTGTGAAACAAATTTTTCCCTTAAACTCTTTAAATTATTTCTATTATTATATATCCTAGATGAAATTCTATTTAGTGTCACCTTTGGTAACTTGGTTTATAGGACAAGTCACATGAGAAAAACAAAGTACAAATATCTAGTAGATATTTTTGAATCCCAATATGTTTTAAAGCTCCATGAGACTCTTTGTTATGGCCAATCTTGGATGAACTAAATCTTGGCCTGATCCATGTGCACTCTTTGTGAATCTATTGTATATCCCAAATATTATATTTGAGGTATGATAAATGAACATTTCTCCATGTTTGCATACAACTTATGTTTTTATAAAGTGTCAAGACCTTTCCTGTATGGCACAAATGTTCATCCTATATTTTATTAAAGATAAATATGCCATAAAGGTAGAATATGACCAAAGAAGTATTGAATGACCTTAGAATATCATTCATCATCTACATGAATGTCATTGGTGCATTGGTCAAACTGAAGGGTATGACTAACCATTTTAACAAACTTTTTTTGGAATTGAAGGCTATCTTTCATACATTTGTGGGTTCTAAATGAATCTAATGATAACTAGATATAATATCAATCTTGGTGATGTATTTGGCACCATAGAGCTAGTCTAGTATATCCTTAATTTTTACATCAGATCTATATATATATAGGTGGGGCCCTAAGAATAATAGATAAATATGTAGGCCTATCCTTGGTATGCTCACATATATAGATAGGGGGAAGTCATCCATAGAGAATAGAGGTATGACTAGAACTCAAGAAGAGAATAGTGGTTATTCATTGTGATATTATTAAAATCATGATAGTCAATGCATAACCTCTATGTGTCACCTTTATTTAGTGTATGCATAATTGGGCTATCAAAAGTGATGAGCTAGACCTGATATGTCCTTTATCCACAAGTTCATGTATATGTATCTTGTATTATTAATTCTCCATAAAGGATCTATGATACAAAGAAACATTATGTAGAGATATTCTCAGAATCATATCTATAGTGTGTTTCACTCCACAATGTATAAGCACTTACTTTGGTAGTGGTAATACATTCTTAAATTCTTCTAAATTGTGCTTCAACTCTAATTATTTTGGAATTGATGATATAGTATCTAATATATAAATTAGTTCCACAAGGAATTGATTGCATTCAAATCTTTCCATTAAAAGCAAAAAAATTACTAAATGTGACTAGCTTCTTATATTTCTTGATGCTAATGACTGATAGTTTTGAAACCACTTATGGTATGTAGTATCTCATGTCCCCAACATTTATGACAAAAATTTTAATATTTACCTCATATAATGCATGTTGATGGTAAATATATGGTAGACGAAGTAGAAAATCATATACCTTTAATGGAGAGATGTCACAGAGAAATGTATTTTAAAAAGGCTTGATGTTCAACACTAATTGACACTACTAAGTGACACATTTATTAGATCCCACACTAAACCATCTAATTGAGTATGGTTGTGGGTGAGTCATCAATGACAAGTTCAATATCTTAATTTATTCAATAAAAATCAATTTCTTCTCACTTATGTTATCAATAATGAAGTGTATTGGTTGGGCATTGATCCACATTTGAGAATGAAATGATATTTTATTTCCTCTGTTTCCATAGGGGTAGTATATATGTTTATAGCAACAATTATGGAAGTAGACTCAAAATCCATGATATACTTGGATTTCTCAAATGGTGATGTATTTTTACATTACACCTCAAGATATGAAAATAGATTCTTCCTAGCATGACATTATTCATTAGAACCACTACCAAATTTTCAAAAGAGTACCACTTACCAGTATTGGACTACTTAGTCTGATCATTTGATGATTGTTGATTTTTATACAAAGGGTTCTTGCGGTTATTTATTAATTTTTAATTATTCTTAGATTATTTAGACTATTTCTCATTTTGAGACTTAGAATCATCGGTCTTAGGCTTGGCCTTGGCCTTTGCTACAAACTTGAAAGAAAATATGTAAGCTTAGTTGATTGAAGAGATAGTTAGGAAATCCATATCTAACTAGATGTGAGGTCTTAAGCTTAACCTATAATTTAGAATAAGATTATACTTTGAATCCTAGATCCTATGTTTAGACACCAAATTATTAAATGTGTCTATGTATTGTTGCCCAAATTATTCCTTGCCTTGGAAAAATTAAGAGAAATTAATGTACTGGTCATCATAGTTTCTAACAAGATAATAAGTTTCTTTGAGTGATTTTATGAAACCATTCCATGTGTATACATATGTGTCTAAATCAACATCATCTTCATGTGAAGTTTAATAATTTTCCCACCATTTATTTGCTTAAAAATAAACTTTTAGAAGAGAAAATATAATATTTTATCAATCAAATAATTGATTAACTGTGTAGTATGAATATATAAGGTTAAGACAATTATCTACTACATCAACATCTATTTTACCTTCAAATATAGGGATGCATATATTGACTTGTACCTTTTATGGATTCTAATCACCAAATGGATTATGATAATGAGAGATGTTGGAAGGAGTTTACTACTTGAGAAGTAATGAGAAGTGATCAACAATACTTTATCTTTCATGCGTATGGTATTATCCCAATTATTCCCTTTGTATTTGAAATGTATCATTTACATTTTATATAACATTTATAAAGGTGGAATTGTTGATTATTTATCTTCCATATGAGGAAGGACCCATACCTCCTATAATCAGGCCTCATATTAGTGGGCATAAAAATAATGATGAAGTTTAGAAACACAACAATTTCAATCGAATATGATATGAATTATATATGTTATGATATCATTGATACTAGGCCTAGGAGGAGACCCAATGAAAACCTATTACATTCTGACATATCCTTAACAAACAACATCTATTTTAAATAAACAATTGACTTTTATGTATGTTAGATTATCGTTTATGTTGAATACATGGATATATTCTATTGTTTTTTTTACTTGAACTATTGTATTTTCTATTTTGATTCTCTATTTTTAATAATTTCATTTATTATAAAAATTTATGATTGTAATTTACATCGATATATCTTAGCATGGATAATACACTAATATTTGTATTGTTTATTGTTAGTAATTTTCTAGTTATAATGATATAAATGGATTAACTACATTTTTTATATAAGGTGAATGCAAGACATATTTCACCCTAAATGAGTGGTATAGAGGGATAGTGTATGAAATCATAAATGCATCATGTCTATAAATCAATCTTAGCTCAGACAAGATAGAGCATACCTACACTTCTAATTAGGAATATAGTTACTAAGTGGAAGCATGACCAATATAAAGTTATAATAGATATGATTAGGGGATCATTTATCACAATACACTATGCTAAAGAGGGTTCCAAAGCCTCTATTCTAACACAATCATGTAATAACCCTAAAGGGGTCATATTTTTTTACATTTCACCTATTCTAATAACAAAAAAATAAATCTAATCTAGTGTTAACTAAAGCTTGTGGCACAAAGTGGGGGTTAGACATAATAAAACTAAACATTCATAGAAGACATATACTCATGTCAATGTATATGGAATCCTAATGTATGGAAGAGAAGCATAATTGCATTATCTATATACTTTTACAAAAGAGAAATAAAGTTAGGAATAAATACCTTGAAGATGAACCCATCGAGCCTCAATCTCTCCCTTGGCCAAGATGCTTCATAAGAGGTTTTTGTGGTATGTAAGGATGATAAAGACAAATCAGCTCTAAGCTATAAAAGCTATCGATGCATCCAAAATACTTCTCCACAAGACAAGATTTGTATCTCCAAAGAAAGTATGAAACCCCAAGCTTTATTTCTCAAGTAGAATGGTCAATAAGTAGATGTTCATTCACACTTCTTCTTATTTACTTTTTTTATCATCAAATGGTGGAAAATGAACTTGTATATATAGGTGGATCATACTCTAAATCCTTCTAAAAATGTTGGCCAATAAAGTCGACCCAATTGACTTGTATAGTTCTAGACAATAATTCACTAGGTGAGTCAAATAGCTTCTAAGTGAAAATAACCTAAAATTTTACAGGGTCGACCTACTCAACCCTGTATAACCTAATATAAAAAGGGGATTAAGGTAAGGAAAAGGAAGATAAAATGTATCAAATGTCTAGAATGGGTTAAAATGAGAAAATTAAATGTAGGGTAAATAGTTTTAGGAGATAAATGTGTAGATAATAAGTGGAAAAAGGGACAACAATCTTATGAAACACTAATAGTTTACCCATCCCTTTCCTAGTACATCCCTCAAGGTGTGCACTCAGAGAGATTGAGACTCAATAGATTCCTAAAAGATATAAAGTGTTTGTAAGTAAAAAAAGTTATAAAATATTATGTGTATACATATGTCCCACTCAATGCTCATCATGTGTCACATGAGTGCAACATGGGATGGTGCTTCAGGAAATAGAATATGTTAACACGTAACATTGATGCTAAGTAAAGTACAATAAGGAACAAATAAGATAAATGAAAGGATAGAATTGAAAAATACATACATTTACTTAGCTTAATATTTTAGATAAATAAGTATATTGTAAGAGGAGTGAAGGCATCCAAATGTGAGGAACATTAGGTGAAACTGTAGAAGTTAGTGCAAAAAATGATCAAAAATTATTATTTTTTGAATATAGGCATATAGAGGTTAAAAGAAATAGAGGTTTTAGGAAAATTGGCAAATTAGGATTGGTAAGGCACGATTTTTATAATATTTAAGGAACATACTAAATTATGTTGAGAAGTATGTAAAAGATGAATGACATGAAATATCCATGCAAGACAACTTGAACAAAGATAGGTAAGAAATTAAAAAGGTCATGTAAGATAGACAAAACTAAAAACATGAAAGATTGAAAATGAAATGTAATTGAAGTGAGACAAATTTGAAGAAAGCATACATAAAGAGAAACATGTCATAATGAAAAATGTCATATGTAAGATATGTGAAGTCCACACAAAACAAATAAGAACATGATAGAGAAATTAAAATAAAAAATCTCTAAAGTATGAAAACTCAAACTTAGTGCTTGTTCTAAGATACAATGTAAGAAAACACAACCACCTAATGTCATGACTAGGATGATAATAAGATGGCATGATAAATAAATGGTGTAAGGGTGTAATCCATAGTTTCTCAAACATGTTGTTTTGCTCTAAGAATAGATAAAACTGAAATAAAGTAATGATAACATGTTTTTAAGATGTGAAGAAGAAAGAATAATAGAAGAGGAGAAACAAATTTAGAATCACAATTTGCCTATCAAGGGAATTGAAATGGGTGGAGGGGAGAATGATAGAAAAATCAAGGTAGAGGAACTATTTATCAAAGTCAAGAAACACAAATTAGGTTCATCAAAACAAAAGAACATGATAGAGAAATTAAAATAAAAAATCTCTAAAGTATGAAAACTCAAACTTAGTGCTTGTTTTAAGATACAATGTAAGAAAACACAACCACCTAATGTCATGACTAGGATGATAATAAGATGGCATGATAAATAAATGGGGTAAGGGTGTAATCCATAGTTTCTCAAACATGTTGTTTTGCTCTAAGAATAGATAAAACTAAAATAAAGTAATGATAACATGTTTTTAAGAGGTGAAGAAGAAAGAATAATAGAAGAGAAGAAACATATTAAGAATCACAATTTGCCTATCAAGGGGGGAAATGAAATGGGTGGAGGGGAGAATGATGGAAAAATCAAGGTAGAGGAACTATTTATCAAAGTCAAGACACTCAAATTAGGTTCATCAAAACAAAAGAACATGATAGAGAAATTAAAATAAAAAATCTCTAAAGTATGAAAACTAAAACTTAGTGCTTGTTCTAGGATACAATGTAAGAAAACACAACCACCTAATGTCATGACTGGGATGATAATAAGATGGCATGATAAATAAATGGTGTAAGGGTGTAATCCATAGTTTCTCAAACATGTTGTTTTGCTCTAAGAATAGATAAAACTGAAATAAAGTAGTGATAACATGTTTTTAAGAGGTGAAGAAAGAATAATAGAAGAGGAGAAACAGATTTAGAATCACAATTTGCCTATCAAGGGGGGAAATGAAATGGGTGGAGGGGAGAATGATGGAAAAATCAAGGTAGAAGAACTATTTATCAAAGTCAAGACACTCAAATTAGGTTCATAAAAACAAGAGAATTTTCCATCTTAAGGACTCTGAAGAGATTTTCTTAGCCACACACATCTTAGGTCAACAAATTTAGTATATAGATCATCCCATGAAAGATATATGCATGAAAATTAAAATGGACCTAGCTTTCCACAATGTGTTTCCCATTCCTCAAAAACCCTTATAGATTCATTGATCTACTATGAAGATTGGGTACTTACATGAGAAAGTAGGTATCACCATAGAGTGTGTTGAATTCTCATATTCCAATCTACTATCCTACTACACTCCAATGGACTTTGGCTCTATGTGAGGCCAACTGTAGAGTTTGAGCTTCAATTAGAGATAAGAGATGTGCTTGAAATCATGTATTTTCATGTGATTTTTTACTTTTAATATTTTTATATTTCTTTTTGTATATCACTGCCTTTTATTTCAAATGATTTGGCTTTTAACTTTTTTTTATAGATTTTTATATTCCTCCTTCATATGGATTTGGAAAACCAAACATGGATAATAAATATGACATTCATTTGAATACTTGAGACTTGGTTGCTAAGAGAAAAAACCTCAAAGAGCAAGGGGTATAAGAGTCTCACAAATCTAAGTAAAATAAAATTGTTATCTTGACCTTAACCTTTTTTAATCCAATGTAGAGTGAAAAGAAGGGGGAATCCAAAGGAATGACACATGAAATAATTTGAATTAATTCAAATTACAAAAATTGTGACAAAGGGAAAAAAGATATACAATGATATAAAAGTGTGACTCCTTTTCATGATAATGAGGAAAATGGAGGAAAACATGCTATCATAGATTGTTGTGCAAATTCTATCTATCAAAAGAAGCAAAAGCTAAAGTTGAGAACAAAGATCATAAAATTTTCTTATAAAAGGAATGATAAGATGGTAATTTTATGACATATAAATATAAAAATGAAACAAATATATAAGAACTAAAATGAAAATAAATTCCAAATGTAATGTATAAGAAAACCAAAGAACCCAAAGGTGATAATGATGCTAATAAAGTGAAATTTTAAAAAATTAAAAATACACAAAAACAAAGAAACATGAGACAAAAAATAACAAGACCTATAATAATGTCTATATCAAATATGACTATATGAAATGCAATTTTATAAGTCTCAAAAGGTTTATTAAAGCTAGATGTGTTTGTTATTATGCATTATATGACAATAGTGGTCATCGTAAGATGCCTTAATTTCACTATTACAAAAACAATAATATATGATTAAAAAACTACTAAAAATTCCATATAAATAACCAAACATGATCACATGACCATTAGTAGTTTATTGCCAGTCATTTATAATGCAACCAAATTGATGATTAAACTATTTTTAGTCATTTATTGGTTGTTTTGATTGATCAATTTGGTAGTATATTTATTTGTTAATTTAGTCATTGATTGTTGTTAACTGGTCATGTATTTAATCATGGTAGTCATTTATTTAGTCATTGTAATCAGTAATTATCATCAGTTGGTAGCATATTTAATCATTTTTATTCATTGATTTTCATCCATTGGTACTATATTTAGTCATTTATATTAATTGATTTCCATCTATTGGTAGTATATTTAGTCATTTTAATAATTATTTTTCCATTCACTCCTACATTTTAGTTGTCCCATCCAAATTCGTTTATGTTTATGCTCACCTCAAATGACATATATATGATACTTGACCAGTTGTCCTATGCAGTGATGTTGCAACCTATAGTAACTCATCCTATAAAACAAAATTCATTTCCATCTTTATATATTTTTTGACCAAAATTATTATACAAAATATATATTTTTTCATATATCCAAACAATATATATTATCATTTGAAATCATAAAATTTTATTCTAAAATAAATGAATACATATAATATATATAATTTTTATACTTTCAATAATATATATAAATTAATTATTAAGACTAATAAAAAAATAATAAATAAATACATCCATACATACGTATATATATATATATATATATATATGTATATATATATATATGTATATATATATATATGTATATATATATATATACATATATACATATATATATATATATATACATATATATACATATATATATACATATATACATATATATATATATATATATACATATATATACATATATATATACATATATACATATATATATATATATACATATATATATATACATATATATATATATATATATATATATATATATACATATATATATATATATATATATACATATATAAAAATTATATATATATATATATATACATATATATATATATATATATATATATATATATATATATATATATATATACATATATACATATATATATACATATATATATATATGTATATATATATATATATGTATATATATATATATATGTATATATATGTATATATATATATAATTTTTATAATTTCAATAATATATAAATTAATTATTAAGATTAATAAAATAATAATAAATAAATACATATAATAAATAAATACATATAATAATAAATAGCATAAGAGGGTGTAATAGCATGAGTGGGTTGGCAATTAATTATTTGAAAGCAGACATTATAAAATAAATTAACATAAAAAATTGTGAAAGAGGGTAATTAATAATTAATTAAAAGCTGATTTTTTTTAAATTAATTATAAAATATATAATAAATGAATTTTATTTGCAA
The DNA here is from genome assembly GCA_037957365.1 of Torreya grandis. NCBI lineage: Eukaryota > Viridiplantae > Streptophyta > Pinopsida > Cupressales > Taxaceae > Torreya > Torreya grandis. The sequence continues at coordinate 610,886 of JARHVA010000501.1, forward strand.
TTGTGATAATTTTATTTACATTAAAATGAAAGAATTAATTTATCTATTTACCATACTGAAATATATGATAAGAATATATAATAAGTGAATTATATTTGTTATTGAGATAATTACATGATAGGTAGTGAGTTTACAATTAAATATTTGAAAGTTGAAATTATAAAATAATTTAACATGAAGAGGTGTGAAAGAGAGTAATTAATAATTAATTGAAAACTGACTATGTCATAATTTTATTTACTTAGAATTTATTTATTGTGGTAATTTTATTTACTTTAAAATAAAAGAATTTTTTAATTTATTTACCATGTTAAATATATGATATGGTAATTTTATCTATTTATCATGTCAAGAGATGATATCTATAAAAATTTGACATTAAAAATGAGATGAAAATATAGAATTAATTTTAAGACAAAAATATTTGTCATTAAAACTGATACAATAGAATATAAATCTATGCAAAGTATATTGATAAATATCATTCTTGAGGCACTTATATCACATTCAATTGTGAGTGGCTACAATTATTAAAGACTAATTAAATATTTTAACACACTTAACTTAACGATATCTTAATAGTCGAATTCATACTATAATATAATTATTATTAATATTTTTGAAGTAATGTAAATAATAATGAAATATTTAGAAATAATAATTATTAATTGCTTAGTGTATCATTTATTAAATTGAATTTTCAATATCCAATTAATTTATTTATTTAGTTAGCAAAAGTTTAGTACTAAAGCATAACCAATTTGATATAGTGGCATATGGACTTAGTCTAGTTATGTGTATAATATAGTCTTAGTAGTAGAAATAATTAGGTCTCTTCATCCATAAACTACATCTTTAAACATATGTTTAATTACCCACTTTAATATCATATTGTTTAATTTTTATTTGTGTGAGTAATTATTTAGTTGTGTTTTTTACTGGATGATCAAATTAGTCATTTATTTAGTCATTTATAGTTTTGTTACAAAAAATTAGTAGAATTTAGTCATTTTTAGTTGTCATAACTAAAAATTTTAGTCACGTAGTCATTTATTTGCCAATTTCTACTAGTGTAATGGATAAGTGGATGTAGGGATGGGCATCACAAAATGCCCCAATGTCTGAAGAGACATGTGGATGGGAATCATAAAATACCTCAATATGTGAGTTGGAGTGAGGTGATATTGAACCATTAGAATGATTTCCATTGGGTTGATAGGTTCATTTAGAAATAGGTAAATGTGTTCGTTGCTTAGATTTTAAGGAGGTTGAATGTGACATATTATGTGTAGAAGACATATGAGCATATGAAGGAGGTAAACAAGGACACTGTATGATATGCTTTAGAGTAGGAATTTAAACTAGGTACTCCTTTAGGTCATGTGGCCTAAGAGGTTGAGGTTCAATGGATGCCACAATATGTTTAAAGTTGTTCATGTTAGCTGTATTTTATTTATTGGTGTAGGAAGAAGGATCAACTATGGTTTGAACAACATTAGCAGATGAGGTATATGTATGGGATGATTATTTTTTTTCATTAGGTAGTTGATTTTTATGTGATTGTGGTTCTTTAGATTAACTTTGAGAAGCTTGGAGATAGTCTTGATAATGTTGTTTTATGAGAGTATCAAGATTGAAATGTGGACTAATCAAAAAAGAAGAAATCAGTGAAGATCATGACAATAATCATGAGAATTAACAGTAGTATCATGCCACCAACAAAATTTATTAGGATTGTACCATTTTGGAGGAGGTTTGGAAGGATCAAAGCTCATGGGTTTAGAGGGGTGGCAATTTTATCTTAAGTTGTTCTAGACTTAAGGGAGAGTGGGTTGAGTCAAAATTAGTTGAATTAGATGATCTATTTTAAGGTTGGGGAGGCTTGGATGAATCAATGTTATGAAAAAATTATTGAAAATGTGATTTAGTAGTTGTTTGAGATGGTTCAAATTGATTCATGAGAAAGTCTTCCCTTTTTTCTTGGTCTAAGGCTTCTTCTAAAGTTTTAGGTGAAAATATTTGAACTTTTTATTGAAAGGGAGGTTTAAGAGATGTGAAAAATAGTTTTAAAAGAGTCATCATTCATTTTATGGTCCATTTTGTGAGCTAGAGACTTCAATAGTTTGATGAAAGTATGAGCAGATTCATTAGGAAGTTACTTGGCATTGATGAAATGGTTAAGGTAATTTTTAAGAAGGTCATCATGTTGGAATTATTTCACTAGAGCATTGAATAAATCCTATACTTGTGAGATGGAATGAATAATAATTTGGTTGTACCATTTAATTTCATCACCAACAATGGTTTTGGCTATGAGCTTGGTGGTAGCAAAGGTGTTAGTTTGGACCCATTCCTTATAGAGATTACCAAAAGACTTAAGAAAGATATTAAGATCCTTAGTCCCATTATATGTGATAGTTGGAGAAATATTTTCAATATCTATGGATGAAATGAATGAAGATAAAGGTTCATTTTGAATATGTTGAAGCATTTTGTTATGCATTGAAGGTTGAGGTATGATATTCCCATTGTCATCTCTAAGAGGAGTAAGGACAAGATTTTGATTTGGTTCAGACATGATGACTTGAGGTGTTTGACAAGTCATGTGTAATAAGTTTTGTTACATATTCATCATTTGAGAGGTGTTAGAAGTTTGCATTATGTTCATTTGATGTATGACTTGTGCAATAAGTTGAGTTTTATCAATAGGTGGATTCGTGTTTGTAGGATGGGTATTAGTGTTGATAAGAGGGAGATTATTTGGTGTGAGATTCCCAAAATTGGTATTGGGAGGAGGATTATGATGAAGGACCTCAACTACATTACATTTTGTAGTGATTGGTTTAGGATTAACACAAGATAAATGAAGAAAATGGATAGTTTCATCTGAAGTAATAAAATAAGTGAGGTTATTATCCAAATATTTAATTATGCATTGTTCTTAACTAAGATAATGATGAAAAAAATTCATCATGAAGAGATAATACTAGATAACCACATAAGAAACTAAGGATGAAGAATATATAGAGTTGACAATGTCAACCTAGTAGGCTGAAAAAGTGTACATGGTCAACAGTGTCGATTTAGTAGGTTAAAAAAGTAATAGGGTTGATAGTGTTGACTTAGTAGGCTGAAAAAGTGTATAGGGTTGAATCAATATAGGAAATAGAAAAAAATTTAAGTACTTTTGAAATCAAGAAATGAAAGGAAATAAACAATCAATTAGATCAATGAGGTTGATCTAATTGAGGCACACAACACAAAATATTGCACCAATGCTAGCTAATGCAAGTTTTTGAAATAAAACACATAATTGAGCAAAGAGAAAGCAATCAACTTGGAAATTAAAAGCTAACTAGTTGGTCAACCTGAATATTTGTTAGATTATTAGAATATGATTTTAAATATGGAAGGAACTAAAAAGCAATCTAAGGATAGTGCCAAAAAGTTTAGGATGAAAGAGATTTGTATTTACAATGGTATATGCTTAGTATTTGGGCCTACCCCCTCACTTCACACACTACATCAATAAAGGTGTTAGGTGTTTATCTAAAATATACCATTAACCACATATTTATACTTGGCCAAAAAACCAATTCAGCTTCCCCCTTGATAATGGAATCCATATAAGTTAGCCTTGGATAGATAATTGTTAAAATGCTTGTTAATATATTGTGATTTGGTCATGTGTGCATAAAATAAACAATAGTAAAACTAAATGGTAAATTAAAAAACACCTAATTAAACTATGTAATTTACTCTAAATATGCAAACAATAATAAATGAAAGTGTGAATTAATTACTAACATATAAGGGTGAATTCCATTTTTGAAACAAGGTACAATGTTACTACAGTCGATAATAGATGCATAGAATATAGAACAAGATCGACAAAATTGATCTAGTTATACAAATAACACACATAATATAAAACTAGGTCAACATGGTTGGTTTAGTTGACTATACAAGGGCAATTTTAAATATTGCAAACTATGAAAGGAAAGACTATAAAGAAAGAGAGAAAAGATAGAAAGAAACCTTGGTGACTATGAAGATGTATAGAAGTGATATTATTGTCAAATAACCTTGATAAATGCTTAAAAATTATACTAACAGGGTTAACTATGTCGATCTAGCTTTGTAAAAGCTTGTTATTGAGTGAATGAAATGTATAAGGTTGACTGGGTTGACCTAGTATGTTGAACAAGATGCATAAAAATGTATAAGATTAATTAGGTTGACATATTAGTTTGAACTAGAAGTCTAAAAATTTAGAAAATTGTACTGGGTCAATCTAGTGGTATGCATCTAAAAACCTGTGTATAAAAGTTAGAACTGGGTCAATACAGTCAACCCAATATGAAAAATATATGATAATAATAATGATAAAATAAGGAAATAAGTGAATAAATATTACAAGGGTTAGCTCATGATAGGTTCATTAGAATGTATGCAATTATAAATTCATCATGTCTATAAATCAATTCTGGCTTAGAGAAGATAAAGCATACCTACACTTTCGATTGGGAATACATTTGTTAAGAGGGATCATGAACAATATAGAGATCCACTAGACCCAATTAGGGGATCACTTATCACAATAAATAATGTTAAATAGGGTTTCAAAGCCTCCAATCTAACACAATTACACAATAACACTAAGGGGGTCCTAGATTATGATATTTCACCTATTCTAATAACAAGAAAGTAAATATAATCTAGTGCTCACTAGAGCTTGTGGCACAAAGTGAGGGTTATAAATAATAAAACTAAACATGTATAGAATACATATACTCACATCAATGCATATAGAATCCTAATGCATGGAAGAGAAACATAACTACATTATCTATCTACTCTTATAAAGAAATAATAAAGTTAGGAATATTTACCTTGAAGATGAACCCTCGAGCCTCAATCTCTTTCTTGGCCAAGGTGATTTGTAAGAGGTTATTGTGGTATTTAAGGATGATAAATAAAAATCATCTTTAGGCTACATAACCTATCGATGCATCCAAAATACTTCTCTATAAGACAAGATTCATATCTCCAAAGAAAGTATGAAACCCCAACCTTTACTTCTCAATTAGAATGGTCAATAAGGAGTGATCATTCACACTTATTCTTATTTACTTCTTTCTTCATCAAATGGTGAGAAATTAACTTGTATATATAGGCATATCTTACCCTAAATCCTTTTGAAAATGTTAACTGATAGGGTAAACTCAATTGACCCTATATAATTATAGACAATAATTCACTAGGCCATGAGCTAGGTCAACCAAAAGTCAAAAAAAATCCTAAGTGAAAATAACTCAAAATTGTAGAGGGTTGACCTAGTAAACCTTGTACAATCGACTATTAAAAAAGGATTAAGATAAGGAAAAGGAGGATAAAATGTAGTAAAAATCTAGAATGGGTTCAACTAAGAAGAGCAAGCTTAGTGTAAATTGTTTTAGGATACAAGTGTGTAGATAACAAGTTGCAAAAGTTACAATAATATTATGAAGCACTAATGGTTTGTCTATCCCTTTCCCATTGTACCCCTTAAGGCATGAACTCTGAGAGATTGAGACTCGGTGGGTTCTTCTAAGTTACAAAGTATTAGTAAGTGATAAAAGTTTGAAAATATTTTGTGTCTATATATAGCATTATAGGAGAGAGAATGGTCTATCATGAATTATGTAAGTGCACAAAACCTTCCAATAACTACCATCACACACACACAAGAAAGGTGAGTTAGAGATTATTAGGGGTTGACTTATTCTTTGGAGATATATATAAGTTTCTTAGGGTAGAAATAGTGGGATTTGAATTCAATATAATATACTTATGCATGCTATAATTAATCTCAAGTTGATTGGGATGAATAACAAGTTTTTTGAATGAATCTAGGCATGCAAAAACTAGATTTGGTGAAGATATTTGAAAATATAAATGAAATGGAGATAAGTTTGGGGGATACACTAAACATTTTAGGAGAAATAAGAAAATAGAGTTGACTAAAATGACATTTTGGAGGAGTTTTCAAGTATTGTTCACAATATCCAAGTAAGTGGATTCTTTCACAAATTCAAGGAGGTAAATTTGAAAGATTAAAGAGTTTTTTTTTAGGGTTTGAGTTTTTAAATTATATGTTATTTCAATAAAATAATGAAATATACATTTTTATTTATTGAGCTCTATTAAAGCTCAAATTACTCCTAAAACTTATAAAACCACAAAACCCAACATATTACTTGGAATCCCTTCTAGTTGAGAATGTTGTTTTATTTTCTTGGATATGGCAAACTTTAGCCAATTTATTGTTTAGATATTTAATTGATTATGGATGTTTTGTTTATTAAAAACTTCCTCCTTACCCATATAGACCTAGGGATTAGAATACATTTTCACCCATAGGCCTCTACAAGTGAGCATGTCATTTGGATAAAATTGAGTAAATTCATATTATAAACCTAAGTTGCTTGTTATTTCGAATAATAAATGTTCATTGTTATTACTTAGTTATAATGGATTTTGTGGATAAATTCAATGTGTATAAAACAATATTTAGGTTCATATTATTATTTTTAAACATAATATATTTAGTATGAACAACTATTTTAGGTATTTATTACTTAGTTTGGCTTAGAATTATTGCATGGAAAAGTGGAAAAAATATAGTCAAGTTTGTAATTTATATTTAGTTCGTAGAAACAATAACAACTTGTGATTGGGTTTAGTCAGGTAGGTTCTTAAGCATAATGAAAAGAGTGTTAATATTAGGATTAGGAACCTGTTGTGTTGGTTTTGAATGGATTGATGATGCTTAAAACACCTCAAAAATATTGCATATTATATTGAATGGGAAAAGTTTTTAAATGGTTACTGGTGAAGCTTATATAATAAAATATATGGCGATGTGTAATAAATGCTTAATATAGTGTATGGCTATACATGATGTTTTTTGAATGAAACATATGGATATAGGTTTCTTTTTATAATTTAATGTATGATTGTAAGTGAATTACATAGCTAAGTGCATATTAGTTATGCCTAAAATAGAACTTAAGTTGATTTATTTGTTAAATATTAAAGCTATAGGCTGCGTTATGCATTTAGTCCTCCACGAACTATATAGTGGTAAGCTATGCCAATTTTATGTATGGTTTTTAGCTAGATTATATTAGATGTTGAGAATATATATATATATATATATATATATATATATATATATATGTTTATAAAAAGTTACAAGGACCTATTAAAACATTACAAAATTGTGTGCAAGAGGCAACTCTCACACACAAAATTATAATAAAATAATGGGCTTAAACTTGATAATATTTCTCTCAATACCATAAATTACTATAAAATAGACTCATAAAATAAGTTAACATTACTTATACTAGGACATCGGTTATACATTATGTTGGTGGTGTTTTTGACACAACAACAATTAGGTAGGGTTTTGTTAAGACTCTACCTCTCCTGAAAGGAAGAAGATCTTTAAAATAAAATGCTTCCCCAAGGACTAAATGTACTAGTTCTTAGTATGCTAACATTTAATCAATAGGTTGATGTGTAACCATTCCATGTAAGGGGAATTTTTACAAACTTAATCTATTCTAATAGATCTATCTTAGACATTTTGAAAGAGGCTGAAAGTTCCTTGGATAATGCTCATAGGGTCCAGCTTCAAATATAAAATCATAGAATCTTAAGATAAACACAGTAAGTAAATAACTAATTTCTTAGTAGATTTATCACATGAATATATTTAATGATTATTAAATATTAACAAACATAATTAATCAACCAAGATTATCATGCATATTCAGATTGTTTTCAACCTAGATTAACTTATCATCATAAAGAAAATGCAAAAGAGAAGGGATAAAGAGATAAAAATATTGTTGATACTGAAGATGTTATTACAATGTATGATTAATTACACCTACTAAAACTAATCCTTGGTTTAGATATACTTATAAAAACTTCAACCCAAGGTGTTACATCTTAATTCTTCTCTAGACTTGGTAACCTATTGATTTATGGATTTCATGGTTAATAATTGGTTAATTGCTATTTTGATAAGTTGGATTTTATATAAAAATGTATGGATAATTATATGTTACTTATTTACATCATCATTGACTTATTGAGTTAGTTCTACTTGTGTGTTATGTACATAATGATCATGATTACTCATTTTATTACAGTAGTATATTATGGATTTTATTTGGATCCAAGCTAACTACCATTGTTATTCTAAGGTGGATACAAGATGGATTTCATCTGTTAGACTACAATGGAGGGACATCATCATTAGAGAGGGTGGAGTAAATATAGGTGGTTTGGGGGATGATAGAGTGGAAACTAGAAACCCTACACACACCACAAATAATAGAATCTAGTTTTTAATCATTATTTGATTTAAATGGCTTGTAGTATGTTTTTAGTTGTTAATATGTTTCTCCATTTGAAAATGGTTGGTTTAGGATTTAGGGTATAGGGTTGGAATTATTATATATTGTCTTACTTAACTTACCTCATTTGATTATGTTACCATAACTCATGCTTTGGAATCCTTGAATGTCTTTGTTGTGTTGTAAATTATGAACCTACTATCTTTGGGGTATGTGTGAATATTTTTAAAACTATTTGTTTTAAACATCAAAATAATATTTCAATATAAGTGGTTTCTTATTTTTATAATACATTATTATATATAAAAAATGAACTTAGTTTTTTTGTGAGTTAGATGATTAGTAATTTGACTAAGTTAGAAAGGTTTGCTTAAATTTGAATTAGATATGACTATTGTGATAAGTCAATGCTATTAGATATAATTTTAAAATATTATTATTAATTAATAAAGTTTGGGAATTTAGGGTTTGAGTTGTGTTGACTTGAACTCTTTGAGCCACTATATAAAATAAACACTTTGGGTTTCGATTGCATGGGAAAAAATTAAGTTATTTATAGTATTCTACTAGTTGGTTTTAGATACATGGACTTATTTTTTGAGCTCATTATCACATTTAGTTTGGTAGAGAGATTCAAGGGTTTTGTTGGCATGAAAATAACATGCAGGAGAATCAAAGATGGAGGAATATATGTCGAGATAGAC
>JARHVA010000501.1:625000-825000 GCA_037957365.1 Torreya grandis
GTCATTGGGATCATGCCACTTGGTAGCATCTTGATGATTTTTAGAGTTGAATAATTCTAGGTGAATTTGGAATGCTTAAGTCTCATGGAGCATTGGAAAGACACCATGTGGTTATGGTAATTTTTTTAAATAATTGGCTAAGTCCCCAAGAATTGAAAATATGACACGTGGATCTAAAAGAAAATTGGAGAATTTAATAAGTATCAAAAAACCTTTTCAAATGGGTTAGGGCCATAAAGGGATATGAAACAACACTACATGGCATCAAAAATACTTCAGGGACTTGCAAGAAAAAACAAAAGGGTACAGTCAACCATTTTGAATTAAACAACTAAGTTTTTGAAAATAAATGACCCTAAAAATTCAAATGAAAACAATTAATTATTTCAAATTTTAAAAAACAAAAAAAAAAAAAAATGAAATGGAAGCAAAGGGACATGGAAACTTAACAAAAAATGGGCCATTTTCAATGACCCTGTTAACCAAATTTTGACATCCAAGTCAAAATAGTCAACCCCTATAGGTTGAAACTTTTCATAGGATTATTCAAGCTTATATATGGTGTTGTTATGATCTTTATTATGGTTTTAAATTGTCTTATATTATCTTCATGTGTTTATATCAGTTTGTCCTTGTTTGAGGTTTGGTCTCATATGTAATTACATATTCCTAGTAGTCATCCTTGAATCATGTGTTTATCACAATGGTCAAGGTTATGAAATTTATATGAATTCTTAAATGAGGTTTTATTTGTATTGAAATTCATATTATTATGAAATAATCTCTTATTATGTTTATATATACTGCAAAGTAATTCTGGTCACCTTTTTAGCTAATTTGGAGGAGTTATACATATGCTTCCCAAAGGTAAAACATTTAAAAAATATCATAATATACTTGATGTTAGATAAGGGTCAGATAATGGTCATATTCTAAAAAAATGTAGTTAAATGCCTAAAATGAGAAAAATACTCCTTTACAGCCATTTTTGGGCACTTATACGACCTTAACAGATCTTGCAGGTAGAAAAAGCTTCAGAGATTCTATTGGCTTTCATAGGTCAGATTAAATCTTGGGATCAAGTTTCAAGTCCTAAAAGTGTAGATAACTCTCTCTCTTCCATTGCTACCTTTATAAGCTCATAAATAAAAAATTCAAGTACATTGTATGACTAGGAGAGATAAGGTTGGAAGCTAAAACTTTGGTAAATTTTATGGATCCTGGTTATATTTAATTTATTGGAATTAGTTTTTAGATTCATCCCCTTTCCTTTATGAACAATCATTAAGAGTGACAGTAGGTGACTATGCCTTGTCCATTCAAGTAGGGTTTGGTTTTGCTTATGTTCCTTAATTATAGAGTTCGATGGAAGAGAATGGTTTTGTGGGATTTTTTATTAAGAAAAATTAATCCTTTGAATTTTTTTTAATCAATCAATTCAATCTCATGAGGTATCTTCATCAAAATAACTAATGTCTCAAGTGTATGGAACACACCAACCTACTTCAAGTGTTTTGGTTAGTTTGGAATGTTTTTTAATTTTAGGATCTCCAAGTGCCTTAGTGTTCAATTAAAAAACTTATTTATTTGATGATTTATATGCCCTATCTTGATAAGTGACTCCTTGTAGATTATCCTTCAAAAGATACCAAGTGCCTTAATCTTTGTAAGCATGGTCTATGTATGACCAGTCTTCTACATGCCTAGATATAAATTTTAGTTAAAATGGAAATGAGAGACTAATAATAACATATGAATATGTAATTTCAAAATTTGGATTCCAAGGTTATGAGTATGAACTTAAAATTTAATCTTGAAAAAAGACATGGATAGTCTTGTCCACCCACAGGTCTATAGACCTATCGGTGGACATTCATAAGACATAAATACCATTTTGAGTATATTAAAACATTGAATAATACATAGTATTCCATAAAAGACATTAATTTTACCTTGATATACTCTAATTTATCATCAAAATCATGAATGAATATAGGCTCCAACTTCTATGCATGAACCCTATACATAAGCTGACCAACACACAGACCATACATACAAATGGGAAAATTTGAGATGGAAAAATGATAAATAGGATATATAAAAGTTGTTTAATTAGATGAAATGAGAAAGAGATAATAGTTGATACAATATTCAAGCTTCAATACTCAAGATGTTGGTATTTTCTAACAAGTCTATACATGCAAAAAGGTAGACTTACAGGTTATAAACTTGTAGGTCCTCATTTTGGATTGAAAATAATTGTTATGAGAAGAATTGGTTTAGAAACATGAATAATTGTATAAATGAATGAGATAATTCAAAAATAATTAATAATATAAGTTATTTAAGATCCAAATGAGGATTAATAAAGTTGAGTTCACAAACCTAATACACATACACATGTCTATGTATGGAGACAATAGAGCAGAGGTTTGAAGATGATATAAAAGGATAGTAGACCAATATAATGGGAATGAACTTTTATTAAGTTTAAATATTATTAAAATTACATGATATATTTGAAAATATAATGATCTTAAGTTCAACTTTCAAGAATTCTACTGAATATCCACCTATAACTAGGCCTAGAGAAGTGTAAGAAAGAGATTATAAGTTTGTGGAATATGATGTCTTGAAAGAGATCATAGGATTAAAAATATGTTAATTTGGTTCTTAAAATTATGAAAAAAAATCTTATTTTTCTCATTATTTTACATTTAATCCCTAAAATACAAAATGCATTCAAACTTCTCAAATGACCACCTACAAGTTAATAAGAAGAACATGTTGGTTTCAAGCCTGAAGAGAAGGTAAAGTTCATAAAGGAAGCATTGGATTCTAACTAAAGTAGATTAAAAATATGTAAATTTAACTTTAATATCAAAGGAAACATGAAAGAGTGACCAAATATACTAATCAAGACAAAGTTCATTTAGACCCTACACACACAATCATCCCACCGTCTATAGGTTTGCTTTGTTAAGTAAGGGTACATATTTGGATTGAGAATAAAGAAGGTTTATAAGAAGAATAAAATCATGAATAAAACCTTATTATGAAAATTATTATTGTATTTTATCCCTTATAATCAATAACAAAGATGTAATGTTGACAAACCTTGTTTAGGCTTATAAAGCCTAAGACTGTATACATATGTCTATAAGTATAGTCATGAAAAGGATGACTTGTTGGGGATAAAGTGGAAGTATAAGTAATTTTATAAGTTATTTAATATATTAAAAACCATACATGACCATTTAAAGTTATGGAAATGCAAGAAAAGTGCCATGTTGGCCTTTAAGACCTCTTCAAGCTCCTTTCATGCAGGGTTGTTATCCAAAGACTAGTATTCTCTTGCTGGGTAAGACCATGACCCTATTCATGGGATAAAATTAATTTCATATATGTTTTAATGGTCCAAAAATTTCAAAATTATATTATTTTTTGTCCATTTAGGTCTTCAAATTTCATGAATAAATCCTATAAACTTAGACCTCTCTCAAATGGCCTATTTGCAGCATGAAGACCATCTTATTGAACTTGTATCTATAAAAACAAGATGCATGTAAACTTGAGAACATGGGGAAATTTTAGGAAGGTTTTTTAATATAAAATTTTGGCATTGGTTTAGGATTTAAGCACCTAAGGTTTATGAATAATCGTTAAGAATCTAAGCCACTCTAGAACTTCCTAAAACCCTAAGAAGAACCTAGTGTAGAAGACTGGTCTCCAAAGCACATGAAATGACATAGAATGCTCTTGAAACATATTGAAAATTTTTATAGACTCCAATTAGTTCCACAAATGTACCTTTTCTATACCTGTAACTATATGGACCACATTAAATGCCTTATTTTATAAGGATTTTAGGTGTTTTTTAGGGTTTTAGATAGTGGAACACTTTTAAAATATTATAATAGGTCACTTGGGATGTTATATAACTATTAAATCCTAAAAATCCATATAGGGTATCCTGAAAGTGCCTAAACAAGTTTGGTTTTTCAAGGTAGTCTTAAACAAGGTTAGAAAGATACTAGGTTTTGAGACCATTTCATGGTTTTCACACTTCCACAAGGTCTCAGGGCTTCAAATTCAGTACAGAGGTTGATGAAAGGATAAGTAAAGTCAATCAGATTTTTTTTTTTAGTTTTAAACATGTGGGAGAGATCTATAGTATAAAATTAGTCTTTTAGGCAAGGAGGCCTAATTGGGAGAAGAAAATAACAAAAGAATATACCTCAACTCACTCTTAGGACCTAAAACTTGGCATGGAGTTATAAAGATATAATGGATTCCTAAATATGTCCTAATTTTCCTAGGATAATCTATACATTCTCATACATAAGGAGGTTTACATGATTTTAGGGATACAAGGAAAACAGGCCTAATGAGAGATTGAGGAGCAAAATGAAGTCTTGATAGTTGTTTGAAGAACCCAAATAAGTTGATTCAAATATGAGAAGGTGTTTGAATACATTTAATGGAGATATAGTAACTTGATGAAGTTGAATTCAAGTTTTGATCCATTTGGACAAAGTTGAGCATGGAAGATGAAGGGGTTTTAAGACTCCTAAGCATATGGATGATGATTGCCACTAAAATGTCAGATCAAGGGAGTTTATAAATGTAATAAAAGTGTCAATTGAAAAGGTATGAAGGTAGCCATTATGAATTGATGATGAATAATCACACTTGTCATTCTTATTATGTAAATAAGGGTAGTTTTGAAGAATATAACCAAAGTGTCAAATAATTAGTCTAACTCATATGCCACTTGGATGATGAAGCATATCTAGATGGGAGACACATGTATTTGGAAGTTCATTTAGACTATTCTCTAACTCCTTTTTTGTTGTAACTCATGTTGGACACTTGGGAATCTCCTCTTATATGCCCCTCTATCTATCTTCCTCATTTTTTAATATAAGTTGCCACTTTTGGCCTTATAAGACATCCACATTTGGTATGGTGAAGACCTGATAATTTGACTAATCATTTTTCCTTTTATTAAATATTGTATGGTTAGGTGGCAAGTGATAGTTATCTCTCCTTGTATCCATTTAACTATTTCATGATTTATGTAAGTAGTATGCCTTCTAATAGGTCTCATGACGTGTAAATGGTTGTTTTATATGTCTTTAAGTGTGAATAAGACTACTAGTGTTTGTGTTAAGACCTACTTTTCATATACCTTGAGAGATGCATTACATTACACCTTCATTTTGAAACACTTTTGTTAGGAGAAACATAGGTTTTGAGATTAATTTTATAAATTATCTTTCATAGTGTAGGTTCAAGTAAGTTTGTGGAGTTTATCTTGGTGCATCACCTCTGTTAAATTATTTTTTAATCTCATTCTATCCCTTTTTCTTCAAATCAAGTAGGTTAGTGGTTAGTTGTAGGTGTTTTACAAGGGATATAACCCTTCAATATAGAGACCCACATCTAAGAATTTTTACCCACAACATATGAGGTGTTTCTATGTTATCACAAATTGAAGGATGTTGGAGTAGCCCTCCTTAGGGTGAAAATTTAGTGATATAAGTTTTAGAATGTCTGGTGGGGCCTCATTGTCCAATAATTTGTCAAAGGCAGATGTTGATCTTGGTAAGTCTAAAGTTGTAAAGCTTCTTTCATGTATTATCTGGTGATTCTAACACTTATTGGCTTTTGGTTATAGATTAGTGCTTCATTTTCATGCCTAAGGTAAGGATGATGTATTTTAATAAAGGAATTCCATTTGAATTTTTAGAGATACCTTAATATTTATTTAGAATAAAGATGTTTTCTAACACCCATCCATACTCCAAGAAATCTCTTGTTGCTCACTTACTTATTAGGAAAGTTTTCTTGGGCCAACTTTCGAGATGGAAACCCAAAGGAACCTACCATTTGTTTCCTTTAATGGCCATATTATTTTAACATTTGATCAATATGATGACATTCATATGTAATCCCTCAAAAGTGTGCCTTCATACATGGGATAAGGTTTCAATACTCCTATTAAACACATAAGAAACATTGCCAACTTTTGCAACATACATAACATCACTGAAGAGAATGTTGCCATTAGGTTATTAGTTATTTATTTAAAGGGGAAATACCTTGATTGGTATGATAATTTGGATCCAAACTCTATCACTACATGGGATATATTAAATTAATCTTTGAGAAGGAGATTTGAAGAAAAATCTAATCACTTGTCCTTGACCGAGCAACTTACTATCATAAAAAGAACATGTCATGAGGCCATACAAGACTTAAATATAAGATTCCAAAAGACTTTGGATAAGATCTCAATCTTGGTAAGGCCTAATGCACATCATGATTTTATTTATTACCTCAAAGCTTTTAATAGTGATATATCTATGCTGATTCAATCCATGTGTTTTATTAATTTAGGAAATTAGAGGTTTAATTCCTAAATAAATAAAGGGTCTAAACAATGTAAATTAGTAAATAAATGTGCATTAATTAATTTAATTATTTGTGTAAATAGATAGTATTTTGTCTTTTTATAAATATATGAATAGAAGAGAGAAATTAGAACTTAGCTTATTTTGGTTGATCTAGACTAAGACAAGGTCTGATACTTAAGGATTAGGGATAAGAAACAATTAGAAATATATCCCTAGACTTCATTTCTAATTTTGAAAGGAGTGAAAAAAATAAGACACCCTACTTTCTAGGTTTATAGTCCTATTCTGACATTGTTTTCCTGAGGCTAAAAGCTTTTTGGATTCTATTTAGAATGTCTATTTTGCCTTGTCACTAAAATTTCAAGGTTTGGGACCTTATGAAGCTTGATATGTGCCTATTTTAGTCTTTAAAACTCTTAGGAGCTCCTAGTGCTTGAAATTGAATGAAAAATTAGGAAAAAAAGAGAATGGGTTAGTGTGCAAAGGATATGCTAGATGTGCACTTCACACCTTGTGTGTAGGCACATTGCCTACATAGCAATACTCCAAATAGGGATCAAGCTAATATAGTTCTCCCATTGAAATGCTTGGTATAATTTATGTATGATCAATGCAATTAGAATGAAAAATTGGATGTGATTTAGATGACTAGAGACTAGTGCAATGACTTGGGTACGCTTGAAATAATATTTAAAGGATGTGTATAAAGAATAGGGAAGAGTTCCTAAGGTTGCTTACTTGTATTCTTGTGACTCTCTTGAAAATGAGTACAAACTCCTCTAAATAGACTATGAATGGACTTTTATTGGGAAACTAATGATCATGGGTTAGATGAATTCACATAAGGCCAACAAGGAAATGCATAAGGATCTAAGAAAATTAGACCTTTTGAGGCAAAGATAAGCTTGGATAATAGCACCAAAATAAGACACCCTAAATTCTAGTACTCCTATCCTATTTAGGCACTATTGTTCTAAGGGGATGAGACCTAGGGGGATGAATCTAGGCCTGACAAGGTTTCTTTGGTCTCAAAAATCTAAGTCCAGGAAGCTACAAATGACTGGGAATCAGTGAAATAAGTAGCCTAGAAGGGTTATGTGAGCCAATAGGAGGACCTATGGATTAGGTATCTTAGCCATACTAAATTTGTACAATTTCACATTTTACATGACTACATTTGCCCCCCACCTTTATTCTATTGATGCAAAAAATCAAAATACTAGGATAAAGGAGAAAAAAGAAGCATACCTAAACTTACTTGTAAGGGTGAAGCTCATGAAGCTGTGTGATGTTAGATGTGCATAGAGAGAACACACTATGAATTCTAAATCTATAATGAAAACATAAAGTAGATTAGTTCTTACTAGATATGTTATATCTAAAACAAGAACATACAAGAGCTGAGTAAGAGGAAGAGAAAGGAATGAATACACCTCACTAGGTACGTAAACCAATACAAAACCTATTGTGATGCTAGAATGTGTTGGATGATGTTGAGTGTGTGTTGAGTAAAGAGTAATATCATGAAGGGAGCTAAGTTTTTAATTCCCTAGAATGTGGATCAAAAATGTAAAGTCTAGCATTTTAAATCCATCATCACCAACTAAGTAAAGTTAATGAATCATGTGTATGCTAATCAATGTTTGCACTATGTGTCCAATCCCTCTAAATAGGTGGCTCAAGAATATAAATGTTAGCTTTGGCTCCATCATTACCCCATGAAGTGAAACTATGAAGTGATACTAGTATAGAATAAATGTCATATGAGATGGCTCCTAGAGCTTATGGATGCTTTGGAAATCATGCAATGTGGTGTGGATAGCCTGAATAGATTGTAGAAACTAGGCCACTCTTAACCATTTCAAAATATTGAGGTTAGGTTTGTATGAAAGCATCTCCAAAACTGATGCAAAATTTTTATGTTAAATCCAACTCAAGAAATAAAGAACTCAAAAAGCTAGACTTATATGAAATTTTAAATCAAATGCAATGCCAACAACCTATAGATGGAGTAAGGCACATAATTGCTAATAATTGTTGGAATAAATTGAATTTGAAAAGAAAAGAAAATCAATGTGCCACGTACATTTCCCCTAATCACTAATGTCTAGAACATGGATTATGATCTAGAAGTTATGTCAACTTCCTAATCTAAACTGAAAGCAATAACTATCATGTTGCACATGATAAACCCTTGTATCTAGGAAAAATGTACTAAAATTGTTGAATCTAACTGATCTGGGAGTGCAAAAACTATCCCTGAATTGAACTTTTTTCTTATTTATATAAACCCTGATTGTTTTTTTCTTGGATAGGAGTGCTAAAATGTGGACCCCCTATGTTTGGCACTTTAATCCTACTTTGGTGCTGTTATCTATAGCCAAATCTAATGACTATTATAGATTCTCTATTGTCTACTTGGTTTATTTTGCCTAGTCTTATGCCTAGATTCTAAATTTAGGGATCTAAATGCCAAATTTTGACTATTAAAAGGTTTGATCTTTGTGATAAACCCTTAATTGATGTCCCCTCTTTTTAGGATAGGAATGATGAAACTGTAATGACTACCCTTAGAATAAAATATTCCTTCAAATGTGTTAAACTATATAGATATATGATATAGCATGTATATTTGATAAGATATCTCAATATATAGTAATGTTTGAATTGATAGATTGTTATATCAATAGGGGTAATCCTAGATAGATATAACAATGTAAGAGCATGTGAATGATACTAAATAAGACTAGTAATGTTAGATATTAGTTTTTAATTATTAGTAAGCATGGGTGAATGAATCATAATGTCCATCATGGCATCTAAGAAAGCAAGGTAAATGTATGATATGAATCATGACATTGCACACATGAGAAGAAAATAATCAAGCAAGCATTTGAAGCAAGAAGCAAGAAGCATGCAAAGGTGGCCAGGGGGCCATATAATCAAAAGACATGGGCACATGTCCCTCAAACTAGAAATAAAACATGCTAGGCATGTTCAAATTCCACATACACACACGTGAACAAGAAAAGTTTGCATAAGGGCCACAAACACATAGAAGAGTACAAGAAAATGACATTGGTAGATTTCCTAAGGCACACACATGAATAGAAGCAAAGGACATTGTAAAATGTCCTAAGGCACAAATAAGAGACAAGAAATCACACAAGCTATGCTAAGTAAGCAGAGAAAAAAATTAATAACTAGAAAGATACAAGAACATCTAACTAATCAAAGAAAATGTGGAAGTCTACAAAACATGTATAGTACAAGACTAGGTATATGTTAAGAGATACACGAGTGTTAGTTACTAGTGACATGTCAATATGGTATTCTATATAGGCTATAGAGTAATGCACATCATCATGATAGCTTAGAGCATGTAGTGTAGGAATATCATAACCTACATGGTGTAGTCATGTAGGATATGACCCCAATGGGTATGTATATTGATGTGTGTCTTGAATGTATAATGTAGGAATGCCCCCTCAATGGGTAGAGTGAAGCAATCAAAGAGTTGGATGTCACTGTGCACACTCAAAAGAGATCAAGTGAAGTATGACAATGTAGAAAATAGACATACAATAGCATGAAATATAAAATGTAAGTCCTAATATGATAGTAACAATGTAAATCATGGATGATGAATACAATCTAACTATGTTTTTGGTGTTTTTTTAATTTTTTTAATATTTTTTTATTTTGAAGTGTTATATTGTTTCTATATTTTTGAAAATATTTGAACTATGTATAATCAAGTAAGAGATAATATGTACAATCAGTGCTAAAAAGAAGTGATACTAACCAATGAGTCTCATATGAGACCCCTAATCATGGTGTCTTATTTCAAATAATGGAATCATGCATGATTGTGAGGCATAATGGAGTGTTTGAGATTATGCAGCTGAAATATGTGTAAGTTGTAATTACTCTAAAATATATAAAGTGGAAATTGAATGTGGGGTCCACTTATAACATTGAGAAGTGGATACAATTATAAGGGTCTTAGGGACCCATCTAAAATTAGGAGAAGAAGCTATGTGAATAGGTGTTCTTTGTGTATCTGTATGAGATCTCAATGTAACTACTTGAGATGTGAACACTATAGCTAGAAGTTATCTATAATCCTAACACTGTTAAGGTGTATGAACCCTCTATACTAGTGATGGTTATTTTAATTGTGGCTAGGTTTGAATTCAAAGCTATACTAAAATTGGAGTGGAAACTGAAATAGGTGGAAGAATTAGAACTAGTGACTATAAGCTGGTAGATGGCTCTGAAGTAGGGAGTGGTGACTCATAAGGAACTCCACTAACTTTAAAAATATGATTAGCATGAATGAATTTCATGCATCTATGAACTATAGAATATACTACCCTAAGTTTTTAAATCCATGGTTGACTAAGTAATATGTCAAAAACTCTTGAACTAGGAACTATAATGAATGGTGTGGCCACATATGTAGGACTAACCTATAATGGAAGTACTATCTCTCCCAATGAAATATATATATATATATATATATGACCACTAAAACCACTGATAATTTTGTCTATTGGAGTGATATCCTGATTTGAATAGTCTAAATGTTGTAGTAGTGTGAAATTGCACATGTTAAGATTGGAATATTATCGATGAGTACACTACGAATATGTTGATTCTGAATATGTGATTTGATAAATAGTGCTTACAACCTACATTATCCTCCATAATTTTATGATCTAAAAAATATATCAAAGGCTTGGCTGGAGCTCTAGACTCATAAACCCCTATCATACCACTATAAGAATGTGATTCCCTTGAAGGTGCTTGGTATGTATGGTGAATACCTGATGTGTCACCTTGCTCTTGTTTAGAATGTTGTGGAAATGGATTTGAAAAGATTTTCAAAGCTTTATCCTATGTTATTTTTGCCTTTGGAGGCTCAACTGAAGTCTCCAAATCAAGTAGATTATCATCAATCAAATCTTATATCTTATGTTGCAAACTGATGCATATGTTTATTGTGTGGCTTGATGACCTATGAAAATCGTATAATGTATACTGATCATATCCTCAAGGAAGAGGCTTTACTAGATCTTCTTCCCTAAATAGGAAGGAGAGTGATGAGGTTACATTCCAATAGCTATTGTAAAACCCTAGTTGGAAGAACTGGTAGATTGGTAAATATGTGACAAGGAGGTTCCAATAGAACCACATGTTGAGGGGGCTTAAAATATACATTAACTCTTGGTTGATTATGATTCTTGTTATCATTAATTTTGACCTTGTATGGTAATTTTTTTTACTCTTATTAGTTGTGTCTGGGATACTTGAATATTTAAGTTTTCCCATTGAAATTAGCCTGACTTCTCTTTCTTTGAGTGTATGACACAATTTAGTGAAGGAAGAGAATTTTTTGAATAGAATAGATTCATGCAATGCTAATAGAAGGCTCTATCTGAAGATGTCCTGTAGCTCTTGATCAACCATGGGGATATTTAACTTAGCTAAAATAATCTTGTATCTAAGAACATAATTTTTGAGAGGCTCATTTGACTTTTATTTCTTCTATGCAATCTATGCATATGAGACCTTATCACCAATGTTGATACTAAAATGTGCTAAGAACATGTCTGTTAATGCATTGAATGCCATGACTGATTGATTTGGTAGACTATAAAACCATTGTAAGGCATAATCCTTTAGGATCCATGGAAATAGATTGGTAAGTAACTAGTCATTGGGTACATAATCCAAACATGATACATGAAAAGATCACAAATGTGTCTCTGGATCACCCTTGACATCATAAAGAGTAATGTTTTGTTGAACAAATCCTTATGGCAAGGGTGTAGAAGCAATGTGACTTGCCAATGGCGTATATAGTAAATCAAAAGAATCCAATACCTGTGTAGGTCTAGAAACACCTTGCTCAAGATGTTGCACCTTGGATTGAAGATATCTTATCTCTTTCACAAGGGTTACCACATCAAGTGATAAAGATGTACTATCTATAGTTGGTGGCATGGAAGAAGGTTGGGTTACTAAATGGGGATGTTGAGACATACTTACCCCTGTAGTGTTATTTTTAAATAGTTGCTCTGAATGACTAGAAGATTCAACTTGTTTAGCCTTTTTTATTTCCATGATAGATTGTAGAATGAGTGTATGATATTTAGGTTATTATTTAAAGTCTTTCTCTAAATTTTTTTAAAACCAAATCTTTATTGAGGATAAATTCATCATCAACAGTCTATGGAAGTGGCTCAATTGTCCAATGTGGTAGAGCATGAACATCTATATGTACCTGATCATTTTTGTCTTCATATTTGTCATGATTGGAGTGATATTGATCAAAATTTGTATAATCTAGATGTGTAACATCTATGGCAGGAGTTTGATCTATTTGCTTGTCTATTGTATATGATCGAAATGAAGGAATCTAGGTGAAATTAGGAGGATTGCCACTAAGTCTTGCACTTCATCTTGAAGGAAGAGAAGCAAGGAACTTAGGTGGCATAAGAAAATAATTTGGATAATAGTAGCAAAAATTAAACTGATATAATCTAAGCAAGGAACTGGAATATGTATGAAAATGATACATAACGCTAAAACATGTAAGGTGATACCTCAACAATAAAAATGGAGCTAGTACATGCAACTAGGGATTTTTTAAAAAATATTAGTTACAAAATATTATGAACTTTTGAATTTTAAACTGATTTTTTGATTTAGATATTCAACTAAAAATGTAGAAAATGACTGGAAGATGATTGAAAAATTACTAGGAACTAGTTGATGTAACTAGGGTTTGAAAGGAATTTTTTTTAAAATTAGTATAATAGTTTGAAAAAATTTCTATGAATTTGTAGAATTTATCTTGAAAATTTTAGGAAAAATCTAAAAATATTTCTAAAATTAGTAATATATTTTTCCTAGTGGTTTAAAATTGTTTATATGTAAGTAAAACTTAGTATGTGCAAATTAGGGATTGAGTGAATTTATTAAAAATATTTAAATTAATTTATAGTTTTATAATTTTTAAACTCAATAAAAATATGGTAAATATTTTAAAAAATAAAAAATAATCAGGCCTAGGTTTTTTGTGTAAAAATTCAAAGTATATCAAGTTCACCAAATGTTTTATTAGTTTAGGAAATTAGAGGTTGAATTACTAAGTAAATAAAGGGTATAAGCAATGTAAATTAGTAAATAAATGTTCCTTAATTAACCTACTAATTTTTGTAAATAGATAGTATTTTGCCTTTCTCTAAATATAGAAATAGGTGAGATAAATTAGAATTTAGCTTATTCTAGCTAATCTGGACTGAGACAAGGTCTGATACTTGAGGAGCAGGGTTGAGAAATAGTTAGAAACAAATATTTTGACTTCATTTCTAATTTAGACAAGAGTGCCAGAAATAGGACACCCTACTATTTGGCAATTTAGTCATATTTTGGTGTTTTTATCTTGAGGCTAAAATATTTTTGGGTTCTATTCAAAATGCTTGTGTTACCCCATCACTAAATTTTTTTAGGGACATTTGAAATCTTGTTGTGTGCCTATTTTATTCTTCAAAACTCTCAGGATCTCCTAGTTTTTGAACCTAAATGCAAACTTGGAAAAGAGAGAGAAGGGGTTACTATGAGAAGGATACATTGGATGCACTTCACACCCTGTGTGTGGGCACATACCAATACTCTAAAGAGATATCAAGCTAATATAGTTCTCCCATTAAAGCACTTGGTGTAATTTGTGTATTATCAATGCAAATATAATGTGAATTGGATGTGCTTCAGTTGGAAGGCTATGTGAAAATGATAGGGAATATTTCTTGAGTGTACTTTATTATATTCTTGAATCTCTCTTGAAAATGAGTTTCTTCCCCTCTAAATGGACTTTGAATGGACTTTTATAAGGAAACTAATGATCATGGGTTAAATGAATTCATGTGAGGCTAATAGGGAAAAGGATAAGGATCCAAGAAAATTTGATCATTTTAGGCAAAGATGATCTTAGACAACAACATTAGAAATAAGACACCCTAAATTTTGGTGCTCCTATCCTCTTTGGGCATTGTTATTCTAAGGGGATGAGACCTAGGGGGATGCATCTAGGCCTAAGAGGGCTACCTAGGTCTCAAAAAGCTAAGTCTGAGAAGTTATAGATGACTAGGAATTAGTGAAATAAGTACCTTATAAGGATTGTTTCAGCCAATAAGAGGACCTATGGATTAGGTGTTGTAGCCATACTGAAGTTGTATAATTTCACATTTTACATGACTACACCATGGGAGGGGATACTTTACCTAATTCACATGAGACTACTATAAGGGATAAGAATTGAATTATATAGGTTGGGAAGATAGATACTATACCATCTATGCCTCTATTTCCTTATGTTTAAGCCCCTATGCTCACTATTGCTCCCATCCCCACACCCAAGCATAAACAAGCTACCTCTATTCAGCCAAGCAAGTCAAGAGAGGAAGAACTAATCAAGGATATTAATAAAGATTAATAAGATATTCAAAATCTTAAGAGGAAACAACAATCACAATAATGGAGGTCTTTTCAAGGTCCTTACTATCCCTATCAATATTATCAAGTTCCTAGACACCCTTTTCAAGGCCATTATGAAGGATAAGGGCAGCCAACTCAAGTGAAGCAACATAATGGATAGAATAAAAATTATCCTTCAACTTCAAGATCACTTATACATATCCAAAACAATATTTTACAATATAATGGAGAGCAACTTTCATGTGACCAGCCTCATGATTCTTCCAATTATGCAAATGAAATATTCAATCAAGCCTATTTGGATCAATGGGGAACAATGCCTTCCATGACTCAAGAAGATATGCCTAGTGGAGGAGAAATACATGGATAAGATGCTCAATAAAATTCTAATTTGATTAGTTACCTTCAAGGGGACTCATGTGCAATCAACTATCAAGGAAACTTGAATATAAGATCAAATCTTATAGTTGTAAAACAAGGTTAAAGAAGAGAGTGGTTGAGTAAGTATAAGGGACAAGTGGTGGTACAAACATGAAATACCAAACACATCAAGGATTAGGTGTGTTAAATATACTCCCCATGGTTTAGGTAAATATAAAAATGTAGAGTCTAACTCTCCTTATATGCCTTCTCATATGCATCAAATGACACAAGCTAGTGGTAGTGATATACTTCCTAAAGGACATGACAAGGTTGGCATATCTCCTATGAATATTGTTAATAAAATTAAGAAGTTTAATGTAAGCATCCCAATGTGTTAAAAACTATCCTTTCCTATACAAAGATATTTGATCTAAAATAAGCTCTCTAATCGTAATGCATCACCTAGGTAGCATAGTGAAAGAGGGGATGTTTTGACAAATGAGTTGAAGACTAAATATGGGCAGCCAATAAAAACTAAAATAAAATATAAACCTCCTCCATTTTACCTCTCTATAATCATTAGAGACTCATTGGTCCATAATTGTTTGATTGATAGTGGAGCAAACACATCATTCATGCCTAAATAAGTAGCAAAAAATTGAATTTGAAATATGAGTCACACTCCAAGGGGGTGTTGCATCTTGATGGATCAGATACCAAAATAGTTGGCATCATTAAAGGTTTACAACCCTCTCTTCATGCTTTTACTACATTTTATATCTATCAATATGTGATGGTTGTAAATGTGCCACCTCATTTTCCCCTTTACTTGTCAAGGGACTTTACTATTAAGATTAGGGGTACTTAACTTTAGATTGGTCCTACATGGCATTTAGGACTAGGTATGGTGCTAAGGTCTCTATCAAATCTAAACCTTTGGCCAAGTTTGAAATGGAACATTATGTGCCTAATACATCAAACATGAACTTCACTATCAACGAGGAGGGAGTCTATCTTAATTACTAATAATCTTTGACACCTCTTGATGGTATAGCTAACCTCTACCTTTATGAGTCGGGAGATAATAAACATGGGTTTGATCGATACAATCTTATTGAAGAGACAATTATGGGTGCATATATAATTCATGAATAAAGTGATGAGTTTATTGAGGTAATTTTTTATGATGTTTCTTCAACAAGATGCATGGGGTAATTATTTTTGTCATATGGATGATGATGATGTTTCATTTGTACTATAGCATGATATTAAAGAAGATGATATAATTATACCTACCAAATAATATGATATTCATGAGCATGACACTAAAGAATAATGTGATGATCTATGGAAGCATTAATATGCTAGAATTCAAGATTTTGAACAAGTAAGTGGGCCTGCACTTCCTCAAAATAAATATGAGTTTGATGATGAAGTCAATAGTGGGAGCTAATGAGCACAAAGAAGAATGTGAAATTCAAATCAAGCAGAAGGAAGCCTTGGAGGAATGTAATAAGTTCAAATTAAAAGTTTTTGAGAGTATAAAGAAACATAGATACCAAGTTGATATTGAATCACTTGAAATTGTGTTTCGCAAGCAAGAAGGCAAGTTTGATGCTTCTAGACAAATCACACCATAGTTCAAATGAATCTAAAGTTAGGAAAGGTATCATGATGCCTAAAGAGCAGATTGAGAAGTGCCAAGTGAGAATGAAAGAGACCAAGTATGTTTCAATTTTAATCAGGCCTCAAGGAGAGATAAAAATGATCAGTCAAAAAGTTTCAAGTGATGCCACTTATAGATAGCAAAAGCTTTAAGAAGGGTAAGTATTTGATCACCTTGACAGGTATGTTTTTTTAATTTATAAATATCCATCATATGATGATTTATTATAATGGATCATTTAGATTATATAAACATTGTTTTGATCCTAATTGAATAAAGAGTTGTTTCACCACCTCAAACATGATTTGAGGTATTGAAAATAATAAGTTAGGTGTGTTATTTTGAGTGAGTTTATTGTTGTGTGTTTTCCCTAAATTCCTTTGGCATAATGTGTTTGCTTCTTTTTGTGTTGTGTAGTGTGAGTTTGAGTCTTATAAAACCATGTTAGTTTCATATTTTATTATATAAGTGAATCCATTTCCTAATGGGAGGATAAGAGCCACTGATGTATTAGCATTGGAAGCACGCTACCCCTATGAATCACCAATTTGTTGACAAAATTTTGACCTCCAAGTCAAAATGGTAAACAATTATAGGTTGAATATTTTCATAGGGTTTATTAAATATTGAATATGGTGTTGTTACGATCTTGATTACAGTCTTAAATGATCTTATATGGTATTCATGTAGTCACAACAGTCATTATTTAGCCTTGTTTGAGGTTTGGTGTCATAGTACTTGTATAGTCCTAGGATTCATCCTTGAGTCATGTGATTTTAATATTGTTCAAGGTCATAAAATTGATATGATTCATTAAATTAGGTTTTATTTATGTCTTTAAAAGTCATATTGTTATGAATTAATCTCTTATTATGTTCCTATGTACCACAAAGTCATTTTAGTCACCTTTTTAGATAATTTAAAGGAGTTTTACGTACCATTCCAAAATTAATTTTTTTTAAAAGAAGATTAATAATGTAAATTATTTTATATAATGGTAATATAAATGTCAAAGACTAAAAAACTTGTAGTTTTAACACCTAAAATGAGAAAAATACTCCTTTACATGCACTTATGGGCACTTGTACAACTTTAGAAGATCTTATTATAGGTGGAATATATTTTAGAGAGTATATTTGGATTACATAGGTAAAATTTAATCTTGGGATAAATTTTTAGGTCCTAAAATTGTATACAACTCTCTCTCCTCCATCACTACCTTCACAAGCTCAGAAAGACAAAATTCAAATGCATGGTAGAGCTAGGAGAGAGAAGGTTAAAATCTAAAACTTTGGGAAATTTTATGGGTCATAGTTAAATTAAATTTAGTGGAATTATTTTATATATTCATCCCCTATCCTTTATGAAAAAAAATTCAAGACTGAAATTACGTCATTATGCCTTGTTCATTCACGTAGGGTCTAGTTTTGATCTTATTCCTTCACTATAGAGTTTGATGGATGAGAATGGTTTTGTGGGATGTTTTAATAATAAAAATGGATAATTTTAATGTTTTTTTAATCAATAAATTCAATATAATGAGGTTTATTCATCAAAGTAATTGATGTCTCAAGTGTATGGAACACACCACCCTATTGTAAGTGTTTTGGTTAGTTTGGAATGTTTTTCACTTTAAAGAGCTCAAAGTGTCTCAATGTTAAATGAAAACACTTCATTATATAATGAGTCATGTGCCCTATCTTGATAATTAACTCCTTACAAATGATCCTTAATAGATACTAGGTGTTGTACTCTTTAGAAGCATGGTTTATGTATGAATAGTCTTCTATAGGTCTGGATGTCATTTTTAGCTCAAATGGAAATTGTATATAAATAATAACATATTAATATGGAATTTCACAAGTTGGTGTTGAAGGTTATGATTATTAACTTCAATTTTACTCTTTAATAAAGACTTGGATAGTCTTGTCCACACACAAGGCTGTAGACCTATTGTTAAACATGAGATATAATGATTCATAGTATAATCATATATCTTTTAATTAAACAAATTCCTTTAATTTAACCACTTAGTCACACATTAAAGATATATAATAAAAATTAAATCAATAATAATACACCACATGAGAGAGAGAGAGAGAGAGAGAGAGAGAGAGAGAGAGAGAGAGAGAGAGAGAGAGAGAGAGAGAGAGAGAGAGAGAGAGAGAGAGAGAGAGAGAGAGAGAGAGAGAGAGAGAGAGAGAGAGAGAAATTAGATTTTACGTGGAAACCCAAAGTGGGAAAAACCATGCAAAACAATCTCAAGTATATAAATGAGCACCAACTCAAGATTAAAATGTTCACAAGAACCAACTTGCTGGAGCACTAACCCCTTTGTTGATAACCAACATAGCAATGATTTATGAGCACTAGCCCCTTTTGTGTATAAAACACCACTATATCTTAATGTTTATTTTTCAACAAATGATAACATACTTCTTCTCTTTTCTTTGCTCTCCTATGTTCTTCTCAGCTAGATAAAATCATTCACTTACATACATATAAAAAATGGCTTCTCAAGCCTCCTTTTATAACTTTCCAAATTACCTTTGGCATTCACCCTTTTTGACCCTTCAATCCTCATGGAAAATGGCACAAAACTTCTCTTGCATGACTCTTCGAATTCCTCAAGGTGACCCTTCACAGGAAAATGTGTCCTTTCCCTCTTTTGTCTTTATCTAGTGACTCTTCATATTACTCAAGGTGACCCTTCATCAGAAAATGCATCCTTTCCTTCTTTTATCTTTACTTGGTAACTCTTTGAATTTGTCATGGGCCCTTTTTTGTATTTATGCAACCAAAACTATATTCATTAATATTTGATTAATATTAACACACTTTAGCCAAGATATAAACATTAAAAACACCTTTAGACATTAAATGTTATATTACTATAATATTGACATCAATGATATATTTCCAACAATTTCCCCCTTTTTTATTGATGGCAACCTCAAACTAAAACTACAACATTATAAAAACTTGTAATGCACATGCCAACCTAAAATTGAGATCTACACAAACTGTAAACTGAACCAACTAAAAACATACAGTAACTCCCCTTATTGTAGCATTCTATTTTCTAGACCTATTCATGTACTTGTTCTTGTATTTATCCCCCTTTGACATCAATGGTAAAAGGTCTATCCTAGAGTTAACACTTATCTCCCCCTCAACTATATACAAATTAATCTGTCAACTCACCTTCATGACTTTCTTGTCATGCATCACAACCAAGACCAAATAACATCTACCATGCTTCAACTTTTTTCTATAAAGTGTCTCTTTGAAGCCTAGAAGAGACACCCCACACAAAGGGTCCAAGAACAAAATGAACTCAAGAGATTCCCACATCTCCTTTGTTACTTTCTTAATATTTTTGCATCCATAAGACTAATTTCTTTCTCTTAGAATCCATTTAGGCATGTCTAACTTCTTTGACTCACTAACCTCAACATCCATGATGTTGTTCATCTTCTAAATATTGAAACTATCTTATCTTGATAAGGATCATGCTCAAATGTAACAAGAGATTATCTTTGATTTGTAGGCTATTTATGACTAATATTCAATTATCTTTCCTGGTAACAATAATTCCACATAGTCCTTCCTATCTGATTCTTTCTCGACTATAGTAAGTAATCTATTCTCACTCTTATACTCAACCTAATTAACCTTTACTATTTTAGGTCTTCAAACCTAAGTTTTACCCTTCTCTTACCTTTTATGGGATTTGTATACTTTGACATACCTTGAGGATCTCTTTACTCCATTTGGACATAATTTAGCAATATAGCCAACCTTATGACAACAAAAACAAACAAAATTTATCATTCCTTTTGATTGAAGATGATAGAAATATATCTTTGATCAATTTCTTCTCCTCAAACATTCTCTTACCTTATGACCAACATGATGACAAAGAAAACAATGACCATGAAAAGAATTAAAAAACATGAAGGCATTGGGCTGTCATATTAGCTTCTTCAATTTACCTCTAAAACTTACATCCTTCTCACCTCAGATTGATATTTCATGATCTTTCTCAACCAGGGAATATTTTAGTGGTGAATTTTCATATTTTGGTGAATTTGAGGTTTTGCCAGTGTAATTTTTGGTGATTTCTGAGCCCTTCCATGGTTTCCTGGTCGCCAAGATTTGTTGGGTTTACCTGGTTGCTAGCATTGTAATCGCCAAGGCAAATGTTACGTTTGAGTGTTTCCCTGGCGGTATTCACCTTTCACGCAGCCGACCAGGTAACGCTTACATTTATAATGGACATTTAGTTTCTTATACTTTAAGTTATATTTTATTTATATACTTTTAGGATGTTTGAGAGGGGTTTTGAACTGCTAAGAGCTATAATGCAAATTCTAGGTTTTGGAGGATCCTATCATATTTCAGAGTTAGTCATATTCCAGGGTTTCAGGGTTTCAAACTTAGCCATATTTCAGGGTTTCAAGATTTCAAGGAGACATCATAGGAGGTATGAACACTGCATGAACAGATGTATGTGTGATAGAATAGTATGAAAATATCTCTCGCAAAGTGATAGAATAGTATAATTTTTTTGTGGTTTTAAAATAACACAATTCACCCAGATTTTACACATTGTTTGAGAGACTATGAATGATTCACCAATGGAGATTATTATTTTTTCTTTGTAAACTATTTTTTTTGCCACAAAAAATAATTTTTTTGTCAGGTGTTTTACACCTTTCGCCAATTTTTTACACCTTTTCTAAAGGAGGGGTTTATTAAAGTATACCTTGTTCTCAACACTAATTATGAGCCTCTCATGCTTATCCTTCAAGGAGCCTAACTCAAACTTCAACTAATTACAACCTTATTCTCTTGATTTCAAATTTGAATATGCAACCTCTAGCTAATTTTTAAGATCCTGAATAAACATCTTATCTTATTTTGCTTTTATAGCCAACTTAGAATCTAAGATACACACCTATTCCTTAATATCATTGACCAAATATTTCAACTCTTGATTTTCCTTTTTTAGTTGCTTGGACATCATGCTTTCCCTGATCTACTTTCAAGCTATTAAACTTTATCCAAAAGAACCTACTCTGATACCAATTGTGAAGGATGGGATATATTGATTCATGGTATATCATATATATTTTAATTAAAAAAATTCATTTACTTTAACCACTTCATCACACATTCAAGATATGCAATAAAAATGAAAGTAATAATCATGAACCACATAAAAGAGAGAAAGAGACACCAGATTTTATGTGGAAAACCAAAGTGGTAAAAACCACAAAGAATAAATAGAAATACTCCATAAAAAACATTAATTTGACCTTGATATACTCCATTGTATCATTAAAATCATGAATGAATAGAAATTCTAACTTCTATGTGTGAACCCTGTACATGAGCTGACAACACATAGACCAGACATACAAATGGGAAAAATTGAGATGGAATAATGCTAAGAAGGAGATCTACAAGTTGTTGAAGCATTTGACATGATAAATATACAAAAATCGATACAATTTTCAAGATTCAAAACTCAAGAAGTTGGTTATCTCTAATAAGTCTATACATGCAAAAAGGAAGACCTACAAATTTTAAACTTGTAGGTCCTCATTTTGGAATGAAACTAATTATTATTAGAATAATTGGTTTAGAAACATGACTCATTATGGAAAATAATGAGATAAGTCACTAATTAGTAAGAACTTAAGTGATTTGTGAGTCAAATGAGGGTTAAGAAAGTTGAGTTCATAAACCTAATATGCATACACAAGTCTATATATGGAGACAAAAGAGAAAAGGTTTGAAGATGATACAAAATGATAGTAGACTAAGATAATGGGAATTGACTTATATGAAGTTTATATATTCTCAAATTCCATGATATATTTGAAAAGAGTAGGATCCTAAGTTCAAATTTCAAGAATTTCACCAAATATTCACCTATAACCAAGCCTAGAGAAGTGTAAGAAAGATATTGTAAGTTTGTGGAGTATGATGTCTTGAAAGAGATAAAAGTGTTAAAAGGAATTTAATTAGGTTATTAACATTATGAAAAAAATTCTTATTTTTCTCATTAGTTTACATTGAATCCATAAAATACAAAATGCATTCGGAATTCTCTAATGACCAACTATAGGTTGCTAAGAAGGGCAGGTTGGTTTCAAGCTTTAAGTGAAGGCAAAGTGCATAAAGAAAGAATTGGATTATATCTAAAGTATATTAAAAATATTCCTAGATCAATTTAATATCAAAGGAAACATGAAAAAGTAACCAAAGATACTGGTCAAGACAAAGCTCATTTAGACCCTGCACACACAGTCAACCCACCATCTACAAGCTTGCCTTGTTAAGTGAGGGTACATACTTGGATTAAGAGATAAGAAGGTTTATAAGAGGAATAAAATTATGAATATAACCTTATTATGACAAGTATTATCTTATTTTATCCCTTATACTCAATAATAAAGAGTTAATGTTGACAAACCTTGTTTAGGCTTACAAAGCCTAAGACTATATACACATGTCTATACATACAATAATGGAAAGGGTGAAATTTTGGGGGTAAAGTGGAATTATAGGGAATTTTAAATGTTCATTAATATAGTATAGACCATATACGCCATCCAAAGGTAGGGGAAGGTAAGAAATGTTCCATTTTGGCCCTTAAGACCTCTTCGAGCTCCTTTCATGCATGACTATTATAAAAAGACCAAAATTATCTTAATTGGTAGGAATATGAACTTGTGCATGGATTAAATTGATTTCATATATGGTGGATGGGTTCTCACACTAAAAAATTATATTATTGGTTGTCTATTTATGTCTTCAACCTTCATGAAAAAATCCTACGAACTCATACCTCTCTCCAATGGCCTATTTGTAACTTGAAGACCAAATTATTGTACTTGTATCTCACCCATGGAAGTTTGAGTAAAGTTTTTTATTAGAAAACTATGGTGTTTTTTTAGGATTTAAGGCCCTAGGGTTTATGAAAAATTGTCAAGTACCTAAGTCTCTATAAACCCTTCTAAAAACCTAATAAGAACCTAATTTAGAAGATTGGTCTATAAATCACATGAAATGAAATTGAATTATCCTAAAACCCCATGAACATTATTACAGACTCCAATTATTTCATCATCATGTACCTTATCTATACCTAAAACTATATATACTACATTAAATGCCATATTTTGTAAGGATTTTAGGTGTTTTTAGGGATTTGGATAGTGGATCACTTTCAAACTATTGTAAGAGGTCATTTGGGATGTTTTATACCTATTTAAGCCTAAAAATCTACACAATATATCTTATAAATGCCCAAACAATTCTATTTTTTCAAGGCAATCTTAAACTAACTTAAAAAGAGACTATGTTTTGAGACCATTTCATGGTTATCACACTTCCACAAGGTCTCAGGGCCTAAAATTTGGCATGGAGGTTTTTTATATCCTAGGTGAAGTTAATAACATTATTTTTATCGGTATCAAATGTGTGGGAAATCTAGAATAGAAAATCAGTCATCTAGGCAAGGAGGCCTAATTGAGGCTTAGTTGGGAGAAGAACATAGCATAAAAAAGATACCTCCACTCACTTTTAGGACCTTCAAACTGACATGAATTTATAAATCCATACTAGGTCATCAAATATGTCTTAATTTTCCTAGGAACATCCATAAACTATCCTACACAATGAGTTTTACATGATTTTATGGCTACAAGGAAAAGAGGCCTAATGAGAGATTTTGGAGCAAAATGGAGTCTTTATAGATATTACACAAACACAAATAATTATATTAATTTATGATAATGTTTTATAATTAATTTCATTGAGATAGAGTGCCTTAATGAAGTTGAAGTCATGTTTTGGACTATTTGGACAAAGATAGTCATTGTAGATGAAGGGGTTTCAAGACACCTAAGCATATTAAGATGATTTCCAATAAGATGTCATATCAAGGGAGTATATAAATTTATGAAAGGTGTCAATTTATATGTTATAAAGGTAATAATGGTGAATTTATGATTAATAACCCTATTTGTCATTCTTCTTATGCAAAGAAGGGCAATTTTGAAGAAGATAACCAAGGTGTCAAGTAAGTAATCTAACTCCTATACCACTTGGATGATGAAGAATATCTAGTGGGGAGACACATGTATTTTTAAGTCTATTAATATATTTATCTAAGTCCTTTCTTGTTTTAACTCATGTTGGACACTTGAAAATCTCTTCCTCTATGCCCCCTCTCTCTTCCTCATTATTCAACATAAGGTACCACTTTTGGCCTTATGAGACATCCACATTTGGTATGGTGAAGCCCTAATAATTTTAATAGTGATTTTTACTTTGAATAAATATTTTAATCTAATTTTATTCTCTCAAATTCTTTCTTAAGTGTGTTAATTAGTTCATGGTTGGGTGTCAAGTAGTAGTTATCTCTCCTTGAATCCATCTCACTCTTTCATGCTTTGTGTAAGTAATCTACCTTCTAACAGGTATCATGATGTGTAAATGGTTTTTTTGTGTGTATTTAAGTATGAATAAGACTACTAGTGTCTATGATAATATGTACTATTCATCTACCTTGAGAAATGCATTACATTCTACCTTCATGTTGAAACACTTTTGTTAGGAGAGCCTTGAGTTTTGAGATCAATTTTGCAAATTGTCTTTCATAGCGAAGGTTCAATTAGGCTTGTGTATTTTATTTTGGTACATAACCTTTATTATGTTAGTGTTTAATCTCATTCTACCCTTTTTATTTAAAATCAAGTAGGTTATTGGTTAGCTGTAGGTGTTGTGCAAGGGAGCTAGCCCTTCAATCTAGAGACTCACATCTAAAAATTATCACCCATAACATATGATGTGTTTTCATGTTATGCCAAACTGAGGGAAGCTAAAGTATCCCTCATTAGGGTGAAAATTTGGTTGATAACATAACCTAAAGCTAAATATGAAGCAAATTTCACCCATTTTTATGAGATTAATTAAGTCTAAAAAGTGAAACCATATGGATACTTAGCCATTAATTCCAAAATGATGCAAACATGAACTAAATTTATAAAAAAAGAAAAAAAATTTAAAATAGATAGAAAACTCACTTAAATCTAATGTGAAATGTCCTAAAGAAAGGAGATGTGATGTATTTCTAAAATAAGATTCAGACCAAGACTTAATATATCTAAACAAATTAAGATATTTAAATCCATGTCATCATAAATGGGAATTTTAGACTGAGAATTCTTATTAGGCCTTCAATATTTTTTAAATTTAGGATGAGGATCAAATTTAATCTTTCAAGTGCCATATGGCACATCTTGATTGGCCTAGAGTCCTAGGGTTTAGGATTTGGTGACGAGAAAATACCTATCAAATTTAAACTTAAGGGAATGCTAAAATCATCAAGGTGAAATACCACACCCACTCATAAAGTTAGATTTATGGTCTAGGTATATAGGTTGTTTCCCAATAGAATCATGCCAGTGAGTCAAGCCTTTTTACTCACTACTATATTGATCTTGTCTTCATAGTCCTAGGATACCAATATGTCACTAGGTGGTGATGTCTTGGGCCTTCAAGGCCATGAGACTATTATATTTTTTTGGAGCCTCCAATGACCCAAGCTCTTAGGATGTTACCACGTGGTGACCTCTCAAGCCCTTAGGGCCATAGATGTATTGATTTTTTATTTATCCCCCATTAATTTGGG
Source organism: Torreya grandis (assembly GCA_037957365.1). NCBI lineage: Eukaryota > Viridiplantae > Streptophyta > Pinopsida > Cupressales > Taxaceae > Torreya > Torreya grandis. The sequence continues at coordinate 651,663 of JARHVA010000501.1, forward strand.
TCATTATGATCATGTCATGTGCATGATATTGGGGCCCAAGGGAAAAATTGACTTAGAAAGTTTTTGGATTAGCCCAAAAATTTGAATAAATGCACAAATAAACATTTCCCATGAAATAATAGGCAATAACATGATATAGATAATAAATAAATACTTTTCATCAAATGGGTTTAAAATTCCAACTACATGGAGAATAAACAAAAGATTTTCAAATAAACTAGATAGTATCAAAACTATTGGTTAAAACAAAGCTAGTCTAGGTTATCTTCTTGGAGGAAAGATGATTCAAATGATAAAATAAACCAAGACCTAACACATAAAAATTGATTTAATAGCTGATGTTTACAATAGAAAAGAACTTAAATTTATATTTAGCCATGAATCCTATAGTAAACACCAATATCTATCAAATTTAACCACTACAAAGATGCAAAATCCCACTCCAAAGCAAACCCTCAAATATTAAATGTCTCTTAGACCAGATGTAATAACATTCAGATTACCCATTAAAAAGAGGGTCTTGATTTTCATCTTTAAAATGGTGCATGTTTTTCAAAAAAACAAAAAATTATGACTCTTATTGGGAGATACTTTTGAGTATCTTGAGAATCCAAAATATTTGGTTCTCATTCAAACACAAGAATTGTCAACAAGTAATCATCTGAGGTAAAATCAAAACATGAATGCATAAAATTATTTTCCAATACATGACATACTAAGTTGTAATTTTTTCTAAAGACCATTAGTGTGTGAGCTATGTGAATGTTTTAATTATTTTACATGCACGTAAAATAAATTAGATTTTTACAAATGATAAGAAATTTTGAAAGGGGATAAATTTTATAGTTTTGATTAAAAGGGAATGGCATGGGCATTGCTCTATTTTCATCCAGACATTCATAGCCCTGATAGAGATATATTTGGTCCCTTTTGAAGGCCTTGTTCCACTGCTAACTAGGTTGGAAAGTCTTTGGTGGAGGCCACCAAGATCACCCTTTCAAGGATAATTTTAAACTTTTGCATTTTATTTCAACTTATTTTGAAAGATTTTTCACTTTTCCATCTATGGAGGGTTGGGGAACAAGCCATGGGTTTGAATAAAAATTAAGAAGTTTATGACAAATAAAAATAATAATATTTAAAGTAGTGTTGCATTTTATTTATCTTCAAATATTTCATTTAGTGTATTTAATGGTATTTAAACAAGAAAAAGTCTTTTATAAATCCATATGTTCTATTTAATATCATTGGCCCTTAGTGTTCTAAAAATAAAAGGAAAAATACAGTAGTTTATGAAAGCATTCAAACAAAAGAAATCACATTTACTCATAGAAATGCCATTGGTGATACTTAGATACAAGTCACCCACTCATTAAATATTGAAGAATTAGGGGAGCCCTTAGGTCCAAAATATAGGTTAAACTCAAAAATAAATATCACACAACTAAACCAAACATCAAAAATCAAAGTGAAGAGAAAAAAGGCAATGAAAGCAAACCTAAAATAAAATAAAGGATAAGAAGAAAAGAAAAGAAGAAAGCAAAAATAAATAAATAAATTATTTACTGGGTGTTCTAAGCCAATTCAAGCCTATAAGTAGTGTTTGATGAATTTTACATTGAAGGGTAATGAGACAACCTCACTAGTTAGACACCTTAAGTGGAAAACGTTCTGGCCTAGGATTTCATAAATTAGGTAATGACCTAGCTATAAGGCATCAATTTTTTTATGTTTTCCCTTTTTTTCATGAGCCTTATTCTACATAAGGATAAGGTCTAAGACCCAAAATGATTTTTATTTGGATAATTTTTCAAAACAACGTTTGACAATTTCTTGGTTTTTACTGAAATGCAATAAGGTTGCATCATGTTTTTCATCCAATTACATAAGATTCAGGAGGTTAGCCTCCTCCTGGTCATTTGCTCCCAAATAATCAGTCATAAACTAAAAGATAAGAATCCTTAAATTAACTATAAAAATACGGTGTTGGTCATAAACTAAATCTTAAGGAGAAGTGCCTATATAATCTGTAGTTTTAGTCCTTTTAACCCACAATGAAAATGTCAAGATGGAGGATTCCATTCCAACATCCTTTTAATTATGTTTATCAAATTATTAATAGTGGATTCATCTATTCTATTCCAATTAGGATAATGATTAGAAGATAATTTTAGGATTCCATTATCACATACCAATGTATAAGGAATACCAAACCTTGTAAAAATGTGCTCCTCTAAGAACTGGATAGCTAAGTCAGTTGTACAATTATTGAATGGTTGAGCCTCATCCCAATGAGTGTAGTATTTTTTGGTTGTGAGAATTAATTTGTGTCTTGTATATTAATTATTATTGTTTTTTCCCACAAAATACAATACCAACTTTGTAAATGATCTATCTTTAACTACTACAAATAAGGGCATCACTAGAGTACATTGCTTATGTGCAATTATTTGGCATGTATGGTAGCTTCAAATATGTAAATGTGAATATTTAAATAAATGCATCAATTTATAGCGTACTCTCAATATTTGGTGGGATATGGTATCACCCAAACCATTGCCAGACCCATATTTTACATGAAAATCACTAAGCAAGCCTGTCACTTCATCTCTATTAAGACACCTCAGATAATTGCTTTGGTGTTTCCTTATATAGAGCATGCCAACTTTGATCATAAAGTTATTTTTCTTCAAGTGCAATTCCATTATTTATGTATAATTATAATTATCATGGCATTCATTTATAAGTAGATAATGGACTACATCCTTATATCAATCATCATTAGTGATGTCTTCAATCCTATATTGTTAGTAAGTGATTAGTGGTTCTGATTCCTCCATAGTTTTGTTAAGTCCTTGTCCTTTCACAATATTCATTAACTAAAGTTCAAGGTATAAATATTTAAGGATATTCATCCACTTGTCTCTTTTCTCACCTGATTCATTATAAGTTAACATGGTTTTAGTTTTTGGGTCAGACATAATAACAAACATAGTATTGCATAGTATGTAATGACAAAATTTATTGATAGTGTTTATTAGTATAAAGGCCTACTTATCCATCACAATGTACCTCAACTCTAAATTCATCAATGTGGAGATCATAAATTAAATAGTTTGTTCATCTATAGCTACTTTCCTTTGTTTTAAACTAACAATAGTCAAATGGTCTAAATCAAAAGAGTAAATATAAAAAGGCTACATATAATCAAGGTTGATCAACACTAGTGTGTGAAAAATCACCTCTTTGATTTGGATAAAATACACGTGCTTAACTTGTCCATTCAATTTTAGTATCCTTCTTGAGCATTCCATTCAGAGGTGTAACTACCTCTACAAATTTAGAGTTTAACTTCTCATGAAGTTAATCTCAAAAAAAATGACTTCAACTCATTTGTGCTATACAATGGGATTTATAGAATATCTTATATTCTATTTGGGTATTGTGATATACCCCACTTAAAACTGATATGGCATGATAGATTCATTTTGGTGACCCAAAATCTAAACTTATTTTATTTCACTGAGATCCCATGATCTCTACATCTTTGTAGTACTATCCTCAAATCTCTGACATAGTCACCCTAGTGATTGGAGAACACTATTAAGTCATCCTTATATATCACAATACACTTGCTGTTAAGGCTTTTGAAATATATGTTCATTTCCCTTTGAAATATATCCCTAACATTGATGAGGCCAAAAGGCATTATCTTTTAAGCAAAGGTGACCCACTTAGTTGTGAACATTATTTTGACCCAGTCCTCATAGTTGATTACTATCTGATTATAATAGGAATATACATCTAAGAAGGACATAATTTGAGATCCATTCACAATTTTTATAAATTCATCTAATGAGGGCAAGTGGTGATTTTACTTTTTAGATGCCTTACTTAAATTTTATAAATCAACATAAAGTTTTATATCCTCATTATTATTCCTCACTAGTACCAAGTTTGTAACCCATGTGGAGTACCTAATTGGAAATAGGTTTCTTGCTACAAGTATTTTTTGCACTTATTTAAAGATTAGTGGCCCAAGCATTGGATTAATTAGCCTTTGTCTCTACATAAAGGGATTAAATCCCAGATTCAAGGGAAATGTCTGTGTTAAGATGAAGTTGTTAAAGACTTTTATATATTTTTAGCTCCATACAATTATATCTCCAAATTCTCTGAAGGGTAGTATCATTTCCCACTTCTCTTTTGGGGTACTAGTTATTCCTAGAAACACAATTTTTGGATTATTTCCATTACCCAAGTTGTAATGATCTTGAAAAATTCATTGATCATAGGTCAACTTATCCTTCTCTTTTTAACAATCCATGTCTAATAGTATCTTAAGTGAGACCATCCCCTTAGGTATGTTGTTTGTCTTCAGATTCATGGTCCCATCCTCATCTAGATTGAAGTATTGTCAACCATCCTCATCAACATATGATTGTAAAATACCTCCATATTAGTGATGAAGTCTAAGATGTGTTGGTCATCATTAAAGACTTGTAAATTCATGATATTATAATAGACTAAGGGGTAGAGACCAGCTCTATTGAGAATATTCTCATCCTCAAACTAGCAATGGGTTAAATAGTAATTGCAACAATATCTAGTGCATCTACTATGTAGTTATTTTATCTATTTAGATTAAATTTCACATTCATTAAAGTATTTTATTATGTTCTAGATATGGTTGTAGTATTTTGATAAGTGCTTATAATTTCATGAATATGAGATCCTCACTTGTTTAACTAATAATTCTGAGTTACCAAGTACTCTAATGTTCTTCACCTTATTTCCCAAGGAAAACTAAAGTTCATGGACTAAGCCTCATACTCAACCACATTATTTTTACAATAAAATTATATGAAATATGAATCTAGATAGGATTTCCCCCTTGGATCAATCAATTATACTCTAGCACCACATCTAATTTTAGACTTGGAACTATCAAATTTCAATGTCCATAAGTCAGATTTTGTAGCACCTTTTGATGATCTTGGCAAGGGAAGTGTAGCTATAATGTTAAACTCTTGGTACATTTTCTCAAATTTGATTGAGTACCTTTTATGTTTCTTAGTCTGTGAGGGTATTTTAGCTATATTTTATGTACAATGGGTAAGTTTAGGGGTATCTAGATTTATCTCTTCAAAGATACTAAGATAAACTCTTTGATTTTCCTAGGATTTCCTTACTTCACATTTTCATCCCACATTAAGCATACGTTAAGTCATTCAACTAGCCAAGATGTTGTGGATATAATTTTTTTGGGAGAATCAAGAATGGAGTTTTTTGTAGTAGTTTTTTCATCTTGTGAAGATCACAACAACTCTTTATTCCTACTTAAGTTATTAGATTTTAATTTTTTTCATGCTATATGTACATCTTAAAATCAGACCATATTTAAGGAAAAATAGAAGTCTTCTTCATATAACTGGTCTAATTCATTTAAATCTAATTTATTTTGCATGTTGAGCATGTTAATAGAGATATTGTTATGGATCCTTTCCTCTTTATCTAATGAGTAAACTCTCATTTCAGATTCTTCATATAGGACCTCATTCATTTGGTTATACTTAGTAATCATATGTGTCATCTTTATTACTCACTCAATTATGATTTGATTGGTCAGACCACACCATGGTAGCCATATGTGAAAAAAAATAGTTTCTATATAACCATTGAGTGTCCTCAACTAGTCTCTACTCAACAACATAGCATAAGCATCAGGTATATCTACCATTTGGATATCAATGAATTGTTTAATCCTTGGGCCTAAGGATAATTACATGTTTATATAATTAAACTCACCTACTACCTTCACCTCTATTTTATCATATGGTATGACCCAACTATTGGTAGACATCATATGACATGACATTTCTATAGGCAGCTAGATCAACTAAGTAATTATGTAAACTATTTCCAAAGATTCTAACTTTTAGGAGAAAGGGTCGAGTCTCAATTTTTACTTGTATAAATCAACATTTAATCCATCATTTTCATATATTCTTTACCCTTGTTATTAGAAAATTATTTTAAAAGAAACTCCCTCTAATTAGACATTTTCAATAGTTCAAATATAGTAATGTTAGCTTTGGTTTTTATTCAAATCTTCCACAATGTCATAGCTAGGTTTGGATTATTCTTAATGCTTTTTAGGTGGAGTAAGTGTTTCATAGTTATTTGGTTGATAAGATATGGGAGGTAATTTAGGTGGAAATGATTATTATTTTAGTTCACATCTGATAGGACCTGAGTGTTGCTCAAAGGATTAATGGTAGTCAAAAGATTGGCTGATTACTCCTAATCTCATAATTAATCCCCATTTAAAACTATCTAAAATTGTGGATCTCATATAAATTATCTTCAAGATCATTTTAATCCTCAAATGGAAACTCATAGGTATATAATACTAGGGTAGTGCTTGGGTTTCCTGCATCTTGGTTTGGATCATCACTCAGAGTAGGTACTATTTCTAAGTTATTTATTTCCTTTTGGAAGATGTTCGATGTAGTTATAAACTCAACATAGTTAGTCTCTACATGGTCATTTATGTTATGAACTCTAAACTAAGTGTATAAATTATATATATTAAATTCATGGAATGGGAAGCACTATTTCCATTCTGATTACCATTATCAAGAGGACTGGGCACATTCCCATTATTAGGTTAGGTGATACATTATCTATTAGGACTCTAGAAATTGAAATTATTGTATGTGGGTATGTTTTTTATTTTTAATTTGAATTCTAAGGTCTTTGCCTATGTAGATTGATAACATCAATAGACTAAGTGTTAGACCATTTGTTTCAAATTGCCTATCTCATGCTCTATGACACCATTTGGTTGATTTAAAGTTTATTTTTGTGGGTTCACCATATGTGCATTAAAATTTAAGAATGTTAGGGAAATGAGTTATGTTGGCTTGAGGGTGTTATTAGAAATAGCTTGATTTTTCAAGAATGAGGTTATTATCAATGTTTTAATACTAGATGAAACATAATTTCCATTACTTGGTATGGTAGCTATGTTATTATAAGCAACTAGGACAAGTCATTTATTAGCTGTATATGGGAAATCATGGTTTGGAGTCACATAGATCTAACCACCAAGCATTTGGTTCATTAGTATTAGATTATAGACCAAATTTATGCTTCCATATAAGGCTCAAAAAATGGGGTATAGTAATGGGATGCTTTAACTAAGATCTTGATTAATCATAGGGACCTGGTTATAAGCTATTGGTTGTATTAAAGATGGTAAAAAAAATTTGTTATATCCTTGAGGTAACATATGGTGTTCTATCTATACAAATTCATTATAAAAAAAATGATAGGGATGTAAGTGTAAATAGGGTTATTCTAAGGAAAATGAACATCAAAAGATCCAGATCCTTCAAGTAGGTTTGGATGGCAGGGCCCTCTGCTAATATGTAAGGGTATTTTAACCTTTGATATAGTTTGTGAAGCTAAGCATTGAACATGATCATGAGTTTATTTATTTATCTCTTAGTAGTTATTAAATTATGATATAGAATAATAGGGTTGATGGGGAACCAAAAATGGTTTATAAAGATAACTTTTAGACCATCTCAAGTGGTTACAACCATGTTCGGTAATCCTAGGTACTAAGTATAGGTAATATACCTTAACGAATAAGGAAGAAACCTAAAAGCAATGTCCTCATGTTTCCCCTACATTCTGATAAGGGCATCCTTGAATGCCTATATATGTTCTTCATCTATTTGAGGTCCTCCAAATATGAACTTAGGACAAAAATTATCAAGCTTCTTTGGAAGGTCATGCATAATCCATAAAACATTCATAGAGCACCCACCTTGGCCAAACCATGCCATGGAATTGGACATTGGTATATGATGGAGAAGTATTAATGGGATAACTAAAGGAGTGCTTGCAATTTTAGGTGAATTTACTATTGATTGGATCAGTTGAGTTCTCTTTTTATCATTATTATCTCTCATCTTTCTATGATTTATTATCTCTAAAATCAATAAATCGATCTTAATAAACTTATATATTGTATTTATCTTCCTACTTACCATCTTAAATTATGGCATAAATTATTGTGAAATAAAGGGTTCCTATAATGTGTTATTTCAAGCTTTGGACATGATTGAGTATGTGTTCATGAGGGACCTAATTCTTGTGCTAAAACATATTGGTGGTGTTTTTGACACAACAATTATGCATGTTTTTTATTAATACTCTACCTCTCTTTAAAGGAAGAAGATCCCATGAATTAAATACTTCCCCAATGTATAAATGTACTAGGTCTTGGTATGTTAACATTCACTCAACATTTTGATGTATAACCATTCCATGCAAGGGGCATTTTTAGAAACTAAATCTCTTTTGATGGCTTTATATTAGATATTTAAAAATAGGGTGGAAGTTATTTGGACAATGCTCACAGGGAATAACCTCCAATATAAATCACATCTTCTTAAGATAAACATGATAAGTAAATAATTAATTTCCTAGTATATTTATCATATGTATATATTTAATGATGGTTAAACAATGATAAACAAAATTAAGCAACCAAGATTAGCATGCATATTCAGATTGATTTCAACCTAAACTAACTTATCATCATAAACAAAATGCAAAAGAGAAAGGATAAAGAGATAAAAGTCTTGAAAATACTGAAGATGTTCTTGTAATTTTTTATTAAGTACACCCATTAAAAATCCTTGGTTGAGCCAAACTTAGCAAAACTTCAACCCATGGATGGTGAGAAAGTATAAGAAGCTGACTAGATAAGAGGAAAACACCATGAACACCATATACATGTATAAAAGATGGATTTAAACTCTTAACAACCTTTCAAATATCAAGGTTTTAATTTTGATTAATAGTATTGGGGGATTATAATTATTTAAGTGTAAGACAAATAGTCATGTAACAATAAAACTAGAACAAGAGAAGGGATAAATTATCCTAGAAAGTAGTAGAAAGCATATGAAATTTTTTATTTTAGCTCATAGTGCAGTTTTTAATCCAGAATGAGCTAACTATGATCAATAGGAATCCAAGAGGGTAGATTAGTATTGTGTTAGTATGAATAAAATCAAACAAAACACACTACTAAAAACTTACAACTCTACCCTAGACACTCAAAGAGCTAGTGAACTATACAAGTAACTATAAAATGAAGACAAAACAAAATATTTTATCTTACATGAAAGCACAAGTTGTATGTTGGCAACGAATTGATGTGCTCAGTTGTGTGATCAATAATTTTTTAGTAATGGAGCTTCTTGCACCACCTCTCCTTGTCACCTTAGTAATGTTGGCTTTAGATTTGGCTTGGATTATCAAATGGACATGGTAACACTACAATAGTGGAAGTTTTACATATAATTTTGCATGACAACTTTACACCAAAAGAGATTACTAAAAAATGGGTGAGGCCTTGTATTTATATCCTTGTAAACTAACACTAACCCAAGTGTAGTTAGGTTAGATTTAACTATGGTTGAGTTTGGGAGGGGATAATTCATAAATATTTTCAATTAATAGGAAAGTCTCATAAATCCAAATATTTATTTGATAGTTTTTAAGTCTTTGACAACTCACAAAAGATGATGTCATGGTGGTGACATCATTTTAGATATTTGTGTGATGTCAAAGTGATGTCATCAATATTGATTTATGAATTTTTAAAAATGGAAATTCAAAAATTATTTATCCATGGGATTTTCACATATGCATTTAATTTGGATTAATCAGTTAAGTAATCCTCATCAATTTAATTTCCATTTCCAAATTTTGACAAGTTATCCCTCACACATGGTTGGAAAGGTCAATTTTCTAGGTTTCAACTTGATTGTAGATGAATTAGATTAAAATGATGATTGCATACAATGCATTACCCTATTTAGGGATACACTAACATAGATTACAAGATACATGTGATGTGTGCTAATAAATCAGAGCATTCCAATGATTTTTAGGCTTAACTTGCATTGTTTTCAATAAGTCACTTCAATGTCCATTAAGACATGGAAGTGGACAAAAAATAGTGTCTATAGGTTTCCTCTATTTGATAAGGAATTTTAAGATAAAATCACAATAACATATTTTAAAATAATATAAAAGGTGTTAATAAGAAAAATAAGATAATTATTTATGAATGATGCTCCAAAATAGAATTTGGGAAGCCTATGATGCCCCCTCAAGGGAGTGGATGACACATACAATTTATGGACGGTCTCTCAAAAAGAAGCAAGAATAAAAATGAAATTAACCCATGGGTGAGATTAATCCAATAAATATGATGCTTGCATGCATTGATTTAAAAAGTATTGATTTTCCTAAAGGTAGTTATAATAAGTAACAGAGGTTGAGACATGAATTTGTCCAAATGTGGTTTTAATTAGTGGCATAGGTATGTGACCTAATAAAGAGGATGGGTCAAAGTAATAATTTTCCCAAAGGTGGTTATAATCATTTGGATGACTTAGATTGAAAAATGATTTCCCCCCTATAGGGAATATTTGTTCATGATAAAATTAGTTATGCCCTAGTAAGGCAGATTAGCAAGCATAACTCAAGGATATAACATGTCAGATAAATTAAATATGAGTGGACACAAATGTATATGAAATGCTATAATGAATGAATAATCCATAAATAACTAGGTATATGAGGATGCACAAAGTGACAAAAGATATGATGGAAGAAAAAGGTAATCAAGCTAATCCGAGATCCATCACATATCTAAGTGCTACCTAAATAATCTAAATATGCCTCAAGCCAATTTATTTCACTAAAAAGTGGGAAAAAATTAAATTAGGAATAGAATATAATAATAAAAATTGATCAATGTGATTAATTTGTTTGTACTTGCCAATGTGGAGATACTCATCCTTATTAACATATGATATGACCAGAATGGTCAATGGGTTGATTTGATCAAAGAGGGTGGGAGGATTTGCCAAGGTGAACAAGGATAAGTATTTTGGCATCATTGATTATAATCCATCTTACCTAACTATTTTTTTTCTATCATGTGATGGTATGAATCAAAAATATAAAACACCATGATGACCTGGTCCTAATGTGCAAAAGGAATGACTCCTTATCCAATAAACAATAGAAATTAATGCACCAATGATAAAAACCATGACGATAATGTTGTCATATGAATATGGTAGACTAAAAAATAATGCACAATAAATCACCTATTTAACATATATACAATAAGTCAAGGCACAACAATGAAAGCAAATAAATAGGCAAAAAAGTAAACCAACAACTAAGCAAACAAACATATAGAAAACTTAAAAGTAAAAACAATAAAAATCATCCTATCATTAACCAAGTAAATACCTAAATGTGAAGGTTTAATTTAATTATAAAAAATGGTGCTCCCAAGCAAGGCTTTATACAATGGAATGACATGTGGGGATAACATATCCCGGTATAAGCTACGTGCTTTGGTATTACCCCAGTAGGGTGAAAATTATCAACTTGGCTTAAAGTGTGTGAATTGTATGGTGCCCCTAAGCAAGGATATATATAAAGGGAAGGTCATAACCCCCAATGGTAGTGGAATGGATTAGAATGAATAATGGATTTTTACCTAGTAGGTCAGATTAAGGATGGTTGATTAAGTCTAGATAGGATAAATGTTTTTGGATATTGGGGATTTATATCTCTCTAGGATATTATAATCCAATTTTCTAATTTTTTAGGATATTTAAGTGTTTTTAATGTTTTTATAATTTTTGGGTTATCTTAACTCATTTTAGATTGATAAGATACTAAGCACAAAATGGCAATAGTGTTGTCTTGGGTTGCTCACAAAACAATGAGAGCATTGAGACTTAAATCACTCTCAAGATGAAGAAAGTGTGGCTCAAAGATGCTCACAAAATAGTGAGAGTGTGGAAAAGAGATGACTGAGTTGACCTCAATGTAAATTGATTTTTTCCTACATAGTCAAAATAGACCTCAATACATTATAGTTTAGAGGTATGGCAAGGTATGAAAGGATGGGAGGGTGAGGCAAAGGGCAAGGTTAGGCACATGGAAAGGTATGAAATAATGAAAATGGAAATAGAAAATGGAAAATACAAGGTAAATGGTTTTTTGTTCTTATTAATGTGGATATGCACATCTTGATTATCACATGACATAACTAGAATAGTCAATTATGTAAATTTTTGGCATAGACCCCTTCTAAATGGTTATTCTGCCAAGAACCTACTATCGATGATAACTATAATATCACTATTGTGATATTCATTGGTCATTAAATATGTTTCCTCTAAACTTTGAGACAGGATGTCTTCATAGCCTCTATAATGGAAACTATAGCTAGGGATGGTAAATAAGGGTAAATAATAAATACAAGGTTTGATTTGGAAACTAAGAGATGGATCATAATGGAATGTATAATGGTTGGGAAATAAATGAATATTGATATTTGTAGGCACACCCAATGTTTTTAATTTAGAATTTGACATAATTCTAGTTGTGGTAGGGTCAAATACTTTCAAATATGCTCTTGATAGGACCAATATTTTTTTTTTATTGTATAGGTCTAAGAGATGATTCCATATGATTATGTTGTAGATTGAAAGCTGTATTGATTTTGTCTTTAATAATGTATTCATCAAGCATTGAAGAAATGTTGTGCTCAACTATTGGTGCCTCAAAATTGTTTTCACCAATAAAGTTGTATTGATTGTCCCATCGTGCCCCTAAAAAGGTTTCACTAAGGAATGTCAAATTTTTACTTTAATTGTCTTCTATCACCTCAAACAAGGTTTCACTAGAAGATTTTGAGTTTGGACTTTGATTTACCCATAATGCCTCTAAAAAGGTTTCACTAGGAGATTGTTCTTCTTCTAAATTAATGTGGTCTTGGCCCCCCCTGATATTCTATAACTGGTATGTCACCATGGATGTAGTTCAATAAGGTGTGATTCTATCACTCCCAATTGACATTTGTGGGAGGTGGAATGTCAATATAATTTTTATATTGGTTAGTGTAAATGGAAAGTGAAATAGTAATGAAATTGGTAGAGGCAACATAATATTTGTAGAAGATACTAGGAGAACTTATGTCGAAGCTAAAGTTATCATCCTCATAACTCGTGAAAGGATCAAAAATGTATTAAAATTTATTTTCAAGTCATGTCTAAGCAATGTTGTAATATCCATGAATGTATTCTAATTCCATAGTTGTGTCTAACTCAAAATACTCTTGATCTAATGTTGAGACTAATATTGATTCTACTTATGATGCTAAATATGACATTAGTTCAAAAATAGAACCTAAATTTAATGTTGATTTTTCATCTAGTATTATGGAAAAGATGTTATGTTGAATGTTTAGTATTAGATGAGTAATGCCCTAGTGTTGATCAATGGGGTCTTTAAAAATAGGCTCAACTACTAGATCCTAGCTTGTCAAAGTAAAGGTTCTCAACAAACAAAAAATGGTCAATAGGAAACTCCATAGAGATGGGCTCATCAAAGTGAGGCTCCTTAAAAATAGGTGAATGTTCAAGATAATGATTTTACCAAAGGTATTTATAATCATTACGGTTGACTCAATAAATATTGGCTTGTCAAAGTGAGACTCTTGAACTAAAGGAAAAGGTTCAATAGGTAACTCCATAAAGACGAGTTCATCAAAGTGAGGCTTCTTAAAAATGGGGCAATGGTTAAAGGGTAATTTATCATAGGTTAATTCATCACAAATAGGTGCTTTAATTAATTTATCATGAATTGGTTGGTTATCTTGTCCTTGGTTTATAATTGATTGAAAAACATTAGCTTTGGACACATTTTGGTTTTTAAATAAAGGCTCTTAGAGAGGTAATGCTTAGCTCTATTGTGTCTCGGTGATTGGCTTGGATTTTATAAAGTGTGGGAAGGTTGGTAAATGATGAAGAATGATTGGTTTTTTAATAATTATATCTCTATAAATCTGCTCATCTAAGATGGGATAAAAAATATTGGATGTGGGTCTAAGGTGGTAACTATGATCCATCTAGTTACAATTGCATAATTTTGTTGGGATAATAATCTACCAGCTTTGTAATGACCTTGAATGGTAATGAATGGGCATTATGGATCTTTTTTGTTGACACATGATAAAGGATGAGGGCTATGAATGGTAATGAATAGGTGTTATAAAGCTTGGTTGCTAATGTAGGATGAAGGATGAGGGCTTACAATGGTAATGTAGGGGTGCTACAAAGCTTGGTTATTAACATAGGCCAAAGGAAAAGGGTCTATAATAGTGATCCTTGGGAACTATAGAGCTTATTTTCTATTGCAATCCAAAGGAAGAGGGCTCGAAATGGTAATACTTTGGTGTTGTGAAGCTTAGTTTCTAACATAAGCCAAATGAGGGTTAATGTCATAGGTAGTGAATTAGGTACCCTTATTATTGAAAGGTTGAAATTAGTACTTTAATTGGGCTAGATAAGGGTGATCTTAGCATACCATAATTTACATAGCTATATTTGGCAATTAGCCCAAATAGGGTGGTCTTCATCTATGAAAATTGTTTGGGTTTAGGTTTAAAAGTGGCATTAGTCTAGGAATAGGTAATTGATCTATTAATAAAAATGGTTTAAACTTGGCCTAGAATAGAGATCTTATATAAAATCATCAATGATATGCTTGGTCTCAAATGTCTTCAAGGTCTAATATCTTACACATAAATGCTCAAATGAATGGTAAGTTTGAATCCTGGTTTTGTAAAAATGTTTTGAACAAATCTAATCTAGGTTTAAAAATGAAAAATAATGATAGGTTTTTAGAAATAAGGCATAGAGATAGACTAAAACCAACATGAATAAAACTTAAAAACTAAGGAAAATGCTAGGTCTTTGGAAACATGACACAAATCTAGACTTGAAAACATACTAGGTCTAAACATATAAAGAAAATGTTAGGTCATTGTAACTAAGGCATAAAGATAGACTTAAAAAAAATAGGTATAAAAATGAAATGAAATATCTAGGTCTTTGGAAACAAGGCACAAAGCTAGGCTTGGAAACATACTTGGTCGAAGTAAAACTTGCAAGGAAATTAATCTAACAATTCAAAACATTTGGACCCAAACTAGGAAAATGGATTCAAATGTTAACTTTAACATTGATAAATGACATTGGACCTTAGGCATATTCCTAATAATAATGGGGAAATTCAATCTCAAGTTAGCAAATATAATCACAATGAGTAAAGCATTCAATCCCAAGTGATAAGTAAGACTCAAATCTAAACTAACCACGATTAAGGTTGTACTTGAAAAGAGATTTTCTACCTTAGTTCTAAGAAATGAAATAGACATGAGGCACACCAAAAAAATACCACTTCCTAAAATATAGGCAAACAAGATCTTTAAAGCAAACAAGGAATTAGTCCAAGTTTCCCAATTCAAATTTAAGAGGTAAACACCTAAGAAAAAATTAAGTGAGGCATAAGTATAAACCACTCAATTTTGAATATGAACTTCACAAGCCAAATTTCAAACCTATTTTAGAAGACTTGGGTTCTCAAATAGATAACATGCTAGACCTAAATGGACATCATAACGATACCAATTGTAAACCAAAATACATACATGGTTTCAAACTCAGTTTGACACAAGGTAAATGTTTTGAAACAATACAACTAGAATAATGATGCTATATTGATGAAAAGGTATGGCAATGGTTTTTGTTTCAAAACTTTAAGGTAAAAACTTGGGATGAAATGCGCAGTGTAATGATGCCCTTTAAAATAAGTAACACACACACACACACACACACACACACACACACACACACACACACACACACACACACACACACACACAAATTTTGAAATTGTCTAAGGTAAAGTATGGTATCATATGGGTAGAATAACACCTCTTTAGGATAAAAGGGATGTAAAAACATGTGATTGGTTCATGTTTTGTTTTGGATGTGTTTTTGAAAAAAAAAAGTTTTAGACTGATTAAATAGACATAAAAACACCGAAATGTATCATCCTATCCCCAAAACTAAAAAGGTTGCTTTGTATTGTCAAATTCTATCGATATACTTATTATTAAGAGGAAATAATTTTTTAATACAATAAATTTATATGTGCATGAAAATTAGATTTTTTTAATCCCCTATTTCTCTGAAGAATTTGTATGATGACATGGAACTTTGGGCTACTTGCCCTGCATTGATAATATTTCTACATAAAGTGGGTTCTGTCTAAAAACTATAAGTTTTGATTGATCTAGATGGTATCATATGTGTGGTTAAAAGTAAGGCAAAAAATGTCATTTAAATCCAAATTAATTATTTTATTGTAAAAAGGTATTTTTCTTTTTTACAACCACCACATCCATTAGATTGTTTAGTGTAGTGAGATGATCAGATTAGGCCATTATTATGAGGTAGATATTGCTAATGGAGTTATTTTAATCACTCAAACTAACATCCCAAAAATTCACCCTCAATTTATATACCCCATTTTGGAGTGGGGTTAAAATTATGCTGATAAATGAAATCTCAAGTCAACATTTCCCTAAATAACTCACGAGGAGGTGATGAACTCCTACCTACAAACCAAGATGCAAGAAATAAAAAAAGTACTTTAAAGGTCATTTAGGATCACCCAAGTCACTCTAAACTTGGGGAGTGCCTTTATGACATTCTTTTTATCCTATTCTAATTTTAACAAAGGTAATAAGTGAATCACTTTTGGTCACCCAAGTTCCCTAAAGGGGATAGGGGGAGAGCATACACATTAAGATTGGTTTACCAAAATAAAAACTAACTTAAAAAATTTGAAACTAATTTAACAAACAAATAGAAAAATAAAAGAATATTAATATCCATAAGATTTAATTGATGTTTGTAATAAGACCAAAACTTAAGTGTGATTGAAATTTTCCTTGAATTGTTGTAAAAATAACCACTATTTAGCTAGTGAAACTTGTAAGCAACAAATTAGGAGTTTTAACGGTGGTCTTTAGCAAGTGAAAAATGTCATAAAAAATTTATATTAGCAAATAAATTAACATAATTATATATTTTATTTTATGAAAAACACATGCAATTTGAAGGAAAAATGACTGCATAATCTAAAAATTCATGATGAAACATATGGTTTTAAAAAAAAATCATAAAAAATAGAGTCCAAATGACCCTAAATAAGCCTCCATAAATTGGTCACTTTGTGCCCTTATGAATTCACTGATATGTAGGGAAAATTCATTTTCTAGTAGGTCAACTTCATAATTTAACAAGGTGACTTCATCATTTTTATTGTGACCTCACCATTTTACAAGATGACTTATCCATTTAGTAGAGAAGGTCCTACTAGGATAAATTCATCATTTCGATCACTATATCATTATTTATCAGAGTGATTCCACCATTATCAACATGAAACTATCATTTTATTGAAAACATTTTAGTACCTAATAATTTCTATTTTTTAATATTAAAATATCAAGAACAAATTTATATACATCAAAGATGCAAAACAACTAGTAAAAAAATAGATAGATCTAGGGGCAACCCCCCATAAGTAAAAGTGAATTTATCAATATTATAATATAAAAATGGCCCTAAATAAGTCATACCAATAGAAATGAAATAGAAAAAATCACAGATCCAGATACCCAAAATAGAGAGTGGCACCACAAACTAACAACTAAATCACAAAGTCATTATATGCCCTCCTAGTGGTGGTGTTGTCCACATTAGAATCATCATCTAGATCAGTGTAAATAAGAACAAGACCCACTATAATGTTTGACTCCACACCAAGTCCCATCTGACTTAAACCAATATGCAAATTTGAAGCAAAGTGATTGACATTCTTAAGTAAATACTTTATGTTATTGGATTTAACATAATTTAGCAAATCTTCAACATCTATAACACCACCCATTTTAATGAGCTTTGACATCTAGCCAAAAAAAAATCATATTGCTATCAATCATTTTCCAAATCTCATTTTGATCATTAGAAATATACATCATGGATAGGAAAGTAGAAGGGGGAATAGATTGATAAATTCCTTTATAGTAGAGCATAGATCAAGCTCGAGGTCCAAAGGAACATATTCATTCTCAACATCCTTGTATAAGATAGTAAGAACATCTAAATCATATCTTTATCCATCCATAAGTACATTATTTTTGGAAGAAATCCAACTATCAACACCATTCTTATCAAACTCAAAAAAAATAACCTAGTCATGAACATGATCTGCCTAGTCAAAGTATGCATCTTTGATACAAACCCACTCATGTTTAGAAACATTGACTTTGGCATCCGATTCATACACATTCCCAAATCTAGATAAGGACTCAATTTAGAATAGACACTAGAGTTAATCAATAAATTAGAAGTAATTTTTAGCATCCCAATCCTCAAAAATTGCTCCAGATGCACTTGCGGCACCTTTAACTAAAGAAAAATCTATAAGGAAACAATGCTAACAATGACTTCAAGAGTGAAGTCAATAAGCACCCTAGTCTTTATTTAGAAAAAATCAAGGTTATTTTGCCTCCATAAAAAAAATATAGTGGAAAAAACAATCCAAAATTTGTGAAAAAAATATGGACTTTATTTTTATGACAAACATATCCAAATGTAATATTCAACCAACCAATTTCATAATCAAAGAACATGTCCCAATGTTTAAGAAAATGATTCCAAATTTAAAAACATATAGACAAAGAAAAAAAGGTGTTCAATAGATTCAATATCACTACATAAAAAATAATAAGACTGAGCTAAGCCACTTTTAATTAGAACATCACCAACAACAAGTTTATTATAAATCAATAACCATCTAAAATGGGATTTATTAGGTTTTATTGTCCCCAAAAAATGTCACTCATTTTTGGGACAACATATGAACTATTTTGGCCCTCCAAGACCAAAATTGTCTCTTCCCTTTTTGAAATTTGTTTTGAGCTTTCAAATTCCTCATTTTTCAAGCTTCTCGGAATTCTATGGACTCTATAGGCTTGAAACTACGAACTCCATAGGCTCATTTATACGGAATCCATAGACTCATTTCTACGGGCTTCATAGGTTAGTTTCTATGGACTCTATAGGAGAAAAGTAGGTTCAACACTTAGCCATTTTTTCTATCAAGAAGTTCAAAAGACCATCTTTTAAGGCTTCTTCCTTTTGTGTCATAAGGACTGTGGTGGGTCCCAGGTGAGTGGCTAAACTTGAGTGGAATGTGCCACATGTCATCATCCACGTGAGTCCAAATGAGTCCCAATGTTTCTACAATGTTTCTAGGATCTTGGCAAAAGCCACCTTGTGTCATCTTCCATAGGACTCTCAAAAGGGGTCTAGAGCCTCTATCAGTTAAGTGGATGCCACCACATGTCCTCACTTATTTCAAAGTAGAACGTGCCATGTGTTATTTGTTGAGATCAGTGGAAAGTGGCTAGAGCAAGTGGGAAAGACATGAAGGAATGTCTAAGGAGGATGATGGGCCTGTAACCATCAAATTTAGGACAACCAACTAGCCATTGGCTTTCAAAAGATGACAGACCCAAAGGCATTTAGAGACCTACAGGGCAAAAGGAAGAACCACTGAGAAAAGGAACCAAGAGAACTAGAAAAGGGAAAAGGTAGCCTGAGGGCTCAAATCATAGCAGAAATAAGGAAAGGCCAAAATATCTGTAGGAGTTATTTCTAGTAGGTGAAATAGTCCACCAGGTAGATATTAGAGCCTGCAAACATTAAAGGCGCAACCTGTTTGTCTCCTTTGGAGTAAAGGTGAAATAAATAGCTATGCAGATATCAGGTGATAAACCAAATGACTTAAGCCTAGGAAAAGACATTCAAGATGAATCAATACACCACAATTAAGGCATCTTCCCTATTCTACCATGGCCTTCTTTGACAAAATTGAAAATGCATTCAATGCATTTAGTGTAGCATGGGTTTTTTCATGGAACAAAGTGCCAAGCCTTCTTGGCTACTATATATTGTAGTCTCTTATGTCATTTTGAAGGGAGATATTCCCAATATAGAAGCAAAACTCTACCCAAATTGAAAGGTTAATAATGAGACTTTGAGCTCAGGTTGTTGTTTATATCATTTTATCTGAATGAGAAAGAAAGTTGTTTGCAGACTTTGTGCTATCATAGCTTGTATCATTTTAGGATATTGTTCTTATGTTTGTCTTTTGAATGTGTTCTTGTTTATTTAATTTGGCAAGCAAAACTAGTGAAAATAATCAAGAAGGTGTCTTGAAGCTGACTGTGGAGAGACTTTGTGCCCCCATAATTACCTTTGTGTGTTTTCTTTTTGTTCTTGTGTAAAGGATCTTGGGATGACTTTGTGCCCTCATTATCCTTCATAATCTATTTTTGTGTAAAGTATCTTGGGATAAGTTTATGCCCTCATTATCCTTATTATTTCACTCTTGGGTAGTTGAGGTGGAGACTTTGTGCTACATCTTAGTTTGTTGTTTACTACACCTTTGGTTACCAGTTACTTGTCATTGCCTAAAACAACTCTTGTTTTTTCCTGTAAGACCACTTTTGAAAGAAGAGAAGTGCCTTTAGTGTCTTCACCAAGATTTCTCCTTTGTTTGTGAACATCATCTCTAAAAGAAGAGAGATGGATGGTGTATCCTACCCCTGAGTGTTATTTTCTACATATATATATATATAGTATATAGCTCCTCATATTTTATAGGGAACCTCCCCTTGATGAGAGGAGAGATTTTTCCCCTTTGGATGTGGTAAACCTGTAACTTTAGATGACTAATCTCCCTTGCCGTGGATGATCAGACCTATTTTTCTCATCAGTATGCTGGTGACAAAATATTCACCCAACAGGTTCAATACAAGATGCCCATATAAAATAAAATATAGAAGACTAATAATGTAAGTGACCACAAAAACTTTAAATACAATTAGGGTTAAGATAAGGGACCTTGGAGAAATAAAGTTCATCATATAAAATTTTAGTGGAAAAATCAAATAGGGGTTATCCCTTCAACCATTTAACACCATCCCATAATTCATCCTCCTCATACATAATAGAGACATTATTGACTCCATGTAAACCCTTTAGTAGTAGAGTATATGTCCTACATTTATAATAAAGAATTTGAAATCTAGTTCAAATTTCCATCCAAGAGGCCCAACCATTCTGAGAAAAAATAACCTTAAAATTTCTCAACCCTTTAGTGAACCAATCAAATGCAGAATAACCCCTGATGAGTACAAGAGGCCTCCTACTAATATATATTCCACCATAAATATTTATACCCATGGAAGCATGTCCCAAACCAACTAAAAATATGTTTACCAGTAGACCAGATAGAACCAAAGATTGGGGACCCAACCACTTTAACTGAAAAGGGCCCTATAAAAAAGTTAATAATATTGAGTCTTTTCAAGTTTGGTTTAATTTTGGGAAGCCTCTCAAAATATTATTTCTAAATAATAATTTCCAAGGATCTTCTCCTTTGAAATATCTGATAATCCATTTAATAAAAAGGGTAATACCTTGTATCCTTAGATATTTCAAGCCAAGGACACCAATTTTTTAGGTTTGTAGCAAAATTGCTAGGAAATAAGATGTATTTTTTTTTATTCTTTTACCATGCTACCATAGGAAATATATAATAATTATATGAATAATATTGACATGAGATTTACTAAAAATCCAATAATAATCATAATATATATTGTAAGAAGATAAGACTTTTTGACAGACTTGAATCCTACTAGGTAAGGAGAGTAGTTGGCTTTGTCATTTCCTAATACTTTTATTAATATTGAAAAATATCCATTCCCACATAATCTTGAATTAAAGGGTAAGATAAAATCAAATACCAAGATATCTAACCAATTTATTAGGTCCTTTCCATTCCCATCTAAAAGGAACAAGATAATATGGAGGAGTATCCTTATAACCCAACATATAGGACTTATGCATAGCCACTCTAGATCTAGAGGTAGAGTAATAGATATCTAGCCTTAATGTAACATTAGCTAAATTTTCTTTCTCACTATTGACAAATAGAGTAGTTTCATCTAAAAAAATGACCTCAATCAACTCAAAATCATTAAGCAAAGTAATTCATTTAACCGGGCCCCTGATCTTAGAGCTTCATAATAAGTAATGTAGAGCTTCTACCACCATCACAAATAAAGAAAGAACCAATGGGCATCCTTGTATGAGATATATTTGAATATTAAGTTCCATAATAAACTCACCATTCACTTCAACAACAATAGATGCATCTTTAAATAAAACATTAATCATTCTATAAAATCTATTTTGAAACCCAAAGGCTCTCAAAATTATTTCAATGAAGGTCCATTCTAGTCTATCATAAGTTTTCTCAAGGTTGAGAAGAATCATGCTCACAACCTTTTTGGAATCATGGACCCAATACATACCCTTCCAACTAGTAATAAGGATATCTATAATATATGTTTCCTCAATAAAACTAGTCTAAGTTTCAAAAATAATTAAAGGAAGAAGAGAGGAGAGAAGTTTGGACAGATTTTTGCTAATATTTTATTGGTTACATTTAGGAGAGTGATGGGTCTCCAATTTTTCACCTAGTGGGAATCTCCATACTTGGGGATGATCTTAATAACACCTATGCTAATATTTTGTCCTAAGTAACCAATATAAATAGCTTCATTGTAGACCTCAAGATAATCATAGGCCATCAAATCCTTATTAGATTTTAAAAAATCATCAGGGAAACCATCAATACCTAGATCTTTATCATTTTTAAATGAATCAATGGTCTATTTGATTTCGTACAAAGAAATAGCCTTATCCAAATAGTTAACTTACTCCCATGAAACATTCCTTAGGATACAATGATCATAAATAACCCTATTCTATTTAGTATGAGAATTGGTTCCATCAGAAAAGAAGAGATTGGAGTAGAAGTTGAAGGCCTCTTTAATATCAATAGGGTCATGAGCTAGATCTCCCTCAAACTCAATACCAAAAAGTTTACTCTTCTATTTATTAATTTTCAAAAAATGGATGAATAATTTGGATCCCCTATCACTATGTTTGATCCAAAGTCAGATGAGATCAAATATAAGATCTTCTAGCAAGGTAACATTGGAATATCCTGATCTAATTCTCTAGAGAATTGAGTTCATCCATAAGCCATCCATTGTAAGGATCATGTTGAAGGGAACTTTCATTCAAAATTAAATTTTCATGAGTGATCTTTCCTACATTTTCTAGCCTTAAACTATCCATATGTTCTTGTAAATTTCTTGGATAGTTCCATACAAGAGTTCTATTTTGTAATGCTAGGGAAGATTAGCATGAGAGCCTCCCAATGTTCTAGGAAGAACTGATACCATCAATATACACTTTATCATTTAGGTGATAGACATTAAACTTGTAGATCCCTTTTAAATAAGTAGAGTCTTTACCTTCATCATCACTCAGGGAGACACCAACCTCAATGAGATGGTGGTCTAAGATAGTGATGGGTAGAACATTAACCACATTCATAGAACTATTTGGGGTCACCTATAAGGTGTCACTATTCATTTAGAATCAATAAATCTTGGAATATATCATTTTTCCACTTATTTGATTGTTACACCAGGTATACCAAATACCTTTACAAAGAGGGTTAAAGAGTCTATGCATTCTCTTAAATTTAAACCAAACAAATAATTCATTACCTTTCCGAGATTGGGGATCCCCCCAACTTTGTCTTCTTTTTACTCCACCATGTTGAAATCATCTTTAAATACCCAAGGGACATTTTTGAGGTTGGGTTTAACCCAGTTCTATAGCTTAGATTTCTCTCTATAGTCATTAAGAGAATATATAATATAAAGACCAAAACATCAATGTTTTTTAGTAAAACCCAAACAACTCTATTACAGGGAGAAACATCATTATCAATAATGTACTCTCACTAATTATGATTAATAAAAATGGAAGCCCCTCCTTTACCTCTCTGATGATTGGTATAAAACTGAGAAACATTTGGCCAAATAAAATTAAGGATCAGGGACATATGAGAACCCATAACTTTAACCTCTTAAAGCAAGAAGAAGTCCAACTTATCTCTGGATTGTCTAAATTTGCCTCACAATAGGTTTCCTATGAGGGTTTTCCAAACCCCTAACATTATAAATTATATCTACATAGAAAAGAGATGGGAGAATAACTTAACCTGACCTTGGGGCTTACCCCGACTATTATAAAGCCTTGTGAAGCAATCAGATTCCTTATTCTCTATTGATTTCCTCTTGATATTCATATCAAAAAATTTAGCAAGGGTATCTTTAGACTTATTACAATTAATCATGGGAGCCTACCCATGAGAGAGAAGTATTTTCAATCTTGAGCCTCTTGCCACCTATTTTAGACTTCCAATTTTAAACCACTTTAGGTTCCATGAGGGACAAAGGAGCAATATTTCAAGATCAAGAGCATATACTAAGTTATTCAATTATTTCATTAAAGGTGAAAGCAAGATATGAGAATATTTATCTCTTTTTTTAATAATTATGGGTGACGACAAATTGCCAAATGTATAATTATTAACATTAGGGGGATCTACTAAAATGACCACATCTTCATCAAAGGGAGAATCCTTAAGCTATGAATTAGAAGAATACATTGTAACCTTCTGATCAAGAATAGCCTCTTCTAAATAATCAGGTTAAAAAATTTTAAAATAAAAAATGTAAGCCACCATATCAACTGACAATGATAAGGAGATACAAATTTGGGAAGAACATGTAGGTAGACCCTTGTCTCCCTTCAAAAATAACTAGAGCATTTTTCTAAAAATAATCTTCAAGGGAGGCATAACCTTTGAGGGTTTCACTACTAAATATGGGGTTTTCAAACAATTTTAGGTATTATATTGGAAGATAACCCATCACACACTCATCCTTATGCATCTCCTAAAGTATTTTCTTATCAAGGTAATCCTCCTTATTTACCAACGTTGGGAAGTTCTTTCTAACCTACCCTTCCTTGTTATATAAAAAATAAACATTTAAACCTCCTAGATGTTTGATGGCACAAATATGAGAGGCCCCATTGATTTTAAAATTAAGGCATTCAAATAACACATCAAGAGGTTCTAGGGAGATTAAAACCCTAAAATTCATATGTGCTAAGGATGTTCTACTATCCTTAATTCAAAGGATTTTTCTAAGGGGATTTAGATCTTGAGGTAAAAAATTCCATAGCTAAATAGGAAAATATTTTATGTCTACCCATCTAGGGGTAGTTTTCAAGACAAGGTCATTACAGTCCATGTAAGGGTTCCTTGAGACTACCTTAAACATATATTGACCAACATTCCACAAGGGTTTACTAACATCCCTCCTTTTCATATTGGAATTTTAAAATAAAATCATAAACACTACCTTGCGAACCATTATACAAAAAGTAGTATAAATTCCCATTTTATTTCCCTAAACAAAATTAAGCCAGTTATCAAAAAATTCCTAAAAGGGAGATAATATTTATTCAAATGGACAAAAAGAATCCAACATTTTTTAAATGTGTTTCTTCCTAAAAGAGGTATTTTTTACATTGAAATGTTTATAATAAGAGCAAGGGTTTTCCTACGTCTAGGGAACTTACCAATTTGGTCTTTGATATACTCCCTCACTCCATGTTTGACCTTATTAGAGATAATAAAAATAAATTATGTGTCCTCTTAATTATTAGCCACCTCTTCTAATTGAAAATCTCATTGAATTTTTTATTTTATCCTCCATACTTTCCTTCACCTTCTTCAGCTAAAAATGTCTCATTGTCCTTGAGATTATAATCTTTAGGAGACCCTAGAGGACCAACTATTTCATTAAAACTACCACCATATTTACTCATCACATGTTTGGGTCTATGTTTTCCATCATTCACCATATTAAAATGTAACTAATACAATAAAATCTCCTATCTCCAAAGGTTGTGGGTATAGAAAACTAGATGAAGGGACGTAGGCAGGTATGAGACAGCTAGAGAAAATAAAACAAACACCAAAAAATAAAACAAAAAAAACATTAATGAAATAAAAACACAAAGTTGAGACTAACTAAAGTTACCATGGGCACCACAAGAAAAGACACATTAAAACAAGTTGAGCAATAGAGAGAGAGCTTGGGACACCATAAATGGAGGATGACTCTTTGTCTCCCCATTGAAGAGCTCCAAGTACCTCTCCCTTTAAAATTACAATTTTTGGAAAAATATATGAAATATGAAGCAAAAATAATCATATAATATTAAAATTTATGATAATGCATATGGTTTTAAAAATAATCATAAAAAATATAGTATGAATGACTTTAAATGAACATCCAGAAGTTGGGCACTTTTCTATTCAAATGCCTTCACCGATATGCAGGGTGACTTCACCATTTTATTTATGAATTCACCATTTTCCCTTCAATATCATTTATTTTCAAGGTAACCTCAACAACCTTACCAAAATATATAAAACATAAAAATTATAAGAAAAAAGAGTAAAATGACATCAAAATATGGTCTGAATGTGCAATTAGAAGGATAAAATGGCCCCCAAAGAGGTTTATGAGATGTGTGGTCCCATCGGGCATGCTATTATGTGATAAATAGGAATTAAGAGGTTATATTAACATCATGTTAGTATAAATTTTTTTTTTTAAAAAAAAAAACACTAATAAAAATTTACACCTCTAGTCTAGACACTCAAAGAGCTAGTGGACTATACAAGTAACTACCAAATGAAGATAGAACAAGACATTTTAAATTCCATGAGAGCAAGAGTTGTATGCTATAAATGAATTAATTTTCTTGGTTTTGTGATCAATAATTATCTAGAAATGGATCTTATTTTACCACCACTCTTTGTCACCTTGATAATCTTGGCTTTGGCTTTAGCTTGGCTTGGCTTAGCACATGGGCATGGTAACACTACAACAATGGAAAATTTGCATGTATTTTTGCACGATAACTTTACACCAAGAGATATTATTGAACAATAGGTGAGGTCTTTTATATATACCCTTCTAAATTATAACCCAAGTGTAGTTAGGTTAAAGTTAATTGTGGTTGATTTTGAGAGGGGACAAGTCAT
This sequence comes from Torreya grandis, assembly GCA_037957365.1. Lineage (NCBI taxonomy): Eukaryota > Viridiplantae > Streptophyta > Pinopsida > Cupressales > Taxaceae > Torreya > Torreya grandis. The sequence goes on from JARHVA010000501.1 coordinate 678,765, forward strand.
TACTATTTCCAATTAATAGGCATGCCTCACAAATAAAAATATTTGTTTGATATTTTTTGAGTGCTTGATAACTCAAAAAAGATGATGTCATGATGGTGACATTATGTTAGATATTTGTGTGACATCATGATGATGTCATCAATAAAGATTTATGAATTTCTAAAAATATAAATTCAATAGTTAATTAGCCATGGGATTTTCACCTATGGATTTAATTTAGTTTAATCAATTAAGAAATCCTGATTAAGTTAATTGACATTTATGTATTTTTACAAGTTGTCCCTCACACATCATCAAAAAGGTTAATTTTATAGGTCTCAACTTGATTAGAGATGAATTAGAGGAAGTCGATGATTGTGTATAGTGTGTTTCCCTAGTTAGGGATACATTGACATGGATTAGAAGATGCATGTGATGTAAAATGATGAATTAGAACATTCTAATGATTTATAGTCTTAAATTTCATTGTTTGTAAGAAGTCACTTAGATGTTTATTTAGACATGAAAGTGGCTAAAAAAGAGTTTATACAACAACCATGTCCAACATCTTCTAATCCTATAAAATTCTAGCCTCTATAAAGGCTTACAAAAACCAATATATACATGAGGGACCCCAGTAACAATATTCTAAATTCAAAGATGCCCCCAAGCAATCCCATTCCTTGATTACCAGATCACACCAATCTTGAATACACATTATAAGACTAGGTCTAGATTGGGATTCTATTGTTATTCAGAATAATACATCCATTCCTTCCACTAACTCAGTTAATTATGACATAGACTAAGCATAGCCACTAGTACATGTGATCTTACTCAATCTTTGAAACCACTCCTCTTCACTTTGTCAGTTATGGATATTATTTAATCATGATCTAAATGCCACATAAATCACTTCTTGATCTCTTACTAATCACCTTGGGATTTTCTCACTCATTAGAATCTACCACTTATTACTTTCTCATTGGTTCAAAGTTTCCCTATGTATCTATTTATCGATGAGGAATAAATTGTTGTATGCTTGTGTACCCATATTTCAAATATAGTTCAACCTTGAGTTTGATGAACATAATAGGCCAAATAAGTGTCAAATTTAGTTTTTAACCCCCCTGATAACTAGGTGTACCCATTTAGCCATTGGTCCCACTTGTATAGTTCTTGAATTCTCTTCACATCCTCATAGTTGACTATTCTTTGGTTGTGGTAAGATGAGATTATGCCACTTGGTATTATCTTGTTCACCTATTTTCCCTATTATTTGTTTCATGTATAGGACACTCCTGGGCTCCAAGATATTGATATGTGGATTCATCCTTCTCTCTTGATTCTATAATGTGTTTTGATATTATACAAACTACCATGGGTGGTGGGTCACCAAGATTAAGCCACTTGGAAGTATCTTACTCACCCTCTCACTTAGAGTATTTTAATATGTACGAAGTCACCTAAGGAAATGCATCACTATGATCATGAAACTTAGAATAATCCTAGTGATCTAAAGAGTTGAAGACTTTTGGATGAATTTAGAATTCTTGTGTCCCACAGAGTGGTGGAAAGATTACACATCATGTTGGTGGTGTTTTTGACACAACAATTAAATAGGGTTTTTTAAAGACTACCTCTTTTGAAAGAAATAAGATCTGATGATAAAATGCCTCCACAAGGTCTAAATGTACTAGGTCTTAGTATGATGAAAATCACTTAGCAAGTTGATGTGTAACCATTCCATGCAATGAGACTTTTTACAAATCAAATGTCTTTTGATAGATCTATCTTAGAAATTTATAAAGAGGATAGAATTTCCTTGGGCAATGATCATAGGACCTAACCTCAAATTGAAATAATTTATTTTTAAAATAAGCATGATAAATAAATAACTACTTTCCTAATATATTTATAACATGTATATATTTTAACGATGCTTAAATAATGAAAAAAAATTAACTAACCAAGATTAGCATGCATATAAAAATTGATTTCAACCTAGATTAACTTATCATCATAAAGAAAATGTAAAAGAGAAGGGATAAAGAGATAAAATGATTGTTGATACTAAATATGTTATTTCATTGTCTGATTAAGTACACCCACTAAAACCAATCCTTGGTTGATCTAGACTTAGTGCAACTTCAACCTAAGGATGGTATGAGAGTCTAGGAAGTTGAATAGATAAGAGGAAAATAACATAAGCACCATATAGACAAACATGAGTTGGATTTAAACTCTTAACAACCTTTCAAATATCAAGGTATAAATTTTGATCAATATTATTTGGTGATTAAAATCTAGTAAAAAAAATATGTAACAAAAATACTAAAACAAGAGAAGGGAGAGATTTTCCTAAAAAGAAGTAGAAAGCATAGAAAAAATGTCTAGATTCACCATGTAGTTTTTTAGTCTAAAGTGAGTTAGCCAGGCACAACATCCTCTAATCTTAAAAAATACTAGCCTCTATAAAGGCTTATGAAAAAAAATATATACATGAGGTACTGTAGTCCCAAGATTCTAGATTCAAATATGCCCCCTAAGGAATCTCATACCTTTACTACCAAATCATGCTAGACTCGAATACATATGCCAAGGCTAGGTCTAGATTAGGATTTCAATTATTTTTCAAAATAATATAGCCACTCCTTCCTCTAGTTCAATTGATCATGTGAAATACTAAGCATAGCCACCACTATGTGTGAGATTATTTGATATATACAACTAATTCTCCTCATTGTATCAGTTTTAGACATTATTTGATCATGCTTTGAATGCCACACAGAGCACTTCTTGATCACATACCAATTTGATTGATATTTTCCCACTCTCTATATTCTACCACTTATTAATTTTTCATTAGTTTGGAGTTTCCTTATTTATCTTTTTATTGGTGAGGAACCAATCATTACATGTCTATTTACCTAGATTTCAAATATTGTTAAACCTCAAGTTTGATGGCCATGAAGGGTGAAACATGGGGTAAATTTAGCTCTTGGGCCCCTTTGATGACTAGGCCTACCATTTACCCACCAAGTCCACTTGTCTAGTTTCAACTTCTCTTCAAATCCTCTTGGATAACTATTATTTGGTTATGATAAGATGTTATTATTCAACTTGGCATTATCTCATTCACCCACTCACTTGGTTGTTTATTCAATGTGTAGGATGCTCTCGAGCTCTGAGATCTTGATACATATACACATCTTGATATCTTAGTGATTCGATGTGTAATAAGATTGTATGTACCACCTCATGGTGGTGGGTCACTAGGATCATGCCACTTGGGATCATCCCACTCACCCACTTACATGGAGGATTTTACTATATTCAGAGTCATATAGGGAAATAGGTTATCAGGATCGTGTCACTTGGTAACATCTCTAAGATCTAGAGATTTGAAGAATTCCATGTGAATTTGGAATGATTAAGTCACAGAGAGATAGAAAGATGCCATGTGGATTTGGGATGTTTTTTGAAGAATTGGCTAAGTCCTGAAGAAGTGAAAATTTGGCATGAAGCTCCAAGAGAAATTTGGAAAATCAACTAATTACCAAAAATATTTTTTGAATGGGTTGGGGTCACTACGGGAAATTAAAGAGCACTGTGTGGCATCAAAAATACTTTGGGCACATATGGGAAAATCCAAAAGGGCATAGTCAAAAATTATAAATTAAAATGGATATGTTGTTAAAAAACAAATAGCCTAAAAAATTCAAATGAAAATGGTTAATTATCTCAAATTTAAATAGTTAAATTATTGAAATGGAAATGAAAGGTTACACAAACTTAACATAAAGGGAGCCATTTTTAATGAACCTAAAGCTAAATCCAAAGTATTTTTCACACATTTTTATGAGTTAACTAAGTCTAAAAAGTGAAACCATATGAACACTTAGCCATAAATTCTAAAATGAATTAGAAATGAATTAAATTTATCAAGAAAAGAAGATAGAAAAATTTGAAACTATTAGCCAAATTTCCCAAATCTAAAGTGAAATGACCTGAAGAAGGGAGATTTGATGTATTTACAAAATAAGATTTAGACCGATACTTGATAGATCTAAACAAATTCAAATATTTAAATCCATCTTATCCTAAATGAGAATTTTACATTGAGCATTCTCCTCAGGCCTTTGATAGTTTTGATGTTTAGGATGACCATCAAATTTAAGCCTTCAAGTTCCATGTGATATGTCCTTATTGGCATAGAAGCATAGGGTTTATGAATTGGTGATGGGTACATGCCAATCAAATTTAAACTCAAGGGAATGTTGACATCATTAGGGTACCACATGAAAGCCCCTAGTCAAGATGGATCTATGGTCTAGGTATATGGGATGATGCATTTTGGCATCATACCAATATCTAAGTCTTTGAGCACATTACTATATCAATCTCATCTCTATGGTCCTGGGCTCCTGAGATGTCACCACATGGCAACATCTTGGGACCTCGAGCCCATATGACTACTATATTTTTTTAGATCCTCCACCAACCTAGTCTCTTGGGCTCTCAAAACATCACCACATGGTGACCTATCAGACCCTCAGACTATGAAAATATTACCTATCAATTAATCCCCATCGAGCTTGGTCACTGGGATCATGCCATGGGGCATGATCTTGGGGCCCAGGGGAAATTTTCTAATAAAATTTTTGGACTAGCCTAAAAATTTGAGTAAAGGCAAAAATAAATATTTCTTACAAAAGTCTTAGTTGAAATAATAAGCAAGATTGTGAAAGAGCTTATGAATCAATCCATTTGCGTAAAATGGGTTTAAAAGTCCAACTACATGGATAATAAATAAATGATTTTTAAAAAAAAACTATATAGTCTCCAAACCAGTGGTCAAATCAAATTTGTCTTAGGTTATCTTCTTAGAGGAAATATGATTCAAATGATAAAATAAACTAAGACCTAACACATAGAAATTTATTTAATAACCTAGGTTCTCAATTAAAAAGCTTTTAACTCTAGATTTAGACATGAAGATCATAGTGGGAATTTTTTTTACTAAAATCAAAATCCCAATCCCAATCATACACTAAAATATGAATGGTCTCTTAAACTAGATGTAGAAACATTTATATTAGCCAAGAAAAAGAGGGTCCCCATTTTCAACTTGAAAATGAGATAGGTTGTGCAAGTAAAAGAACATATAACCCGTTATTAAACAAATCCATGATTTTGTAAAACTTATATTACTATTTGATGGGATATGATATATAATATTAGATAATCTTAAATAAAGATTCAAGAATTAGTTCAAAAATTTAGATGTGATTTATTGTATTCTCGAGTGAAAGGTTTCTATACTAAATCTTCTAATGTATCGTATATGGAAATTTGGTATAAAATCCCTAATTATATGAGATTGTATGGTACAAATTTTTTAGTTGTGAATATTCATTAATTCATAAATATTTTTTTTAGAAATTTGGATTTGATGATTTTTTGGGACCACTAAAGAGCACATGGTTACCTAATTTTTTGGGTGGTAAATTAGATTTCTAGGTTAGCTCACCTACCATTTACAACTAATTCCACAATTATAACTATAAATCATCATGGTATTGAAGGAAATTTTGATTAGTTTTTCCAATATATATTATATATAATATATTGCTACCACCTATCAAATCTAGAAATAACTACCCAAATATATTCCCTATGGAGATCCGTCTAGAATATGTGGACTCCTATCTACATTTGATAGATGTTAGGATAGAGTTTCTTTCTATAGATGCCCAAATATCTACTAAATATGTTTTATGGTAGTTTTTGGACATACCCTAGACACCTAAATACATAGTCTAGATGCTCAACTATAGGTTCTAGATGCTCAACTATATAGCCTAGATATTAGACAACATGTTTTATATGTTAGACTACATACTCTAGATGTTTGACTACATGCTCTAGATGCCTAGCTACATAGTCCAGATGTTAGACTACACGCTCTAGATGGATAACTATATGCTCTAGATGCCTAACTACATAATCTAGATGCCATAATACACAATATAAATGAATGAATACATGTTTTATATGCATGAATACATATTCTATAAACCAAAATACATGTTCTAGATGCCTAACTACATAGTCTATATGTTATGCTACATACTTTAGATGCCCAACTACATAGTCTAGAGGCTCGACTACACAATCTAGATGGATGACTACACACATTAGACATCAAAATACACAATATAGATGCACCATACTACACACTTTATCTACCAAAATACATAGTCTATATGTTAGACTACACAGTCTAGATCACAAGAAAGTGGTTGCTTATCTTACAAAAAAAAATGTCGATGATGGCTTCTGATGATAATGGTAAGAGATCAAGCTAATTATCAATGATAAAGAGCATATTATCTTATTTTTAGAAATCAACAAGAATACCCAAGCAAATTCAACCCACATCCACTTAAAATATAGGTACTAAATGATTAGCAAAATAGTTTTTATTTATTTATAATGATTTTAATTTTACATTTCAAGGATAATAGAAAAACCTTTATGCATGCAAATCCCCCCACTAATATTGGTTTTTCAAATGAAATAAATTATCACAATATCATGTCACCAATTTTTGATATTATTGAGGATGACATGCCACCACTTGAATACATACCTCAGTACGGCATGGCTCTAATGAAAGATAAAATAGATCATATGATACAAACATTAGAAGAAATTTATATATCTCATAAAATAAAAGCTTCAATTGTAAATACAAATCCAAGTTTTGTGAAAAGTAAAAGGAGACTTGAGGACATTCCTGATGATGAGATCCATCTAGTAGAAGAAAATTCTACTCAATAAACACAAACTTTAGTTGCAAAAAGTACTTAGATCTCTATGTGAATAAAGAGAAGTAAATGGATAATTGGAAGGTATTTAAAGTTTGTATGGTATCTAAATTTGCTTTCATTAAACTAGTAGAGCCATAAAATAATAATGATACCACAATTAAATGTAAATGTACAATATGTACTTGGAAATTAGGAAAGGACCACAAAATACAACATAAGTTGGACATAATTGATAAACATTGTGGTAAAGTATATGTGTCGGTACAACAAGAAGATGGATAAATAAAAAACACAAATGAAAGATGACAAAGATTGCATGTAGTATGAAAATAAATAGATATGTTTGTGACATTTAGTTGATAAATGAAGAACAATTACAACTCAAATAGTAAAATTTATACAATTTAATCAACATGCCTAAATTATATTCTTCTCAACTATATGCCACATTCTTAAAAAAGGTAGACCTATATCTAATTTTTAGATTATAAGATTCTATTTAAACATAATGGAATTCATAACATTCTATAATCACATTATTCAGATGGTGGTGCTTGGGACATGGAAAAATGTCTTGTAATGATTAAGATGGAATATTTTAAAGAAAACATTAAAAATGCAAGTTTTATCTCATTATCCATTGATGAGGTCACAATATTTGACAACACAACATGGATTTTTATTCATTTTTACACTTTTGAGAACCGTTCAAGACAACCTCATTTGTTAGATATACATAAAATGGTTGAAAATTACAATTCTAAAAACTTTCACAAGGTTATTTTTAATTCGAGGATATTGTTGGGATGGATGATCATATTATAGCTATGAAGGTAGTTTATGTTGGATTTGATGGTGCACTAGTAATGTAGGGGAACATAAATGATCTTCATGTTTGTTTATAGACAATAGTTTCCCCATATATGATTTCAATTAATTGTAAGGCCCATAGAATGAATCTTGCATACAAAATTATAAGAAAATTTGAAAATGTCGCAAAAGTGGAAGAACTTATTTGTAATTTTCATTCTTATATATCAAGTAGTCAAAAAAGGTTTTTATAGTTTTAAAATTTGACAATTAGAGGTTATTTATAGTAAAAAAATGTATAAAATATAATGATACAAGATGGATTTCTATGTATGAGCTTGCATGCAGAATTTTTGATGAATATCTATCATTGATAGGGTTTATGTTTTAATACCATATAAAATGCATCAAGGAAAAATATTTTTTTTAACATTTAAATTTTTTATAAACACTTATTAAACTATTTGATATGTGATCTAATAATTTAACTCAAAATAGGATGGTTAGTATGGTGTTAGTTCTAAAATGAAAACAAAATGAAAGAAACACACTAACTAGCATAACATCTCTAGGCCTAGACACTAGGGAGAGATTAGTTAACAAACATGAATAAAACAGACAGCTAAAATGCAAAATAAACCCTCTTTTACCTTCCTTGGATGCTCCAAAATTCTTTTTATAGTGTCTTGCTCAGTTTTTGCTCATGAAGTCCTCATCAATTGAACCTTGGCTACCTCCATCTCTCCTTGGCACCTCTGGCTTGTGGCTTGGCTTGGCTTGGAATCAATTTGGAAATGTAACACTAATTGCAATAGATTTTGGAATCATTTGTGCATTATAAATAATTTTAAGATATTTGAGCATAATAACTTTGCACCAAAATAGCTTAGAAATGATGTGGCAAGGCCTCTTATTTATAGATTTTTGAGAATGTCTAAAATCAACCTAAACCCTCCATCCTAAGATTGAGATGTGTGTTGAGGATTAATTAAATTTTTAAAATTAAGGTTATAATTATCCTCATCATGAAATTTGAAAATGGGGTAATTAAGAGGCATAAAGGGCATCATGGAAGGCATTGATGAGGCATGGAGGGCATGAATCTTGATATTTGTGGCATTTATGGCTTAGGAATGTCTTCCTAGGAAATGAGATCACTTAATGATGTATATATTCAAAATTAATTTATAAAAACAAGTATTCAACAAGTTTATATGAAATTATTTATTAGTCTCTATTTGGTTTAATTAGCTCTTAACCATATTTAAGTACTTTCTGCACAAATTACCCAAATAGATCAGAATGCCTTATTATTGGTCCAAAATTTGAATAGATTGGAAATGGAAGGAGATTTTAGATTCATTGGATCCATTATCCAATTTAGAATTTTATCAATATCAAATAAAAAATGCATGCATCTTGTACAGAAGATTTGATAGGAAAGAGAAACCTAGAGCACCCAGGTGTAAAATTAGCATTTTGACTAGGAATGATCTGATCAAAGTTAGCTAGCTCATAAATTGTTTTGGCCCATTTAGGGATACCCTGGCTAAAATCATCACTTTAATATGTTAGTTTCACATCATTTATCATGTTTTAGTGTTTTTAGGCCAAATTGTGTATTTTAAGTGAAAATTAGCCAAAAGCCTGATTGGAGGTTATCGATGGCCAGATTTAGGTGTCTATAATTTGCCCCTATTTGGGAAAGCATTTCAAGAAAATTAACATCTTATCAAAGAATGAAAATGTCATATATGACTACAATTGTAATGATGATAAACAAATTGTATGATGCCCCCTCAAGGGAACAATTGGTATAAGTAAGTTGGCAAATAGTCCCTCAAAAAGAAAGAAGCAAAATGAGGGAACCAAAGAAAGGAAAGATGATAGGGTGAAAACATAATGATATTCAAAAAGTAGTCAAAGTCATTGAAAATTCAATTGGGATGGTGTACAATGATTTAACCAAAGGTGGTTATAAACATTATACCCCAATAGTGGCAACATGGTATGATAACACAATGATTTGGCCAAAGGTAGTTATAATCATTGAGAAGATGGAGCTACCCTAGTTAGGAAAGAAAAACAAGATAATAACATGCCCCTGTATAGGCATAAAAGGTAAAGTGGTGACAACATAATGATTTACCCAAAGGTATTTATAATCATTGAAAAATGTAGGTGGGATGGTGTGCAATGATTTTCCCATAAGCAGTTATAATCATTGGACCCCAATTATGGAAAACATGATATACTTGGTCAAAGAGGATGATAACTTAACATAGAGGGTAATGATGAATTGGAACAACCTACTATTAGGGAGATGCTCATTTTAACTAATAAAGATTAAAATTATTTCATGTTTAATTACTTTATTTTGGATATGATTAGGATGGAATTAGGATGTCAGTGTTGAAGAGATGTTGCCATTGCTAAATAGACTTTTTGATGCTGAGGTTTTTTGTAGCACATGTCGGTAGGCATCATGGTATAACATCATGAGGACTTGGACAAAATATGCATAAAGATTGACTCCCATAATTCAATACTCAATAGAAAATAATGCACCAATGATAGAAACCATGATGACAATGTAAACATATGAATATGGATGGATTTGAGTATAAGTGTGGGAAAGGAATCACCTAATGAACACACTTAAACTGAATCAAGGAAATAATGCTAAAAGTAAATAAACATGTAGACAAACAAATAAAATAAGAAGAAATAAACAAACAAACAGTGTAATAGAAAGTATATGAATATTTCCCCTAGAAAATAGGTGACAATTGAACAAAATCAACAAAATAGAGGAATAAAAGAAAAATAATGGGGTGGCCAAGATGTCTCCATATACACTAGGCAAGTGGACGTTACCTACATAGTTCCACAGATGTAATATCAAATTAAAAAAACTTCAGGCCAAATATAGTTCTCCTAGGCAATGGGAAGAATGTGATAACTAATGAAAACAAATAGAATGGATGTGATATAAGAATATGAATGGTCTTGAAAAATCGAATGTACATGAGAGAAAAAGGCCAAAATGGATGGGGAAACTAAATGACAAGTGATTTGCTTGTAACTTAGTAAGGGTTCCCACAATCCTTAAGGAAAAGAAGTGGTCAATGTTTTTTATTCTTTCTAATGATATTCAAATGTTTTTGGAGTATCTCAACTCAATCGAGAATGATGAGACACTAAATGGTGCAAGCTTGTAAAATAGTGAGAGTGTTCAAATTTAGGTTACTCATAAAATGGTGAGAGCATGACTTAGGTTACTCATAAAATGGTGAGAGCATGGCTTAGGTGACTGAGCTAACCTCAACAAGTATCAAGTACTATTGACATAGTCCTAGAGTAGGACCTCAAGTCACTATAGTTCTACCCTATAGTGGAGAAATTTGACTAGTGTAGTAGTCAATTCAAACAAAATAGGTACAGTTGGTAAAAAGGCATTGTATGACATAAGAAGTGGCAAGTCGGTACATCAAGGATTAATGTTACCCCTAGTTTTCCTATAGGAAGTTATAACCAAGACATAATAGCATAGATCAATGGTACTATTTTTCCCAAAGGTAGTAATAATTAGTAGCAAGACCGGTGGTAAGAAAGGAATAACAAATTAAGGATGCATCTACCAAAAATTCTATCAAACTGTCTCAAAAAATGATCTCTATCTGAAGTACTTGAACCAATTGGTGAAAATTATTAGATACCTCTATGCTAAAACTGTATAATGAATGGAAAAAACCAACGTCAAATGGTTAGGCTTTAGAACACACTGGACTAATAGGTCGGAAGTGAAAAGTGGATACAGTTAAGAGGATGGATAAGGATGATATTTATACAAAGAGGAATAGTAATAAAATGGCATAACTAAAATGGTCCTTATAGACAATACACCATAGAATTCAAGCATAGTATCACTTGAGATGAATAATATTCATTGGCTCTAGAAATTCATCTCCATCTAATGTGGAAACCCTATATGCTCCTGATCTATAATCTGTAGTAATGATGAAAGGCCCTATCTAGTTTGGTTTGAATTTTCCTTTATGCTTCTTCTCATCTGTGGTATTCTTTTGGTTTTATTTAAGAATAAAATCACCAAGTTCAAATGTTTTATACGTAACATGCACATTATAGTGACATTTTAGTCATTTCTGATATACTTGAAGATTATTGAGTGCATATATGCATTTCTCATCAAGTAGGTCTACCTCTTACAAGTGAACTACTTGATAATCATGATCATCTGGGACATGCTTGAAAGAGATGCATAGTGAAGGCAATTCAACCTCAATGGGAAAGATGGATTTAGTACCATAAACAAGTGAGTATGGAATGGCTCTTGTGGGGATACGATGATTGATATGATATGCCCAAAGGGCAGGGAATATCTACAAGTACCAATCATGATCAGCATCATTGATAATCTTTTTGAGAATATTGATAATGGTTTTGTTGGATGCCTCAGCTTGGCCATTACCTTGAGGGTAATATGCTATAGAAAAATGTTGTGTGATTTTATATTCATTACATAGTTGATCTTCATGTTTCAATGCTATTTTTTTCACTTTCACATTCAAAGAAGGAATTAAGAAACTAAGAGAATGATCAAGGCTTGTATGTACCTAGATATAGTCATGCGCACTGTAATCTAGACAATAGAAGGTACTCCTCTTTGGCTGTGGAGGAATGACACCTGCAAAAGAAAGAGACTAAGACAAAGAAGGCGTTAGATAAGGAGATGGTGGGTTGCCAAGCAAAAGCTTGATCCCAGAAGCAAAAGCTTAAGATATGTCAACCCACTGATTAATAAAAAGATGTTTGATAAAGGACAGAAAGATAAAAGACTAAAAATGATAAAGACAAAATGAAAAGTGGAAGCAAATATTTACCTGAATGTTGTTGTCGGCCTAGTCACAGTTGCCGGTGTCGGTGGTCTTACCGGCATCGGTTGTCAAGGCTGTCGAGGTTGGTTAGTATGCCGACGTCGGTTGGGGAAGTGACCGGCGTCGGTCGGGGCAGTAGTCTATGGATGAGTTCTAGACAGGATTTTGGTCTGTGGATGGGTCTGAGATAGAGTTTTGGGCTTGGTTGAACGGTGTAGGGGTCTGGGTCTGAGAGTCTAGTTTTGGTTAATGGTCTGGGAGTATGTGCAGAGTTCTGGGACAATGGACATAATGTCAAAAAGGGACAGAGGGATAGAGGAGACCAACAGGGAGACAGGAATATAAGGATTTGGGTCTAGTCTGGTCTGGTGATAGGGAGTACCGAATTGATTAGACAGAGGGTGTTTGTCTAAAGAGAGACTAAACGGGTGTCAGAGGCAAAGAAAAGGGAATAAAAGGTGAGAGAAGGCTTTTCAACCCCTCCAGGAAGAATAGAGAAGGTGGGGTCAAGGATGCTTGGAATAGACAGTAGACAGAATGCTAATATATTTGAAATGAAATAGAAATAAAAATAGTACAAATACTTAGCTGTGACATAGGTTAGCAAAGGTGCAGAAGCTATGTTTATGTTGCCGCTGGTGATGGAGATATCAGGAAATCCCTGTGTAGAATATCTGATGCAAGATCTCAGTGCCTAGAAAATGTTGTCAAGAATGCTGATCCCTACAAGAAAACAAGAAGCCAGAGCCTTGGAAAGTAAGAGCACAAGAGAACTTTATTTCACCGAAAGAAGTCTTGAGATTCGTGATTAGCTCCAGAGATTAACGATTTCTGATTAGCCCCGTCAAAGAGTAGAAATTTAGTTTAAGTAAAAACCAACGTTGGTGATCCCGCCAGTGTCAGCTGACATTTGACCGATGTCGGCGGGTGGAGAACGAGTAAAAGAGCCACCAAGCCCGTTCTCCATCCGCCAAGTACACTATCCATTAGAGAATTGTCGAAAGTTGGGCTAAATACGCACGAGAGTTGGTTAGGCGGTTAGAAAGAAGTAGGAATAGGTCTTGGGTGAGTCATAGGGTGGGAAATAGTCCAAGGCGAGGTGTCAGATGAGGTGTTATAGGTGAGGTGTCAAAGGGGAAGATATTAATAATAAATTATTATTTTTTTTAAATTAGTAAGTGCATGGTTTAGGAATGGGTTAGGAATGGACCAAGGGGGAGTATGACCAAGGGTTAGACATGATTTCAGTGTTTACATTTGCCTCTTTTTGTCTTGTTGGTTGCTATAGATGAACTGCAAGACAAAAATAGGAGTTGGTTGCCCCAAGTATGGGATAAGGTTGATTTTGTCCTGTTGATTGTTCAAGTGAACTGCAAGACAAGAACAAGAGGATTGGTTGTCCCGATTGATGGATGAGGTATTCCCCCTCAAAGCAGGAGTTGAGGGAAGGGAACCTGGAATCGGGTGCTGATTTGACAAAGAGTGGATGAAGATGGTGAAGATAGAGTGAGAACGCTGCAAAAATTGTGATTGTGCGTACACCACTTCACGAGATGGTCAGGTCAATTGTCGCAGGTTGAGGGTCAAGGACTGCCAAAATTGAAATAACCAGGCCCCAGCATTTAGTCATCTACTGATTGGCTTATTCAATCTAAGCTAAAGCTCCAAATGGTCATCGTGTTCCAGGTATCTCAAGCTCAGGAAGTGCTCCCAGAAACATGAAAATGTCACAAGTAGTGTGGATCAACCGGCTTGCGATCCTATACTTGTGAGGGTCAAAAATAGTCTGCGCACAATTTGGCAAACCAGTCATGAGGTAGTATATAGGCAAAAACAACCAAGGCAACATTGTCTTAGAAGTGGTCGAAGTCAGAGGAGATAGGCATGATCTCCAAGGGCTGGTGGTTGAGCTCGAGAGGATGCCAGTGGAGAGAGTGCGATGCCAGTTTGGGCTGCTTCAGGATGTGCCGTCTGCGTTCCCACTGTATAGATGGGATGACATTGAGGCACCACTCCCATTGCCAGAGGAGACAGAGGGACCAGATTATGCCATTGTAAAACATTGATATATATATATATATATATATGATGTGATGTTGATCATTGATGTGTTATAAAAAATATTATAGATGTGTTTGTATGTTATTTTGATTTGATAGATGTTTTGATATGATGTTTAGGATTGTGATGCTGACATTGTTGTGTTGATATGATGATGAATGTATGATTAGGATTAATGATTAATGATATGGATGTAAATGATTAATCTTAATGATTATGAAAATAAGTGATTGTTTGTGATGTGATTGGCAGGTGATGAAAAAAAATGTGATGGAAGAAATGCGATGAAGGAATGGCTGAGCTAACCCCAGAAGATCCCATGTCAACTGAGTGCTGCCTACATAGCCCCTGTCGTTAGGGGTCTCAGGCCTATGTAGTTCTCCCAAGAGGGAGGAAGAGTCAAAGTGGTCGATGGAATTGGTCTTGGTCATGATGAAATGATGAGGATAAGATGATGTTGCAGCCTTTTCCATATTGTGAGATGGTGTATTTTGCAACATTGGTCGAGAGGTCTTTCATCCCTAGCAATTTTCCATATTCGTGATGGATGTATGCTAAAAATGAATTGGGTCTATTTATACTTCAGCAAGTAATGGTTTATGCTTGACATAAATTGTGTCTGGTCGATAGTCTCTATGTGTATTGTTGTTCATAGAAACTATGTGAATGGTCTATGATGATGTATGATGTCATAATGTCATGTTGGTGGTCTGAAAATGTTTGGGTTGGTTTGGTTTGGGAAAATGATTTGGTTGAATGTGACCAAAGTGTAAAATAAAGTGAAAGGCAAATTGCTCTTTCATTGACATGGACCAGAATGATAGCATAGATAGGGGTTGTTAGAACAAAAACCCTGTTTATGCATTGCATCGTTGACCATAGGTTGTGTTAGAGAGGTAATCGAATCACTTTGACATTAAAATGAGCTCGAAGTCCCTTAAGTAGGTGATGTGATAGGAGGAGAGGGTAACCCATTTTAGAGTAGGGATAACTTTGCCCCTTTTTATAGGAGATCCTGAGACGACTACAAGCCAAGTCCATGACCCATTTTTTTTTTTTCTTTTTCTTTTTGAGAGCAGACTGATCAATGCAAGAAGTCCACATAGAGATGTCAATTTGCTTGGTGGTCATTTGTGAAGCTGATCGATGTGAGAAGATTCTAAGAAAGTGCTGTTTGTAGCAAGATTTAGTCATAGCCATCCTTCGAGGGAGTGGTCTATATTTTGCTTTATATAAGTTTAAAGGCTTTTTGAATAGTTGTCCTTCGAGGGAGCAGTCTATTAGCTACAACAATGATAGTACAGCTGTCCTTCGAGGGAGCAGTCTGATTTTTGATTTAATTTGGTGACCTTGGATATTTTGACATCTTGATTTATTTTTGACAGAATGTTGAGTCATGGACAAGACTATAGAAGGTCAAGGGCTTCCTTTTATTAGGACAAAGCATTCATACGTCATAAAAGGGTTATAGAAGAATTGTTAAGGGAAAAAAGGGTGGAAAGGATTGAGGATTAAAAGGATAGGGATTGCTCAAGGGATGAGCTCAAGTTAAATGTCAAGTGGATGAGTACTCGACTAACAGTAGAATGGTCATAGATGCAAGGCATTAAGGGGCTCAGGTTCTGGTCGGCCTTCAAGAGAAGACAAATGATAAGTCCCTGATCCATACTTATGCGTGATGATATAAAGTTCGAGCCAATTAGGAGCAAATTTGCCTCATTTACTCCGTTCCATGTTGGTCACATGTTGGTTCTCTTTGAGGATGAGGTCTCCGACATTGAAATCTCATTCTCTCAGATTTTTGTTATAGGCACATTTGATGCGATGTTGATAGACGTGGAGATGGTTGAGGGCAGCAAGACGACGTTCATAGAGTAACTCAAGTTGAGCTAATCAATCTTAACAAAATTCATCATTAGAAATAATGTCATGCAGATAAATGCGAAGAGACGGGATCTATACTTCGAGAGGTAAGACAGCCTCTATTCCGTACACTAGAGAGAAAGGGGTAGCACCTGTAGAGGTTTGGATGCTAGTGCGATAGGCCCACAAAGTGAAGGGAACATGAATGTGTCAATCCCTTCCAGTGTCATTGACCACCTTCATGAGAATTTTAGTTAAGATTTTGTTAGAAGCCTTGGCTTGCCCATTTACTTGTGGGTAGTAAGGTGAATAAAAACTGAGTTTAATGCCAAAGGAGTCACAAAGTTTCTAGACAGTTTTGTTTTTAAATGACTTTCTGTTATCGGTGATGATTTTGTGAGGTACACCGAAATGACATATGATATGGGTGTTGATGAAGTAGACAATCTTGTCGGCTTTTGTGGAGACGAGAGGAATAGCTTCCACCCATTTAGTGAAATATTCGGTGGTAGTGATGATGGACTGATGATGAAGAGACGAATGAGGGTTAATCTCGCCGATGAGATCTAAGCCCCATTGTGAAAAAGGCCAAAAATATTGAGCAACTTGTAAGGCGTGGCTAGGGAGATGAAGCAAGTTAGCATGCTACTGACACTTGATGCAACGCTGAACATAATCGCTACAGTCTTGATGAAGAGTGGGCCAATAATAACCCAGGCGAAGGATGCGCTTGGCAACCGAGTTACCACTGAAGTGTCTAGCACAAATCCCATCATGGGCTTGTTTAACAGCATGAGAGGCTTCAATGGAGTTTAAACAGTGAAGAAGAAGGCCATCAAAACCTCTTTTATAAAGAAGGCCTCCTATCATGGTATAGCGAGCGGTGTGCTTGATGAAAGCCCACCGTGCATTGCTAGAGAGGTTGGGAGGAATGAGAGAATGAGCCAAGTAGTCCACAAGTTGTTTATACCATACATCTTGTGAACTAGAGTCTATGGTGTGGATAAGGTTGATGTCAGTGGAAATGTATGAAGGCAATGGCACATGATGTACCATGACATAAATTCTTGATGAGGATGATGAAGAAGGAATATGTGAGGCGAGGGAAGCCATGGCGTCAGCAAACTTATTCATAGATCGAGGAACAGTCTGCAATAAGTGATGGTCGAAAGATGCTAGAAGGGTGTCAACATAGTGCTTGTACCTTTGTAAAATTTCATTTTTACAAAGATATGAGCCATTGATTTGATTGTCAACAAGTTGTGAGTCACTGAAGATGTTGATGGTCCTGATGCTTAAAGAAAGGGCAGTTTGAAGTCCCAAAATTAAGGCTTCGTATTCAGCCATATTATTGGTACATTCAAAGTTGAGTTTGAAAGATAGGGGCATGGGCTCACCCTCATGTGGGATGAGGATGACCCCTGCACCCCCACCGAGTTGACATTTAGAGCCATCGAAGAACATCGTCATTTGGTAGAATGTGTCATCAATTGAGAGAGTGGTGATAGATTCATTAGGAAACTCACACTAAGAAGGATGATTGTCGGGAAGAGGGGCATCTGCTAGTTGGTCAATGATTGTTTTCCTCTTTATAGATTTTTGCTGGACAAATTCCAAGTCAAACTCAGCAAGAAGCATGAGCCAATGAGCCATACGTTGGTTTTGATATGGCTTGGAATGCATGTATTTAAGAGGGTCAGTGTGAGTGATGACAAAGGTTTTATGATTGAGAAGATAGTGACAAAGCTTGGTAGTGGCAAAGACTAATGTCAAACAGAGTTTCTCGGTATGAGTATACCAAGTTTCATAGTCAACAAGTGTTTGGCTTCTGTAGTAGACCGCTTGCTCACGGTGTTGCTCGTCTCGATGCGCGATCATGGCACCTAACGAATGATTGGTTGCTGAGATGTAGAGGTAGAAGGGTTGGTCGTCTTTAGGTGGAATGAGGACTGGTGGAGAGACCAAATAGCTTTTAAGGGCTTCAAATGCCTCTTGATAGTCCTTATCCCATTTAAAGGAGATGCCCTTCTTGAGGAGATGATGAAAGGGTTGACAGCGGTTAGAAAGTTGCAAAATGAAGTGGCGGATGGACTGGAGCTTCCCTTGCAGACTACGAAGCTACTTGAGATTAGTTGGAGGTGGCATTTCGAGGATAGCGTGGATTTTGGTGGGATCTATCTCAATGCCACGGAAGGAAATGATGAAGCCGAGGAGCTTGCCTAAGAGGACCCCAAAAATGAATTTCTTGGGATTAAGGTGGACATTATACTGAAGAAGGTGAGAGAAAATGATCTTGAGGATAGTCAAATGATCGCGATGAAGCTTAGACTTGCCAAGCAAGTCATCTACATAGTCCTCCATGATTTTATGGAGGAGATCATGAAAAATGTAAGTCATGGCATGCTGATAAGTGGTGCCTGCATTTTTCAAGCCGAAAGGCATGACCTGATAGCAGAAAGTCCCCCATGGGGTGATAAAGGTAGTATTGTGCTGATCTTCTAGTGTAATCAGGATTTGGTTATATCCTGAAAACCCATCCATGAGTGATAACATCTCATGACTGGCTATGAGATCAACAAGCTGGTCAATGTTTGGAAGAGGAAAGTTGTCCTTGGGACAAGCCAGGTTGAGGTCTCGATAGTCTGTACAGATTCGGATCCCCCTAGTTGCTTTGGTAATAGGAACGATGTTTGATACCCACTACGGATAATCAATGGGTTAGATGAAAGAGACAGAGAGAAGACATTGAAGCTCCTCTTTGACAAGAAGTGCAACACGAGGATGCATTTTGTGAAGCTTTTGCTTGATAGGCTTAGCCTCGGGGTTTGTGATGATGTTATGGATGACAATGTTAGGGTCGATTCCAGGCATGTCACCATAGGTCCAAGCAAAGGCCTTGCTATTGTTTGAAAGAAATGTGGTATAGTCGATCTGCTCCTGGGCATCCAAAGACTGACCAATCTTTAAGATGTGAGGAACATCAGAAGATGGAAGGTTAATGTTAATGGTCGATTCATTTAACATAACCTACATTTTAGAAGGGAGGGAGCGCTGAATAAAAGAGTCATCGGCACCCATATAGGTAAGAATGGCATCGTCGTCTATGTAGTGGATAGTGTTGATGGTTTTGGATTCATCATCTATCATATTGGGATAAACGAGAGGGAGAGACTTGGAAACCCCATTGAGTTGATAGGTTAAGGGTTCCAGGTGGATGGTGTTTATGCAAAAAAAAAAACTAGGAGGGATGGAAACCACTGACTCCGTAGGTGAGGATGGGAGAATAGGCGAGTCTGGATGAGATTGGTCGATAGTGGGTTCATGGCAAAGATTTGTGGAAGCCTCAGTGGGATCGTGATATCCCAGGCCATACCGTTTCTTGGCATTGTCATTGTTGAGCAGCTCGATGGGCTGATGGGAGCCCTGCTCATAGCGCCCAAAACCAAAACCCTTCCATGCACACCTGTAAAGGTAAGTGTGTGCAAAGGCGGGGTTGCCAAGAAATGAGAAGTCTGATGTGAATGGTTGGGGTGAAGAGAGAGGGTTCCCATCAAGAGGAGCTTGGTTGAGCCCCCCATAGATGAGGTTGGTTCGAAGGCAAGGAGGACCATAAGGAATGACCATTCCAATTTGATAGTCATAGCTTGGATTTTGATGAAGCTGTCCATACTCTTGAGGAGTCTGGAACATGTCAAGGGTCAGCAAGTGATATTCCCCAAGTGAAAGTTTTTGAAAGATATCGTCCATGGAGTTTTTGGTTATCGCTTGAGAAGGTGATGTGATGGCAACCGCTGTTTGCGAACTAGTTGAAGCTTTCATAGATGGAGGTGGTGTTGGGGTTGATGGCTTGATAGGAATAAGAACATCATTTGGGTGATAAGTTGTGTTACAAGTCTTGAAAGGGGATAGGTCGGTAGGAATGACATGGACTTGTTTATCGTGTTCAAATTTGACACAACGGTGAAGTGTTGAAGGGATGCAAGCCATGGCGTGGATCCAAGGTCGTCTTAATAGCATGTTATACTGGAATTCTCTCTTAATGATGTAGAAGAGCTCTGGGATTGTGTGTGGACCAACGCGAATATGGAGGACAACAGTGCCAATAGTGTTAGCGGTGGTGTCATTAAAGGATCTAAGGATTGCATCAGTTTTTGATACACAATTCTTGGGAAGAGCCAATTGATCAAAGGCATGGGTAGAAATGATATTAATGCTGGTGCCTCCGTCAATCATAACACACTTAATACGTGTTTGATCAATGTAAGTTGTGATGAAAAGAGCAGCGCCCTAATCTTCCAAGGTAGTGGTAGGAATTTTAGAATCACTGAAAGTGATAGAGGCGATAGGGGATAAAGAATGGACTAGGGCGGCTAGTAGTTGAGGGTCTTCAGGTTGGACCTCCGCTACTTGTAAGGCTTTGATGAGGGCTTGATGATGCTGAGGTGAGGTTTGGATGAGGTCATAAAGGGAGATCTTCACAGGCATCTGGTGAAGCTGTTTCAACATGGAGTCATGAATCGGCCCAGAAGAGGAAGAAGAATAAGGCTGAGATGCACCAAAGATAGAAATTTTAGGCTTGGGCAGTTGAGGTGGCTTGACAAAAGGGTAGGTCCAAGGAATGGAAGCCTTTTCTTTCACCTTATCCTTTTGTGACCTAGTGGTTATGTGGATAGCATTGATTTCAAAGATAGGAGGTGAAGAAGGTGGAGGGGTCTGCTAGTGAGATGTTGATGTGATTGAAGAGGTTGGATGGCAAGGTGTCAAGGGTCGGTCAAGAGTGTCGTCAAGGAGAAGAGTGTCCTTCTCCATATAGTGGTGAATGACGGCCTTGAGGGCACAGCATGTCTTGGTATCGTGTCCTGGCGTATGATGGTATAAGCAAATCTTCGTATCGTCAAACTAGGAAGGCTTCGACCCGAGAGGTTGGAAAGGCCTGATGGGTGGAAGGGTTATGTTGGAAGTCTACAAAAGTTGGCATAACATCAAAGCGTATGAACCTTCTAAGGGGTCCGTGCTTGTTGATGCATGAAGCACTGGTGACTTTTGCTTGGGAGGTGTTGGAGGAGGTTTTTGTACCACCTTTTGGGTTGATGGCCTAGTGACATGTGAAGACAGCACTTTCTTCGTGAGAGGTGCCAAATTTTAAGAGGGGGTATATTTGTGGTTGGAAAAGGAAGTAATGGAGGTAATTTGTTTTGGTTAAGGGTTGGAGTAGGGAGCACTCTGATTAGGGTAGAAGGATGAGGGCCTAAAATGGAGGGTAATGTTGATGGTGGAGGAGGGGTTTGCTTCTGTGGTTTAGCAGTCTTCTTTGACTTGGTTGGAAGACTACTATTGGTCGAGCTCTGGTCTAAGTCCACCTTCACTTGCGGGTGAGTGAGGGTAGAGACAGGGCGAATGCCGAGTGACTTGATCGGTTTAGATGGGGTAGATGCGGGTTTAGAAGCAAGAGTCTGGTATTTGTTGAGAGTCTTGGGAGATTCTGCCTTAGGAGGATTGGCAACATGAGATGAGATGGCACATGGATGTTGAAGAGCTTTAAGAAGCTCCCACAATCCCTGATGTGCCACTTTCCTTGAAGGGAGAAGTTCAATTTTCTCCACTAGTCGAGAAAATGGTTGAGAAGATGTTAGATGAGGTTTGGGTCCTTGAGAAGATGTGAGTGGTTGCAGGGCTGAAAATGTGTTAGGTGTGGCAGTAGTCTCAGACCCAAGGTGTGTGGGAGTCATAACTAGATTGTTGTTGGTCAAAAAAGATGGAGAGTCAGGTTCTTCTCTTGGTGGAGAAGGAACTGGAGAATGTGGCTCCTTAAGCGGGTAAAGGGCAGGGATGATGGTGCCCTCCACTTGTGGTCGAGGAGTAGGAAGGGTCAAGTCCTCCATAGGCAGAAGGAAGGAGGATGGTGAGACCGATGGTGCCGGTAAGGTTGAGGCGTCCTCCAAGATGAGAGAGGTTGACAGAGAACTAAACAGGGAAAGAGGTTCATCCACACGTGATGGACTGATAGAAGGGCTAACCTCTTGAGGTTGGTCGGGGATGAAGGGCGAGACCGTATTGACTGTTCGAATGTTATGTTCATGAGTGTTGTCAATCAAGGTCTAGACATTGTTTTGGGTCGGTGGATGATTGGGGAATGGTTGCTTGAAGATGTCGATGCCCTGATTAGGAGGTGCATTGGGATTATTTAGGACGAGGTCACCCTTTTCAAGCATGTCTTGGATTATGTTTTTAAAGGTCTTACAGTTACCCGTGTCATGACCTTTGACACGGTGGTAATTGCAGAAGTCATTTTCCCTATACCACGCAGGGATGGCGTGTGAGGGATCAAATTGTGGAGGTGGTCAAATTTGGGGGAGATTGAGAACCCCTTGTCTAACAAGTTTTTCTAGCACAGACGCATATGATTCTCTGAGAGGAGTATACTGTCATTGTACATATCTCTACTGGAATTGGCGGGTGGCGCTCTGAGATGTGGATGGCTCAGGCTGATTGGTTGAAGAGGATGAAGGTCTAACGACCACAGCGTTAGCTGAAGCTTTAGACTTAGGATTGGATGGTGAAGGTTTAGAAGAAGAGGAGTCATTGGTCTTAGAGTTGGGATTCTTGCTCTGCAACTTGACTTTATTCTCCTCGATGGCATGTAATTCAAGTTTACTGGCCATCGTGAAGGCTTCATCGAAGGTGCGGAAGGTCTGAACCCGTAAGGTAGAAGAAATATGTTTGGCGCAGGCTTGGGAGAAAAGTTCAATAAGTTTGGGTTGGGGTAAGGAAAAGGAGAGTTGATTGATGAGGCTTCTCCAATGAGCAATGAAGTCAGCTATAGATTCATCCTTGAATTGGCGGATAGAATAGAGGTCTGTGATTGAGACCTTCTTGGTGATGTTGATGGAGAAGTGATCAAGAAAGAGCTGGGCCAGCTGTGTAAATGTGAAGAGGGAATGGCTGGCAAGAGAGCTGTACTAGTCAAGTGCAGCCCCAGAGAGAGACATAGGAAATGTTTGCAAAAGCAATGCGTCATCATGGGCAATAAGGTAACAGGCATGTCTGAATGCCTATAAGTGTTGTTGTGGGTCTTCATTGCTTTGAAAGCTAGAAAACTTAGGAAGTTCCCATTAACTGGGATATGACCTGATTGGGACAGAAGGATGAATGGGCTCATTACAAATTTGCTTGTATGAGAGAGCATTACGTGAGCTAGAAATGGAGGTCTCTAGGCTAGACATCTTGTCCATCAGCATTTTGATGATATCTGCTGACGGATTGGTAGGTGGAGCGCCCCATAGATTATAAGGCACTTGAAAGATATTGAGAGGGGCATATGACGTGGTTGGTTGCATTTGTGTAGACGTAACATATGGGTAGCTAGTTATCGAGGTGAAAGTTGAAGCCAAGGGCACTTGTGTTATGGGGTTGGTAGGCAAGAGTTGGATAGGGGCCGTCAAAGATGGGTGAGGAGTGGCCACACTTGTTGAAGGGTAGACAGTTTCTCTTGCATTGATAGGTGCAAGAGTAGGGGGGATAGAGACCACTAGGTTTTGGAAAGGTATAGGATTTGGTTGAGTGGTTTGAAGTTGAGGGGGTCTAGAAGGAGAGGCTAAATTTTGAAGGTAGAATACGATTGGGTTATTTGTCGAGGTGTTGGCTTGATTGTCTATAGGTTGAGTTGTAGATACAGTTGATGTGATCATTGTCTCGACTAAGGAAGTTGGCATTCCATAGATTGGGTTGCCTAGGGAGTCTCGTGTTTGGCTATGCGTGAGATAGTGCTGCAAGGCTTTGACATTGAGGTCCAAGAATCATGCAAAATCTTGGTCCCCTTCTGGGACAATAGGAGTCTGGGGTGGGGGTGGGCGAGTAGGAGTTCTTTCAGTCTCCAAGTGGAATTCCATTATAGGACTGGTTATGGATGGTGAAGGCAGAAGCGGTTGTTCCCTTGTGTGGTCAAGAAGAGCCTTGGTTTGACTGCGTGTCAAAACCATTCAAGGCAAGAAAGGGTTAGGTTTCAGAAAACTATGTTTTTTTAGTTTCAAAAAAATCAGAATGTGGTTTTGACAGAAAAAGGAGTGGGTTTTAAGGTTGCTGTTTTTTCTTTTTTCTTTTTAAAAGAACTGTGACAGAGACCGACGTCGATTACAAAACCGATGTCGGTGAGAAAGATGGCCGACGTCAGTCAGATAACCGATGCCGGAGATAAAAGGTGGCTGACATCGGTGATAAAACTGATGCTGGTGACTGTGTTTTCTAGAAACTCAAAAGATTTGAGAGTTTTTGGAAATCAAAGAAGAAGAACATCCTCACTAGCTCAAATAGGCAGATAAGAATAGAAAATATGAAGAACACAAGCAGAGCCTAAGCGTTAAATCCCTAGAAATAAATTATTAAGCTCGTGTGGCTTATGCCTTAAAGTGATGTTTGAGGAGGTTGGCTGTCAGAAGGGTCCTGGAAGAGGTAATCTATGGATGGTTTCAGGTTTGTTTAGGCACTCAAAAGTCTATGTTCGGTTCGGTACGTGGCCTGGTGCTAAGGAGCAAGCTCCCCTCACTTCACAATTCTAGTGGTAAGCTGGTCTCACTTAGCCAAAATATACCTTGCCTAGAGATTATCCTTTGCCAGAGAACGGAGTGGGCTTTCCCCTTGGTGGTGAAATCCAAGTGGGATTGTCGAGATGGGGTAAGGTATCTGCTGGGTGATGAAATCCCAGTCAGGCCTTGTCTCAAGTATTGTTTGATGTTTGATTTATGCGGGTGGTTTGGTTGTGTAACATCAAGTGATCTATGATTAATTCAATATGTGGTTATTAATTACTAAGTGTGGACTAAGAAATGCAAGCAAACAGAAATGAAAGTGCAATGTGTTTTAAGCCCAAATCGAAATGTTAAGTTGGAATGAAAATAAGTTGAGAAAGGGTTTGAAGGATATGATTTTTGACTAGTCTAGAAGTGCAAGAAAAGAAAAGAAAAGTTCTTTTTATTCCTGCTTATGATGTCATTTAGAAGAGAAGAAAGAGGTGGAAAGGGAGAAACCTAATGCACCTATATGAACAAAATAAAAGGAACCCAAGGAAGGCCCTAAGGGTCCCACCGAGCATGCCAGAATGTTTTTATGCTATTTTTTTCACTTTCACATTCAAAGAAGGAATTAAGAAACTAAGAGAATGGTCAAGGCTTGTATGTACCTGGATATAGTCATGCGGACCGTAATCCAGATGATAGAAGATACTCCTCTTTGGCTATGGAGGAATGACACCTGCAAAAGAAAGAGACTAAGACAAAGAAGGCGTTAGATAAGGAGATGGTGGGTTGCCAAGCAAAATCTTGATCCCAGAAGCAAAAGCTTAAGAGATGTCAACCCACTGATTAATAAAAAGATGTCTGATAAAGGACAGAAAGATAAAAGACTGAAAATGATAAAGACAAAATGAAAAGTAGAAGCAAATGTTTACCTGAATGTTGCTGTCGACCTAGTCATAGTTGCCGGCATCGGTGGTCCTACCGGCGTCGGTTGTCAAGGCTGTCGAGGTCGGTTAGTATGCCGACGTCGGTTGGGGAAGTGACCGGTGTCGATCAGGGCAGTAGTCTGTGGACGAGTTCTGGACAGGATTTTGGTCTGTGGATGGGTCTGAGACAGAGTTTTGGGCTTGGTTGAATGGTCTAGGGGTCTGGGTCTGAGAGTCTGGTTTTGGTTAATGGTCTGGGAGTATGTGTAGAGTTTTGGGACAACGGACAAAATGTCAAAAAGGGACAGAGGGATAGAGGAGACCAATAGGGAGACAGGGATATAAGGATTCGGGTCTAGTCTGGTCTGGTGATAGGGAGTATTGAATTGATTGGACAGAGGGTGTTTGTCTAAAGAGAGACTAAACGGGTGTCAGAGGCAAAGAAAAGGGAATAAAAGGTGAGGGAAGGCTTTTCAGCCCCTCTGGGAAGAATAGAGAAGGTGGGGTCAAGGATGCTTGGAATAGACAGTAGACAGAATGCTAATATATTTGAAATGAAATAGAAATAAAAATAGTACAAATACTTAGCTGTGACACGGGTTAGCAAAGGTGCAGAAGCTATGTTTCCGTTGCCGCTGGTGATGGAGATATCAGGCAATCCCTATGCAAAATATCTGATGTAAGACCTCAGTGCCTAGAAAATGTTGTCAAGAATGCTAATCCCTGCAAGAAAACAAGAAGCCAGAGCCTTCTAAAGCAAGAGCACATGAGAACTTTGTTTCACCGGAAGAAGTCTTGAGATTCATGATTAGCTCCAGAGATTAACGATTTCTGATTAGCCTCGTCAAAGAGTAGAAATTTAGTTTAAATAAAAACTAATGTCAGCGATCCCGCCGGTGTCGGCTGACATTTGACCAACGTCGGTGGGTGGAGAATGAGTAAAAGAGCCACCAAGCCCGTTCTCCATCTGCCAAGTACACTATCCATTAGAGAATTGTTGAAAGTTGGGCTAAATACACACGAGAGTTGGTTAGGCGGTTAGAAACAAGTAGGAATATGTCTTGGGTGAGTCATAGGGTGAGAAATAGTCCAAGGCGAGGTGTCAGACGAGGTGTTATAGGTGAGGTGTCAAAGGGGAAGATATTAATAATAAATTATTATTTTTTTAAATTAGTAAGTGCATGGTTTAGGAATGGGTTAGGAATGGACCAAGGGGGAGTATGACCAAGGGTTAGACACGATTTCAGTGTCTACACTACATCCTTATTCTTTAATGATCCTCCATTATCAAATATAATGTCAGAGGGGATACCATAACATCAAATTAGATGGTGAAGATGAATTTGGAAATTTGCTTTCCAGTCACATAAGTGAGGGGTATATCTTCAACCCACTTAGTGAAATACTCAGTGGTGGTAAGGATATGTTTATGGCCATCAAATGAAGTGGGGTTGATCTTCCCAATGAGGTCAAGTCCCCATGTATAAAATGGCCATAGTGTCAACATTAGTTTTAGATTTTTTACTAGGAAATGTATTAGATTAGCATGCCATTGACATTTGTCACACTTTTTAACATATGCATCAGCATCTGCATCCATTATGGGCCAATAATAACTAATATGTAAGAGATTTTTGGACATGACTGCCCTGCTAGAATAAGTTCCACATACCCCTTCATGAACTTCTCTTAATGTTAGTGTAGACTCTACTAAATATAAATAATGAAGCAGAGTTACATGAAAACTTTGATGGTAAAGGGTGGATCCAAGTAGAGTATAATGAGTGGAATGATGAGTGAAGGCTTTGGATTATTTTTGAGATAGGTTAGGTGGTATAAATTGGTCATGAAGGTAATTGTAAAGGTCTGAATACTAGATAGAATTAGGACCAACAATCTCACAAATCATTGCAATGGTTGAAAGTTCATGAGCTAGTGCTAAAAAATTATCAATGAGGAATTGATACTCTCTAGCTTTATCTTTTTGTCAAATTAGAGATCCAACAGTATCCATGGCATCTATAATTTTATTACTATCCCTTGGTGTGTGCTCAAACTGAATGTTGATAATTTATTTTTTAAGAGTGTTGACCATGGCTTTATATGGAATCAACTTGTCATCTTTGGTTTGAAAATGATTTGTGACCTGATTAATGATTAACTAAGAATCACCATAAACTTGGAGATGAAATATATTGCAATGCACTGCCTGTAAAAGTCTAGCAACAAGTGCTTCATACTTATCCATATTATTTGTACAAGGATAGCTAATTCTAAATGATTTAGGTATTAGATCCCCCTATGGTGTAATAAATAATAGGCCTACCCCCAATACACGTGTAGTAAATGAACCATCAAAATACAGCTTCTAGGGTTGCTCCTAAAGGGGTGTGTCAATGATAGTCATTATGAACTCATCAAGAAATTGAAACATGAGTGGCTATGTGTCTATGAGAGGTGCTTTAACAAGCTGATCTATAAGAACTTGTCCCTTGATTTCCTTCTGATTGACATACTCTATGTCAGACTCACTCAGAATCATGATCCATTTAGTCATTCTACCTTACAAAGCTATTTTAGATATTAAATACTTGAGTTGATCTACTTTTGAAATGACCATGGTCTTATTATTCAACATGTAATGGTATAATTTCTAAGCTACAAAGACCATGACTAGATAAGCTTTTTCAATAGGGGTATAGTTATGTTCATATGAAACCAAGGTATGGCTTAGGTAGTATATGATATGCTCTTTCCCAATTTCATCATGTTGAGCCAAGAGTGCCCCCATAGCATGGTCGATAGCTGATAGGTATAACAAGAACGGCTTTCCTAGTATAAGAGGTAATAAAATAAGTAGAGTAATAAGATACTATTTGAGTTGTTGAAAGGTTGTTTGGAAGTGATTATCATAGTGAAATGCAAATCATTTATTTAAAAAGTGTTTAGATAGATGGCACTTGTTTGCTAATTGAGAGATGAAGCATCAGATTGACTAGATCTTACCCTGCAAACTATGAAGTTACTTTAAATTGGTTGGTGGTAGCATCTCTGTTATAGCATGGACTTTATCCAGATCAACTTTAATACCTCTATGAGACATGATGAAGCCAATCAATTTTATTGAAGTTACACCAAACACACATTTATTTAGATTGATTCTGACTTTTTACTCCCATTATCTTTCAAATATCTTACATGGTACTACTAGATGGTCGGCCCTAGTTTTGGATTTTCCTAATATGTCATCGACATAGTCTTCAAAAATGTCATGCATCATATCATGGAATATTATAGGCATGGCTCTTTGCTATGTATCTCTATCATTATTAAGGCTAAATGGCATTACCTGATAATAAAATGTTCCCCATAAAGTAGTGAACGTTATGTTATGTTGGTCTTTTGGTGCTATTCTGATCTGGTTGTATCTTGAAAATACATCCATGAGTGAAAGTATTTCATAACCTATCAAGGATTTGATGATCATATTGATATTAGGTAAGGAAAAATCATCTTTAGGACAATATTTGTTGATGTCTCAAAAATTAGTATAAATTTTGATCCTTTCAAGACTTTTACTAATAGGTACCACATTAGAGTTCCATTCTGAGTAGTTAATAGATCAGATACATCTTAGTTCTAATATTTTTTCCAACTCTTTCTTTACCAATACAACAATGCAAGGATGCATCTTACATAGCTTTTATTTTATTAGTTTGGCATTAGGATTAACCATAAGGTGGTGTAGAACCAAGGTGGGGTCTAAACCTGGCATGTACGAATAGGCCAATGCAAATATATCTACATATTCTATCAATAGATCTATAAATATGTCATGTTCCTCCTCAATGAGGGACACACCTAATTTTATCCATTTCAAGTCTGATGGAGTCTTGATATTTACCTTTATTGTATCTCTAACTAGAAGGGTCAAACTATCTTTTAGGATAGTAGGCAATAACTTAAACTATTGAATTATGTTAGGGTCCTCCATTAGGACTTGCTCTTCAAATTCTCCTAGGCATGATGAATTTGAATCTGTAATGGGAGATCTATCCATGTGACACAAATAGTCAAAAATTCTTGAAGAATTTAATCAAATACTTGTTTCTCAAAGATGAACTCAGATCCAAAGTCAAGTTCATCATTGGTGGTCTCCTAGTCTAAATTCAAATAAAAATTAACACCCCCATCTAATGACACCTGAAATAGGTTTTCACCACTAGACTGGCCTTTATCTTTACTTTTTCCCTAGTTAAAAATCACCTCAAAGAGGCTTTCACTTTGGGACCTCAATGTTTTACTTATTTGTTTTTGGATAAGGGTGTTCACTCACTCTCTAAAATAGGCTACAAGATCTAATGTGATTGAGAATCATGATTTGTGATCTCCCAATACAATATTGTCTCTAAGGCCTAAAAAGTCACTAAATGCTTCATCATTATAGAACTCATCAATTGACATACTGGATTCTTATTGGTCCCAATCTATCAATTAGGGATAATATAATGGCAAAAGATTGTGATGAATGGCTAGGGTAAGGGTACATATGGTATTTTTATAAAATATGTAGGTTTCAGTTAGGTTATCAAAGATGAGGTAATGATTAGACTTTGCTTCACTATCAGCATCATCATCACTAGCTGCTGGTGATGGAGTTTGAATAAGATACATGGGGTCACCGCTAGGAGGTTTAAATCCAAGTCCATAAGGTCTTTCATACTTAGTCAAGGAAATTGGCTTGATGGTTCCTTGTTGATTTAGTTTGAGGCCTCTTCCTTCATAATTATGATGCTCCATGATCCTATTGGGAATATGATACTTTATACTTTTATAACAATCAGCTTAGTTATCATTGTATAACCATGATTCATCCCCTTCAAGAGGGTCAAGTTCTAGGCTAGATGCTAGTACAAATGTGATAGGCCCTTTATCTTTGTTCCTTTTTCTCCAATGCATATGTGGGGTGACTTTTAGTCACCTAAAGGTTTTTATATTCTAAGGAATATTGGCAATATGAAATGTATCATGGGTCACATACTCTCCTACTCCATTATTTGAAATGGTAAAATGATTAGAAGATTTAGAAGGTGGCATGTAGGAAAGGGAATCCATGGTATTAGGATCTATGTAATTATCTGGTGAAGGATCAATAAGTATAGCCTTTCCTTTATCCTACTTCGAGCTTGGATTCATGTCGTATTGATAATTGTAGCTTTGAAATTTGGCCTCAAAATTTTTACAATGTTTATATGGGTGTAAATCTCTTGGAATATTCACTTCCATCCCTAAGTGGGAAAACTTGATACATTGGTGCAGCATTGATGGAACTACATAAATCTCATGTAACTAAGGCCTGCTTAGAAGCATATTGTATGGTAACTCAAGATCAAGCACATGAAAAAGTGTATCATGGGTCAAAGGCCCAATGATAATTGGCAAACTAATGGTGCTTTATGATTCTCTTTCCTGATTATCATAGGCTTTGATGGTTATTATTTCTAGTTAGAGATCTACCATTATGTACCCAAGAATCTTGATGAACTTTAGGGACACT
Source organism: Torreya grandis (assembly GCA_037957365.1). Taxonomy (NCBI): domain Eukaryota; kingdom Viridiplantae; phylum Streptophyta; class Pinopsida; order Cupressales; family Taxaceae; genus Torreya; species Torreya grandis. The sequence goes on from JARHVA010000501.1 coordinate 710,205, forward strand.
ATGTTGAGGCTGGATCCATTGTCTATAAGGACACATTTCACTTTATTCCATCTTAAATAAACGTCTATGTATAATGGATTATTATGGAGTGGGCCAAGGAAAGATAGATCACTTTGGTTGAATGTGACTTGTTAAGCTAGAGCTAGGTGTTTAACCAAAGCTTGAAATTTATCAAGGGATATGTCACTATAAATATTGGATTGGGTAAAAAAATAATTTAAGATGTTCTTGTGGATTATTTACATTCATAGCAAATCTAAAATAAAAATTTGTGTTAGTGTCTTCTACAGTTGTTCCACAATATCAAACTTCTTGTCTTGGTCAGTAGTGAATGGTTTATTCTAAGGCTAAATGGTTGGTTGGATGACAAGCAAAGTGGTGGATGGTTGTGGTCTTGGGATAGTAATCTTTGACCTTTGAGTTGTGATTACATAATCAAGATTAAATATTGGACCATTATTGCTAATCAATACTGTGAATGGTGTGGAACTAGATAGGATAAGTCTCAATTGTTAGTGCATTCGCATGTGGTCACATAACAAGGATGAGTTGTGATATAAGGTCCAAAAGGGGAGGTCATAGTTCTTTGGTTTTCCTATATACCTTCCCATGTCAAAGAAGGATTATCCATGTAATCTAGCTAAATGTTGTCAGTTAGCAATGGTCTAGGCTGATTAGTGCTTGATCTAGGATTAATGGAGATGGTATTAATGCTACCCTTAGTAATATGACATATAACCCTATTTTAGTCATGTGCAATTGCATGATAGGTTTGTTGGTTATTATCATTCTAACCTTTCTTTTTTCCATTGTTCTATCATCGTGGGTTATGTTACTAATTTTATTGATTATATTGGTTCGGCCTTTGATTTTGATACTATTGATTTTGTTACTACACTAATCATTATTGTCATTATCATTTATCATTTTACTACTACTGATTGTTATGTCATGGAAAGGGGTTTTGATAAATCCCAAGAGTTTGATTGGAAGTGAAAGTACTATTATCTAATGTTATCTCCCTATTCTCCAACATATTCTCAATTAAATGCTTGATTTGGACACATCTTTATAGATTATGCCTATTTCCCCGATGATAGTCACATAATTCATTTTCATGGTACTAATCAAGATAAGGAATGCCTTATAGATAATGCTTTTGTATAGGCCAACTAATCAGATTAGTGACAACAAGCTTTAAAAATATAGACTCAATAGATTCTCCTAGGTTACTAAAGACACAACATGTAGGCACGGTTCTCCTAGGAGGAGGGGTTTTCAATGGTAACAACTATTATATTTGTTGTGTAGATCTTGGTTATTGTGCTTGTGGTATTGGTTAGAGAGGTTGATGGGTAGGAGTAATCTAAAAAGGTGGTGCAAATGAGATTTACACCATTTGGACATGATGGGATTTAGTTACTCCATTTCCCATAACATTCTTATTATGGTTGAATTGATTTGGTACTTCTTAATTATTTGCCTATGCTGGGTGCAATGTTGGTGCTTGAATGGGATGTTGGTCATTTCCTTGATTGGTTATTGATGAGTGCTAGCTCAATAAACAAGAATTTATCAATGATTTCCTTAAAAGTATGTGCATATTGTAATTCTAGATGATAAGCTATCTCACTATTTAAATTTTTAGTAAACAAAGTGGCTGATTGTTTATTTGGTAAACTATGGGTGAAATAGCTTGCAAGGGCTCTCCATCACTATAAATAACTTACAAAACTCTCACCATATTTTTGATTTGCTTACGTTAAGTCCACTAATAAAATCTCATGCTTGAGATTATAGTAAAAGTGTTGCAAAAACTTATCAAAAAGATCATTATAATCCATTACTAAATTTTTGGGAAACTTTAAAAACCACTCCAAGGCTTGTCTAGCCAAGATCCTTGGGAACAAAAACAAAAGTTATATATTGTTATATGCTAGTAGTTGACATGAGACAAATAATTCAGTCAAATGAACCTTAGGGTCACCTTTCCCTTTATATTTTTCAAATTTCAATGGTTCATATCCTAGAGGAAATGATATCTCCAAATACTCCATGTTGAATGGATAAGAACACAGGTCATCTGATTTGAACTTTTTAATCTATTTACCAACTTGAATGGTAGCAATTGCATCTTTCATCTGTTACAATTCTTGGGATAGTAAATTTGAAGGAACATTGGTTTGGGTAGATGGTTGAGAGGTCACAAGTGGGACACTTTAACTAGGGTATGATGGAGATACCTATTGGGGTACATTGATTTGGTTGGGGAATGGATCAGGAATATGCATAGATGGATTAGGATGTATTTTAAATTACATAATTGGTTCCATGATATTCTAGTTTGGGTTGGAAATAAAGGTTTGAATTAGAGGATTTTATGGTTGGGATGGAGGGATATAACTATATTGTACCTGCTATGGTTGAAAAGGGACATGCTACCAACTAATTGAACCTTATTATTGAGTGGGAACTTATGGTCCAAGACCTTGTCTCTAAATTTGTGTCATATTTTGAACCAACAATTGTCTAGTAGGTACTTGAGAAATATAGGGACCTCCTTAGTGCTAAATACCTATGGAGAAGTGAAAACATGTTATAGATTCAACATCTATCACTGACCAATATTTGCATATTGTTGACTAGTCATTGCATGGTTTTGAATTGGCATATTAATCTATGACTGAAGAGGTTCATTCATTGTTAAATAGTAAGGTGGAACATTTGTTGCCCCTAATTGATGTGGCAATGTATTTGTCCTCTATTGCATTGATACAATAGATTGTGTCTATTGTTGTGGAATACTACTCATTTTTTATTGAAGAGGAGTAGGCATTATATTGTCGAGGCATGAAATTATCCATTATTTGATTACCTAATCCCATAAGTTTTACATTTGAGGAAGCACCCAATTGAGGTTGGGGTGTTAAAAATCCTATTCCTTGGTATGATCATCTACATATGGGATTAATTATAGGCACATGTTTTTGGCTAGTTGTTTATGCGTTAGTACCACTTTGATTGAGATTGGATGTTATTTGCACATTGTCCACTACATTTGGCTTATTATTATATTTAGAGGCCAAAGACACTTCTTTAATAACATGCATATGAATCAAGTTATCTATTGAAGTGGTTTATATGAATACATCAAAACTCAAATTCTTTTTCCCAGTTAACTCTATCAACACTTTTGTTAAAGGAACTAGGTCAATAAGAGGCTTACTCACCATGTTCATCTGATTAAAATTATGTGCTAGATTCAGGTAGGTTTGATATGCTATCTACATTTGGTTAAAGTGATCTTCCATGATGTTTTTGCCTCGATTACATATATTAGGGTCTTGATACATTATTTGGACTAGATCCATATGATTACTAAAAGAAGCCTATTTATCATAAATGATATTATGGGGCCCTCTTACTAGACTTGGTAAATTTTCATGGGGAAAGTCTGCTATAAAATTTGCCCCTACCTCTATGGCTCTAACCAAAATCTCATCTTTGTGCTCTAAAAAATGTCACTCAAAAAAAAATGGATCTTATATGGAATCCATATTATTAGAATATGATTGTTGAATAATTGGCTTGTCCACTATGGGTATTTTAGCTAGGTATTATGAATTTTGTTCTTGGTCTTATTCTAAATAAGGTGATCTATTAACCAGATAGTTAGCCAATGGATCTTGGCTTTGTGCCCTGAATTGAGTATTATAAGAGGGATAAGAATCCATCTCATAAACAATATTATTCTCATAGGGGTCTTGCACCATTTCTTCCTACACAACTAAATTACTAATCCCTATATTATACATGAATCCACTATGAATGTATGAATACATGTTAGGATCCATAGTCAATGCTTTGTGATAAAAGGTCAAAGAGTTATACAAACTCTAAAAAGGATAGAATCTAAAACAAATGATGTTTCAACTTGGTGTAGATTCTTCAAAAGGATCAAAAAGGTTTATGCAAATATTTGTGAGAAAATAAGCTAGTGTATAGTATCTAATGTTTCACTATTCACACAAAGATAAGAAAGTAAATGGATCAAAAATAAAAATGCCAAACTCTAAGCTCAAAGTGTTTCAAATTAGTCTGATCTAAGAATTTAAAAGTTGCTAGGTCTTTTGGCCAAATGCAATGTTAAAATATAGACTTTGAAAATAGACGAAAGGTTTAATATAATAGATTTGAAACACTTTTAAAAAACACTAGACATTTGATTCTTGGACATGAACTTGATCAACTAGGTATAAGGTATGAAACAAAAGGCACTTTTAGAGATAGTTTATTTTTTCATAAATAATGGTATAAAACTTGGTTCTTTTGACAAACAAGCTAGACAAAAGTGAACATTATAATTGTGTTAGAAAAAATATCACAAAATTACACTTGGATTGATCTAAAAATGTAGGAACAAATTTGAACTCTATGAAAGAGGGTCTATGAAACAATATTTGAAATGTTTTAGGTAGTGCTACACTACCCAAAAGGTGTGAAAAAAAAGTTTGTTTCAAAAACTCTCTAAGGCAAAGATATTTTCCCATAATTTTGATAGCATAACACTACTTTTCTTGACTCAAAATGTTGTGGTGCATAGACTCAAAGTCCAAGTGTTTAGCACAAAATGGCTTAAGTCTATCAAGTGGTGATAATGATCTTGAGTCTAAAATGGCCTTCAACCCAAATTAGAAATTGAACTTAAGTTCCCTCAAGTTTAGTGCAAATGGTGAACCCACTTAATACATCAACCCTATGAACTTATAAAAATGCAATTTAAAATTTAGATTATACTTAAAGGACTTAAAAAACCTTGGTAAAGGTCTAGACTAAATTGGGCAGCATAATTGTGCCAAAGTGGATGATATGAATCTCAAGACTTTGATGAACTTTGAACAAGGCAAATTGATGATCTCATGTGGGCAACATAGTTCCTCTTTGTTCAAAATAAAATTAGGACTGTGTGTTTGGTTTGATTTTTTTGTTTACACCAAGTTTTGACTTTAAATAAGACTTTAATCTAGGAGAAGACCAACTAATTAATCACTCTTAGATCATAAACTGATAAGGTTGCTTGGTATTGTTGGGAATTCATCAATATATGTCATTTGAGAGGATTTTAAGTGTTCATCCAAAAGTAAATGCACATTATATAGTAGGGTTTTTACACCCCCTTCTCTCAAATGATAGTACATGACATGGACCTTGAGGTGTACCTTGTACCAATAATAATTCCATTATAAGTGGGGATTTGTCTAAGATCTAACAATTTTTTGAACGTTCTAGGGGAATCAATTGCACAATGAATTTCATGCCAAACAATTAAAAATAAAATCATGTATTTTAGGTCCATATCACTTGGCTTGTTGTAAAAAGGTCTAGTACTTTTTGTAACCACTACATCCTATTATTTGATCAGTGTAGTGAAGTGTCTATAGTGACACTACGCCCCGTGTGTAACTCTAACTAGGAGCTAAATGAAGTCAATACCAGGAGGTGAAACTCTGGGTTAAAGCTTCCCTAAATAACTCATAGGAGGTGATGAAGTCCCCTTTGTAATCCAAGTTTGATTAAAAATAAAGAAACCATGAAAGTAGAAAGACTTTAGGGCCATTTTCAAGGTCACGTAAACTTTGACAAGTTTTTGGGGAGTCTTTAGATGACTTTCTTTATAAGCCTTCGACTAGGCTACTTGCAATAGGAATGACACTTTTGATTCTAAGGGTTTCCTAAAGGGTAAAAATGGAAGAACATACATGCAACATCCCTCTTTTTTCCAAACAAAAATTTAATCTAAAAAACTAAGTGAACACAAAAAATCTTTGAAAAAGCGAGTTCATTTTTAAGATGAAATGGAAGATGAGGTGGTGTTCATTTCACCCCTTGGTCTTAGTTGCAAACTTTGAAAAAATTCACCATAAACATCCAATTTTTTTTTTGTTAAACACCAAGAAAATATTCCTAATTGATTTTTAATCATGCAAAAGGTGATCTAAACATGTTTTTAGTAAATGTCAAGTTTGGTCCTACAACAAAAATGTTAACATGTCCTTTAGCCTTTAATCTCTTTTAGGTTTGAAACAATGAACTTTAAAAAAAGAGCTCTCAGGTATATTTTTTAATAAAAACATAGTGACCAACGTTGGTTATATAATTGACGATGGTTACATTTTCTAACCAATGATGGTTATCTAACTAACATCGGTTATACCAATGTGACTGACGACAAGTATCCAACTGATGTCAATTTTACTAACTAACATTAGTTAATCTATCCAACTGATGTTGGTCTTACTAGCCAACATCGGTTACTGTTTAAACCCATGGCAAACAAAAATGGTAAAATAAAGTTAGAAAATTGATTTAAAAGAGTTTTAATGGTCTAAATGAAAATTTTAAAGCCATAAAATGATCTTCTTCATGTATGGGATGCATCTAGTCCCATCATGCATGTCATATGTGATCTAAGAATTTTACTCAAGAGAGGTTGGTTAGTATGGTGTTAGTTCCAAAATGAAAACAAAATGAAAGAAACACACTAACTAACATAACATCTCTAGGCCTAGATACTAGGGAGACCTTAGTTAACAAATATGAGTAAAACACACAACTAAAATGCAAAATAAACCCTCTTTTACCTTCCTTGGATGCTCCAAAATGATTATTGTATTGACTTTCTTAGTTTGTGCTCATGAAGTCCTCATCAATGGAAGCTTGGCACCTCCATCTCTCCTTGGCACCTTTGACTTGTGGCTTGGCTTGGAAATAATTTGGCATAGTAACACTAACTGAAATGGCTTTTAGAATTATTTGTGCATTATAACTTTCCATTATCAAGACTTTGAAGATATTTGAGCATAATAAATTTGTACCAAAATATCTTAGAAATGTTGTGGTAAGGCCTCCTATTTATAATTTTTTGAGAATGTCTAGAATCAACCTGAACCATCCATCTTGAGATTAAGATGTGTGGTTGAGGATTAATTCAATTTTTGGAATTGATTTTATAATTATCTTCATCATGACATTATAAAAATGGGAAATTAAGAGGCATGGAGGGAATCATGGAAGGCATTGATGAGGCATGGAGGGCATGAATCCTGATATTTATGGAATTTATGGCCTAGGGATGTCTTCCCAAGAAATGAGGTCACTTGATGATGTAGATATTCAATATTTATTTATAAAAAAAAGTATTCAACAAGTTTCCATGGAATTCTTGATTAGGATCTAATTTGATTTAATTATCTCTTAACCATGTTTAAGCACTTTATGTACAAATTACTCAAATTGATCAGGATGCCTTGTTATTAGTCCAAAATTTGACTAGATTGGAATTGGAAGGTGATGTCATATGTGTTGGATCCATTAACCCATTTAAGATGTTATCAACAATAAATAATAAAGGCATGTGTCTTGTGTAGAAGATGAAAGAGCAATCTAGAGCACCCAGGTACAAAATTAGCATTTTAACTTGGAATGATCTAATCAAAGTTAGCTAGCCCATAAATTGCATTGCCCCATTTACGGATACCCTAGCGAAAATTGGCACTTCAATATGTCATTTTCATATCATTTAGCATATTTTAGTGTTTTTAGGCCAAATTGTGTATTTTAAGTAGAAATTAGCCAAAAACCTGATTGGAGGTTATCGGTGGCCAGATTTAGGAGTATACATGATATTCTACCAATGCTAAATTAAAGCAATTATTGGATGAAAAATTCTCATGATAGATCTAAATATATTTTAGACTTCATATATTCAAAAAAATGGGTTTGTCAATCTCTTGATATCTTATACTTGGGGAAAAATAGTTTTAAGCAACCTATTTTTCTAGTTAGAAAACTTTAATACATATTAAGGATCCAAAATAATTATTTTCAATAAATATTAAGAATCATATTTGTATTTTCATTAATGGAAAGGAGACACCACTACAAACATTACAAAATTTAGTTGATATAACAGGATCATAAATTAAAGGATGCTAGTAACATGTATTATTTATGATATTATTATATTTGAAACACAAATAAACTAATAAAGATAAATGATTGATTATTTATAGAAATTGGAGAATGTTTTCAAAGGGATGAGTTGCTTAAATACATGGGAGTGGTAAATCCCATATTTTAGAGAGTCAAGGATGATGAAGAACGAATCAATAATTTATTTATAAGATACATGGGTACTCTCATTAAACATTTTTGTAAGTATATACATATCAATGGATTTTAAATTCAAGGTATTTTTTTTAAATGATTTATTGACATCCCAATCAACCCATTTCATAATAACAATTATTGACTAATATAAGTGTCTAAATGAAAACATAAAATTATGTTATTATAAGGCTATGAAAAAATTGTATCCCAATACAATCCTACAAGAAAATGTTAGTGAATATTTTTGATTGTATGAACTTTGAAAAATAATGATTTTGGGCACTGTGTAAATTGAAAGGGTATTTAGTGTATTAAATTTTATTAATTTGAAACTTCATAACAAAATGGATATAAATCTCTATACATGTTTTAGATTGTATGTTTTGTGTTATCCAATGGACATGTTTCCTTATGATACAACACTTGAAATTTGGAATTCACTCACTAAAAGGAGAGTCACTAACACAACAAATGACAGAGGTGATCTAGATATTGAGACTATATATGTGTCAAATATAGTATATATAAATGACCATTATGAAGAATAGGCTACTCAAAAACTGTTTCAACTAAGTTTTAGTTTGGTATGTTTCAATTATGTTATTGATTTTATATTATCCTTTTTATCTCATAAAATTAAAAAACACACTAAATTAATATCAAAAATCACTGAAACATTAATATTATGTAAATTTCAAGACTACATAAATTATGTTATTACCTTATTTTGAAATAGTTGAAAGTTTTATTGCAATGGTTCAAACCTTATTAAAAAAATATATTTAGGTTATATGTATGAAAAATATTTATTTTACACTTTTATTTTTGATATGAATGGATTGTTTCATGTGTTTGTGAATATTATATAACAAATAATTATGCTCTCATCACTACATATCTTAAATAGTAAAATTATAATAAAATTAAAAATATATCATGGATAAAATGCACATAATTAAACATGAAAATGGAATTATATTTATACTTACAAGTTACATCTCTAATATAAATTATCTAGTGTGAACATGAAAAATATAAAACACATTACAATCAACTTTCCAAAATGTAGCTGATTGAGAATTCCCATTTCCATCAAATATAAATATATAATTAGTAATATAATATTTTAAATATGAAGTAAGGAGACATCATTCAATATGAGGGATTCTAGTTTGTAGTTGTGAAGTGAATGATGCTACCTTAACTTCCCATTTCCTTGAATTAGTTTGTAAAACAACTCCTCTAACAAGATTCTCAACTACATCATCTACACTGTAAAGTTGCGTCCTTTCTTCATGCACTAAATCTCCTGTCGATAGTATACTAAGATCTGCATCTATTTTATCCTTGAATATAACTTATAAATCCATGCCATGTTATTTTATTATATTCCTTAGTGTATTTTTATATTTGTTTGATATCATAAGTTTTAACTTCAATGCAATTACCACATTTAATGTTTTTTGTACTTTTTAAAAAATGAATATTTAGAATGTGTGATTCATTATTTAGATTTTCATATTTGGAGTGAAAATGGAATAATAAAGTATGTTAGATAAAATTTACAATAGTCTAAATAAATTTCATAAAATAAATTATTACTTACCAAAGGTTTATCTCTCTCTGCATTGGCAAGATGGTGAAGGTTTTGATCTCTTGCCCATTTGTTATAGTATGCATATGCCTCTACATTAAAATTTTACAATATATTAATCATAGCATCTAAAACACTATCATTATAGGTATTTTTAACTGTAATTGATCCTGATTTGGCTTGATTCACTAAAACATCAACTTTGGAAGGATCATTTTGAACCAAAGAATATAGATAATATATTTATGTGTGGTTATGAAAACACTAATTAATTTACTTTACAAAGGACTTCAATTGAATTTCCCATAATTTTAGTAGTTTCATACCACTCTATACGATGTCATCTAATAAATCAAAAGCATTATCTACAATAAGAATTGTCAATGGAAAGGATGCCAACTCATCAAAAGATTCCTTAGCTTTAAGGGTTGGTTCAGGTGGTGAACTAGATGAATCATGACCTTCAGTTTTTTATTAAGACTAAAAATTATATCCCTAAATAATATTATGGGAAAAATATATATTTAGAGGCATGGTATCAATGACCTCAAGGAAATCATCATCAATATCAATATTTTAGAAAATTATAGTGATTGTCATTGCAGTAGACATTCCACCCATAGAAAAGTGGGGAACTATTATGTTATATGCATTATTCCAATACTATATATTGGTAATATTAAATTCTTCCCCCTAGTCTATATGAAGTGGGGTGGCAATGGTGGTGGCATCTGACATCTTACATAATGTGGCCCTATAATAGTAAATGTCATCAAAAATTAATAAACAAATGAATTCAACAAAATTTAAATTGCATTAAATTATAGGTCAAGGACATTAAGATCCATACTTAGAGTTTTTGATATGTTTTATGGTGGTTAACATGGTAACAAAAATTGAAACTACATATTATGTTAAATAGTTATAAACTCAATTTACCATGTAATTTAATAAGCAACATAATTGTAAAATTAAAGTTACATACCTTGCACTAAAGGATATTGTTGAACAAAATGTGTTTGTTGTTTTGTAGAATAATATTAATCAAGTTGAAGAAACATGTTTCCAATGATATAGGTTACTAAAAAATTAAATGAATCATTAATAATTTCAAAATAATAATTTTTTTGTTACATCAATCTTCAATAGAAATTAAAAAAAATTAAACCTAGATTTATGGATGTGCCTTGTTGAAATTGTGCATTAGTAAGTGATATATAAATAATCATATGTTTTCCTTGAAAATGTTGTTTAAACACTATATTTTATCTCTTTACCACTATCTAGATCCTCGGATCCCTTAGAGGCATTTTTTTAGTGTAGCTTCTCTTCTTATTGAAAAATAATTTTTCTTTTATGTTACTTTTGACCATTTTAACCACAAGTCAAAATGGGTCAACAACCCTATAGTAAAACACTTATATATGGATATAATATAGTTTCATTGGGTGTTTTTTTTTCATTTAATGTATTTTAATGCCAATTGTGCCTTAGCCATGGTTCAATTAAGTCTAATGTCAACTTGATTCCTTAGAGGTCATTTTGGGTCTAATATCAAAGTGGCACAATTTTCAAAGTGTCAAAGTATTCCTAAACTTATTAAAATGTTCCATTTGTTATATTCCCTATTATGAGTGTCATTCCATCTAAAATTTTTAGGTTCTCTAACTAAAAATCAAGAAAAAATTTATAAAACAAGGAGTTTCATAAAGTGTACAGCCTATGAGAGAGAATGGCACATGGGAGAATATTTTTGGATGGATAATAAATTACATAAAACTAAATTACATGATTTAAATGCACTAAAAGTGACAAAAATGGTCAAAAACCATTCTTCTATCATATCACTCCACCATGCACATAGAACCAATTAGCAAGTTTATGCTTGGTATGGCTAGTTGGAGAATTTCAAGACCAAATGCCTTTTGGGGGTGATATTACACTCTTAGGTATTAATTTTAATAAAATTATTTCATGGGTTTGTCAATTTTGATTTATGAATCATCTCTAACAATTTGACTATGTTTTCTACTCACTCTTTCCCATACCCTATATGTTTTGCTCTTGTTTGGATGATTCTATACACTATAGATGATGGTATTGAATATAGATGAACTATAAATATTAAAATATTAAAATAATGTTCCCTATGCTTGATTTAAAATTTAAAAGTGTTTTGATAGGCCATGTATCTCAAGCTACAAGAGAAGACACCTTTTTGTGTTGTACGTAGGTTTCCACCATTGCCAACATCTTCATGTCTTGGTAATGGTGTCAAAGGATGGTGATGTTTTTTTTCATGTTTAAAATATTTTTTATTTTCATTATAAGATGTTATCTAAATAAATATTCCAAGATTTACAATCATGAGTGACACATAATCACATGGAGTACACAGTCAATCTTCTGTTATTTCTAACCATAGTCATGGCATATGAATGTCCTCATAATGAACATGGAGTTATTTGAAGAGTTAATGATATGTTTTGAATATTATTTCAATATTATAAATCAATTAAAATCCTTACACTTGATAAAATAGGTACTATGATGGTCAATTTAGTCATTCACACAGTCTTATGCCATTGGTATGCACCTCCAAGTGCCTCAAAGGAAGGATAACATGTCAACATTAATTATTGTGACCTTGTTTTGAAGATTTCATGAGATTTAAGAATAGATATAAGGTATTTTAAATTAATATATTTTATCAAATGACCATACATCATGAATTTTTTGAAATACACTCTCACTACCTACACATTGGAATGCGCACCTATAGGTGGCACTAACATAGAGTTGAAAAAGCTAATTAGAGGAGATATAACATGATTGGAATATCCCCTAAGGTTTTTTTAATTTAATTATGGTGTGATAGTAATTATTTAAGTGTTATGTTGGAAAATAGAGGTGAAAATAATGATCAAAGATGAAAAGACTATGTTCAGGGACCTTTTTTCTAAAAGCACAAAACATAACACATGGTCAATTTATGGATATCACATGACAAGATTATCAATAGTTTTGATGCATATTAATGATCAAACCTTATATAATCCATATATGATAATATATATGAAACTTTTGGTAGGCATATGATTAGTGGAAGGTATTTGTTGAAAGGCCTAAAGATGCCCCTTTAGTCACTTAATTTAGATAGTATCAACTATAAGATTTGAGATATAAAGAGACCTCTTCACCCAAGGTTGTAGTATTAGACAATACCTCCATGATTGAATGGTTTTATATGGTTAAATATATAATTCATGATCTAAAGGTAATTTAAATAGGATTATGAACTATGGTTTAGGTCCCATATGCACTTATAGGTGTCTCTTGCCTAAGATGTTGATATGCAGTTGACTATAGAGTCCTACAAATCCATAGTATGAGTTTAGATATGGAAGAAAATTTGCATGTTGAGTAATATTTTTGAGTTTGAAAGGTAATTTTATTCCAATTAATATCAAAATATATCTAGAGAAATAGGTTTTTTGGCTTAGTAAGTACATCTATAGACATACCTTAGTCCAAAAATACCATCTATAGTTAATTGTAAGTATGCACACTCCATGACTTAGGGTTTAAGCATGTAAACTAAATAGATGAGAGAAATTAAAATTCTCAATAAAATATCATAATAAATTATAATATCAAACTATGATGTTAAACGTATTATAATTTGAATCTACACCTACAATATCCTTCCCAATACAATTGACTATGTTTGACTATGATGAACAATGAGCAAGTTTGGGGATTGTAAGTGTTGGCATGCATAAGGATGATATATATGGGTCATAAAAAATGTGTAATGACCCTATTATATTATAAATAATCTTATAAACATTTCCTTTAATCTTATACATACAAGGACACCTATAGGTATAGTGCCTAGAAATAAAACATAGTTAAGAAATTGTACTCAATATAGGCTAATCAATGTAAGGTGTGAACAAAGAAAATTTTGGAAGGAGTGTAATGATAAATGTGTTTTAAGGAAATAAAAAATTATTTAATTAACCTAAATAAACCCTCATGATATGGGAGTAACATGGATAAATGGCTCAAATCATGTAATACACAATCTACACCTTAAATCCTACACACAATATCCTTCTTCATAGTATATCTTGGGTTTTGAAGGAATTAGAGGGTAAAATGATATGAAAAAGGGAAAAAAATTGGTTATAAGATTTTCAATCACTTGGATAATCCTCTAAAATATCTAGTTAGTCTAATAAAATAGAGGGAGTACCCTTTATTTTGTCTCAAATAGAGGGTACTTCCCTAGAAGCACAAACCTTACAGTCTTGAAGGATGGAGGTAAGGGACTTTGAAAACATGTATTTAAATTTAAATGAAACCTAGGATAACATGAGAAAACTTTCATAGAAGGAGGAATCTCAAAAATGTGGTATAGACCTTTAGGGTTACACCTACAACCTCACATGATAATTATAATACATTTTAAAATGTATATGGGGTAAAAAGAATATGTGTCCAAGGTTTTGGAATGTATAGAAACATCTAATAAATCCACTTTTGGCTCAGAGATAACTCAGTCCTGTGCAAATTGAAGGAAAGGCTTGAGTAAGAAATTTGGGGTGCTCACATCTCCTTTGACACATTACATGGAGACTCAAGATAATAGGGTTAGTTGAATAAGGTCATGAAAAAATAGTTTATGGCATTAGTTTATATGTCCAACATTAAATCTTCATGAATAATCCTTAAGGGTGGAAATGGTCTAAAACCCTTATGAACCCTTGGAAATAACTTGATTGGGAAAATTAAGATGGAGAACTTACATAATGAATTTTAATGACATGGAAAGTGGTTTTAGGTTTCAAAGGACTCTCCAAGGCTCCTCCCCATCAAATTTAGTGTTGAACTACTTATATGTACAAGGGGGAATCTAAATTTATTTGACTATTGTTTATGTCTTGCATTTTCTATGAGGTTTTAAGACATGAAATCAACTTTAAGAGAGAGTTTTAGAATTTTTAAATCTCATTATGAGAATTTAATGATTCATTAAAACTCATAAATAATTATGAAATTACCTCCATCTCAGCCAGTCAAAACTGGTAAAGTGAACAAGATAGTGAAAAGGGTGAGAAATTCAAATGGATACCATTTTAAGGTTCACCTAAATAATATAAGGACATGGAGGGTATTTCCAAGTGTCATTCACCATCATTTATGGATTTTAATGGAAAATTGTAGCCAATTTGGAGTCCAAGTGTGAGGGGTGACTAAAAGAGGAGTTTCTTTGACTGTAGGTAGTGATGGGTCACTTATAGGAGAATACAAATGATTAGTAATGAAACTAATTCATGGAGGATAATGTACACAACCCATCCATCTCAGTTTAATCATGAGATCTATCCCTAGTTAGTTAGTGGACATTCCAAAATGGGTAAATGATAAAGGTAGCTTTCTTATGTAGAATGAGAAGTTTCACGACACATTTCATGAGTTGCATAGCTTGGATGTTCATTTTTCCTATCATACCTTACATGGCCTATATCCTACACCATTATAATTCATATTTAACTCCTCATATGATCATGACAAGTGTTCTAGTGACCTTTGAACTTTATTATCTCCTCTTATTTCTTAAGTTCTATAAGTAGCTACCTTTTTGGCCTTTGTAATCTAATTCTAGTCCATGTAAGGGGAAGATCTATAGAAATGTTTTCATATTTTGCCTTTGAACATTAAGTTAAATCTTATTTTTAGTTCTTGAATAATTATCTAAGTGTGTAAGTGATGTATTGTGATGTAAAGTGATAATTCTATATCCTTTCTTTCCTTATCCTTTCATGTTTGTGAAAGAGTTCCTATTCTAATAGGTCATAAAGAGTGTATTAAAGTGTGTTAGGCTTCTTATAAAGTGTATGATTATCCTTGGAGTGTTCAATCTACCCTCTAGTTCATTCACCTTGTGTTGCTTCCCACATCTCATGTTTTTATTGAAATATTCATGTTAGAAACCTTCTAAGACTTAGAAGCTAGTTTGTATGCCATATCCATTAGTTCAATAAGTATGATGGTCATATGTAAAAAAATATTGATGTCTCACCCCATTAGAACTGGTTAATTTCATGAAACTTTAAGCTATTTTCCCCACAAACAAACACTAGTTAGGTGATAATCTTTTCAGATACATTCAAGGAGTTATCCTTTAAATCTATAGGCTCACTTACATTATAGGTACACCCACATACCTATAATTTTTCCCATGTTTCCAAAATCTAGAAGATGATTGAACACCCTCTTATAGGGTGTAAAATTTGGTGATAATAGTTTTGTCATGGCTAGTGGGACAAGGTCTAAGAGAGTGGAAAGATTTTTGGTGTGTCTTTCCTCCAATAGATTTTGGAACCAATCAAGTTAGCACCAATGGTGACTCTGAATGATAACTTCTATTTATAAGTAGCCTAGGTTTGTATCATTGAAAATTTAGATCATTTTTTATATCTCATCCAATATATGAGGTTGATATGAATATATTGTTTGATACCCCTATCATGAATCTCCCTATCAACATTACTATGAACCACATTTTACTCCACAAGAGTCCTATCAAAATGGCTATCAATCCTATGAGCCATGGCAGCCCTATAGTCATCAATTTTCATCTAGATCAATATATCAAGATCTAAGAATTGAATTATTAGATTTTAAAATATAATAAATTAGATCTGGTATTGATCCCTATCATTACCCTCCTCCTCCTCCATCATCCCCACCTCATGTCCAATCCTTCTTCGCATTCCTACCAGAGCTACTAGATAGTGAAGATAATATGGAAACATGGGATAATGAGTTTGATGTGCTTCCTAACCATATTATTGAATGGTTATGAATTTTTATCCAAATATGGATGAGTGCATGGGAGGTTGTTGAATATTAAATGCAATGGGGTATTAAAGGATAATTAGACTTGGTAAAAAAGTAAATTCAATGCTAAATAGATAGGATAAGTATGTGATAAGATAAAGAGCTCAAAGATAAACATTTTGTTATTGAATAATTTCAAGAAAGCTATTGGCAAGATGCAAATCCTTATTATCAAGTGTGTTCTTCCATCTAATCATCCCAAGAAATGACTTCCCCATGAGATTACTAGTGCCTTTCCTCTTTCTTAAATGCACTCAAAATCCTTGTACTACTCCTCACACTCCATCTCCAACTCATCAACCTTCCACTACACCTCATATTCTAGATCCTTCACATGATACCATCTATCAATCTCCCACCTCACTCTTTCTTGAAGAAGATCTGATATTAATAGAAGCAAGTAAAGAAGAACAAATCCAAGCCATGGCTGGCCAAGAGGATGTCATGAGTGACTATGAGGAATAAATCACCATAGGGACTCCCCTTGCTAAACAAAAGGGTAATCCTACCTTATTGAGTGAAGAGAAACATATAAAAGACTCTTTTAGAATTTTACGTGATGAATGTAGCCAAGACTTGAATAAATAGGTATTTAAAGAAGAATCCATGTATGATAATGAAGTTGTGGATGACTATCTCAAGCATGAAGTGGAGTGCCATATCAAGGATGAAGGTCAAGTCAAGCCTCAATAAGTTATAGTCATAAGAGAATTTTATGAGACTAAGGTAGAAGACATATTTATTAGAGATGGATCAATACCTTTATCCAATTTTGAATCACCCTTAGATGTATTGGAGCATGAATAACACCAAATTTATGACCTCACACATGAAGAAGAGAAGATTGAAGTAGTAGTTCTAGATGACAAGGAAGACAAAGAGGATTGGCAGCTATAAATGGAGATTTTTCAAGAGCTTGAATAGATATGATAAGTTGAGTTTCAAGTAAATATGAATGTAGAGAAGGAGTTTTCCATGAAGGACAATGACTAGGATTGGGTAGACTATGTAGAGCTCCTTGATGAGCTTGAAGAACTTGTAGCTAAAAAGAAACCTAATTTTATTGAGAGCACTATGGAAACCAAGAAGGTAAACCTCATTGAACCACCATTGGAGGTCATAGTTAAGGATACATATGATAAATTTGAGTCTATTTGGATACATGAATAACTCAATTCCATAGCCAGCTTGATTGGAGTTACTTTGAATTCTTTGAACACCATGCCAATGAAGTTGGCAAACACTATGAAGAAGATGGAGGAATCAATGCCAAAGGTTAGAAGGCTACATGCCTCTTTAATTACCTCATGTAATGAATAAATATAGTCTTCAATCTTCCCTTTTGATCTAGGAAGGAGTGTTTCTTTCAGATTAGTTTGTGTTTGAATTAGTTTAATGTGATTTGTGATGTGTCCCATAAGTGTTCTTGTGAACACATGTTTGTTTATTTTGTGTTTGTCTTATTATGTGTGTCTTTCCTTATTTTTTGTGTTTTATCAAATGAAATTTTTGTGTCAAACCTAGTGTACATGTGACTCCATATTATAATGGATAGGATTAGGCAACTTGTCTTGCCATAACAAGCATACCACCCTTAGGAAATCACCAAAGATGTTGACCATTTTGACCACAATTCAAAATGGGTCAACCACCTATAGTAAAAAACTTATGTAGGGATACAATATAGTGTCATGGGGTGTTTTTTTTTTCATTTTATGTAATTTAGTGTTAATTGTGCCTTGGTCATGGTTCAATTAAGTTTAATGTCAACTTGATTCACTTAGGGGTCATTCTGGGGTCTTATATGAAAGTGTCATAGTTTTCAAGGTATAAAAGTGTTCCAAAACTTATTCCAACATCAATTTATTATATTCCTTATCAAGAGTGTTATTCCATCTAAAATTTATAGGTTTTCTAACTAAAAAATAAGGAGTTTCACAAGGTGTATGACATATGAGAGAGAATAGAATGGGAGAATATTTTGGGATGTCTATTCAAGTCCATAAGACTCAATTAAAATCTTTAAATGCCATAAAATTTCCAAAAACGTTTAAAAACCATTCAGCTCTCCTATCACTCCACCATGCACATAGAATGAAATAGTAAGTTTATGCTTGGTGCGGCTAATTTTAGAAGTTTCAAACCCAATGACTTTAGGGGGTGATATTACACTTATAAATATTCATTTTCATAACAATATTTCATGTATTAGTCAATTATACGTTATGAATCATCTCTAACAAGTTGACTATGTTTTTATTCTCACTATTTCCCATACCCTATAGGTTTTGCTCTTATTTGTATGATTTCATAAAATATATCTAATGGGAATGAATATATATAACATAGAAAAATTCATCTCATGTTCCCCATGCTTAGTTTCATATTTCAAAGTTTTTTGATATGCCAAGTATCTCAAGCTATAAGAGAAGGCACCTTTATGTGTTGTAGGTAGGTTTACACCACTTCTAACATCTTCATGTCTTGGTAATGGTGTCAAAATATGGTGATGGTTTGTTTTCATGTTTTAAATGTTGGTTTTTCTCATTATAATCTCATTCTCTAAATAAACCTTCCATGGAGTTTAAATCATGAGTGACACATAATCACATGGAGTACATAGTCAATCTTCTACTATTTCCAACCATAGTCCTGGCATATTAAGGTCCTCATAATGCTCATGGAGTTATTTGAAATGTTCATGAGATGTTTTACATATGATTTCAATAGGATAAATCAAGTAAATGCCTTATAATTGATAAAAGAGGGACTATGATGGTCAACTCAGTCATTCACACAATCTTAAGCCATTGATATACACCTACAGGTGCCTCAAAATAAGGATAACATGTCAACATAAAGTATTACAACCTTGTTTTGAAGATTGAATGAGATTGAAGAATCCATATAAGGTCTTTGAAATTACTATAGTTGATCAAATTAATGTACATCATGAACTGGTTGAAATACACTCTCACTGCTTGCACATTGGAATGCCCACCTCTAGGTGGCACTAGAAGAGAATTGAAAATGCTAATTAGAGTATATTTAACATGATTGGAATCTCACATAAGGTTTTTGGAACTTAATTATGGTGTGAAAATCATGCTTAAAGTGTTAGGTTGGCAAATGGGTGTGGAAATCATGATCAAAGATGAAAAGACTATGTTTAGGCACCTTTAACTAAAAGCACAAAATAGAGTACATGGTCATTTTATGGATATAAAATGACAAGGTTATAAATATTTTTGATTCATATTAGTAATAATAAATTATAGCCTCCATATAGGATAAGATATTTAAAAAATATGGGAGGAGTATGCTTAGTGAAAGGTAGTTTTTGAAAGGCCCAAATATGCCCCTTTAGGCACTAAATTTAGACAATATCATCTATAAGATTTGATCTATAAAGATACCTTTTCACTTTAGGTTGTAGTATTATAACATGCATCCATGATTGAATGGTTTTAAATGGTTAAAGAGACCATTTGTGATCTAAATGTAATTTATAGAGGATGATGTACTATGTTTTGGGTCCCATATACACCCACAAGTGTCTCTTTCTTGAGATGTTGATATACAATTGACTATAGAGTCCTACAAATACAAAGTATGAACTTAGATATGGAAGTAAATTTACATGTTAAGTAATATTGTTGATTTTGGAATATCATTTTATTCTAATTAACATAAAACTTGCATTGGAGAATTAGGTTTTTTGGCTTGGTAAGTCCATCTACAAGCATAACTTGGTCCAAAAAGATCACCTACAATTGACTATAGGTATACACAGTCCATGACTCAAGGCTTAAGCATGGAAACTAAATAGATGAGAGAAATTTAAAATTTTAGTAACATATCCTAGGACCTCCAAGGATCCTAAAATTATGTGAAACATATTCCAAGTGGAATCTACACCTACATTATCTTACTTGTCCTAATACATTTGACTGTGTTTGACCATGATGAACAGTGAGTAAGTTTGGGGATTGTAAGTATTGGTAGTGGATAAAGATGATACATATGGGTCCTAAATTTTTTTTAATTACCCTAAGAGATTATATATAATATTATAAAAATTTCCTTTAAAATTATACATTCAAGGACACCTACAGGTATAGTGCCTAGAAACAAAACACAGTCAATAAATTATACTCAATATAGGTTAATCAAAGTAAGGTGTGAAAAAAGAAAAGTTTGAAATGAGTCTGATTATATATGTGTTTAAATTACCTAAAAAATGATTTAATTCACCTAAATAAACCCTCTTTATATGGTATTACCATAGAGAAAGGGCTCAAATCAAGAAATACATAGTCTACACCTTACATCCTACACACAATACCCTTCTTCATATAATGTCTTAGGTTTTGAAAGAATTAGCGGGTCAAATGATATGACCAAGGGAAAAAAATTGTTTTATATATTATTCATCACTTTTATAATCCCATCCAATATCTATTTTGTCTGAGATAGTAGGGGACGTACCCTTTATTTTGTTTTAGACAAAGGGTACTTCCCTAG
Source organism: Torreya grandis (assembly GCA_037957365.1). Classification (NCBI taxonomy): domain Eukaryota; kingdom Viridiplantae; phylum Streptophyta; class Pinopsida; order Cupressales; family Taxaceae; genus Torreya; species Torreya grandis. The sequence continues at coordinate 731,401 of JARHVA010000501.1, forward strand.
AAGTACAAACCCTATAGTCTTGAAAGATAGAGGTAAGGGAATGAGGTTGGGGTTAATTTAAACTTTAAAATATGCATGTAAATTTTCATTACACATAGGAAAACATTATAAACCTTACACATAAATATGAATCTCAACAAGGTGGTATGGACCTTAAGGGTTACAGTCAGGCCTATTAGGTAGGGTTTTGGCCTAAAGTCCAAATGGAAGGCCAATATCACTTCCAACCTCAAATGATAATTCTAATCAATTTTTACATGTATGTGTGGGCATAAAATATTTTTTTAATCTTTAATAATGTATATAAACCTCCAAAAAATCCACTTTTATCTCAGAGACAACTCAGGCATGTGCAAATTGAAGGAAAGACTTGAGTAAGCAATTTGGGGTGATCACATCTCCCTTGAAACCTTTCATGGAGACTCAAAGGGATAGGGTGAGATGAATAATGTCATGAAAAAATATTTTGTGGCATTATTTTCTCTTTCCAACATCAAATATTCATAAATGATCATTAAGGGTGGAAATAGTCTAGAACCCTTGGAAATGACCCAATTGGGAAAATAAAGATGGAGAGCTACCCTAATGGACTAGAGTGACCTAGAAAGTGGTTTTAGTTTGTATAGGACTCTCCAAGGATCCTCCCCATAAACTTAGTACTACTCTACTTATATGGACAAGGGTGAATCTAACTCTCTTTGATAATTTTTTGTCTTATAGGTTATAAGAGGTTTCAAGAGATGAAATCAACTTTAGGAGATATATATTAAGACTTGTTATATCTCGCTATGACCATTTCATGCTTCATTACAAATCCTAAGTATTTTTGAAAATACCTCTATCTTAGCCAATCAAAACTAGCAAAGTGAGCAAGATAGTAAGAAGGGTGAGAACTTCAAATGCACAGCATTTTAAGGTGCACCTAAAGAATGTAAGGCCATTGAGGGTCTTTAAAAATGTCATTCACCCTTTTGTACAAATTTTCATGGAAAAATGAAGCCAATTTTGAGGCTAAGTATGAGGGGTGAATGAAAGAGGATTTTTTTTACTACTAGTAATGATGGCTCACTTCCAAGAGAATCTAGATGATTAGGAATGTAGCCAATGCATGGAGTAGAATGTCTATAACCCATCCCTCTCATGTCAATAATGATATTTATCCCTATTTATCTTTAGGATGTTCCAAAAGGGGTGAATGATGAAGGCAAGAAGTTTTCTTTTTTAGAATGAGAAGTTTCATGCCAAATTTCATGAGTTTCATAACCTGGAGGGCCATTTTTCCTATCATACCTTACATGATCTATATCCTACTCCATTATACTACATGTGTAACTCCTTCTCTCAATATGCCAAGTGTTCTAGTTACCTTTAGACTTCATTCTCTCTTATTCTCTCTCAAGTTCTATAATTAGCTACTATTTTGGCCTTTGTAATCTAATTCCACTCCATATATGGTGAATCCCTACTACAATGATGTCATATTTTGCCTTCTCTATCCTTTCTTAGTGTGAAAATTATTTATGGTGATGCAAAGTGATAATTTTCTATCCTTTCATTCCTTATCCTTTCATGTTTGTGCAAGAGTTCCTATTCTAACAGGTAATATAGAGTGTATTCAAGTTTTTTAGGCTTATTTTCAAGTGTATTATTATCCTTGGAGTGTGATATCTACCCTCTAATTTATTTTCCTTGTTTTTCTTCTCACATCTCACCTCTGTATTGAAATACTCATGTTAGAAACCTTCTAAAACTTAAAGTCTAATTTGTATTCCCTATTTCTTAGTGAAATAAGTATGATGGTCATATGGAAAACATCTTGGTATATCACCCCCTTAGATTAGGTTCATTTCATGCAACTTCTAACTCTTTTCCCCATAAACAAACACTAGTTAGGTGTTAAGATTTTCAAGATACATTTAGGGATTTAGTCCTTTAAATATTGAGGCTCACTTCCATTATAGGTACACCCACATACTTTGAAGTTTTCCCATGTTTCCCAAATATGAAAAAGTATTAAAAACCCTCTTCTAGGGTGCAAGATTTGGTGACAATAGTTATAAATAAACAAACCCAATTAATTTGAATTTTAATAAGTATAACAACAACACAACTTTTTAAAGCAATTGGATAATTACTTTGAATTGTAAACTTTAAACTTACCTCCAACTCAAAAATTTACACAAAATTAAATTTCATTTTTTCATGCAAGATAGTTAGAACATTTGTTCCTTGTAACCCATAATATACCTCATAGTGTAAACCTAAAACAAAATTAAAAATAATAATTATGTAAGTGTCACTTTGAAAAACACATTCAAAATCATTTATAATATTATTAGAAATGTATGTACACCAATTAAATTGTTTGTACCAATATAATGAACAATTAATTCTAAAACCCATAAGGGAACATCTATTACTCTTCACTACAAAACAATCCTTGCATGGAAAAATTTGATAAGGGATTATATAAATGGGTTTGTTATATATTGGACTAAAATTCCCCTTTTTGAATGATTAGGGGTAACAATAATACAATGGAAAAAAATTACCAACTAAAAATGTCATTTATTAAATTTCAAAGTTCATGCATAAAACATTGACTATTAATTAACAAAGAGAAAATTACCTTTAGAGGTGGAAGTATTGACTATCAAGCTCAAGTGATTTTCTAGATAAATTTTTCCTTATCTAGTCAAAAATTCTTTTTTTAATTAAAATTTCCATAATTTTATGTGGAAACCCTATCAAGTAGTGGTTATCTTAAGGTGAGGTGCCAAAAGTAATAACCTACAAGTTGAGGGAACAAGTAAACTCTCAAGTAGTAGGATTGCAACTAGACATGAGAATGTCGATAAAATTCATGTTTGTCTCATACTGGGGCATGTAAACAAGGAATCTAAAACAATATTTTTCTACCCACTCAATGTAAGTGTCCTTATCTTTTGTAGCCTCAATATTTTTAGGCAAATTAGATTCCTGTAGATAAATTTTTGAAATGGGGAAAATATAGGGGTGGGAAGCCATTTCTAATATTGATCACCACATATTAGAGATTACTTTATGAATAGAGATTGATGTTTAAACTTGTTGAATTAAAAAAATGAGCACACATAAGTGTTTAGGTATATTTATATCAGAGTAGGACATATAGATGTAACCACATTTATCCAAATGGTAGGCATATTTATTAGATGATAACCAAAATCAATAGATAACAACCACATACCCTAGAAAGTGACCATAGTCCCTAGATGACAACCATAATTTTATATGGTGAGCACACTTTCTAGATGGTGACCACAGTCCATAGATGGACACCATATGACCTAGATGGTGACTACATGGTCTAGATGGTGACCACAGGGTCTAGATTATGACCACAAGATCTAGATGATGACCACAGGGTTCAAAAAATGACCATAGGATCTATGTGGTGCTGGAAATATTGTCATTGATGTCAATGGTCTAGCATTGGTGATAAAGGCCCCATTGCATTTAATGATGTTTTTAATATTCATATCTTGGCTAATGTGTCTTAATATTTATTTAATATTAATGAATATATTTTTGGTTGTATATAAGTCAAACGAGGGCCCATGGAGAAGTCAAAGAGTCACGAGATAAAGATAAAAGAGGAATGGGATGCATTTTCCCATGACGAGTCATCTTGAAGAATTCCAAGAGTCACCAAGTGAAGATAAAATAGGTTATGGTGAATTTTTCCATGAAGGGACACTTTGAGGAATTCAAAAGGTCACCAAGATAAAAACAAAAGAGGAAAGGACACATTCATTTATGAAAGGTCACCATGTGACTTTTCAAATGCAAGGATATGAAGGGTCATGTAAGTATGGCACCATTTTCCAAGAGGATTAATGTGTCACAAAGGGTGAATTCCAAAGGTCATTTGGAAGGCTTTATATAAAGGCTTGAGAATCCATTGGTAAAATGCAAGAGAGTGCATGGTTTTATAATTGTTTTAAATAGGAAAAGAGGAGATAAAAGTAGGAGATATTATATAATTCTATCATTTTTTGTGTAAAAAACATTGAGAGATATTTGTGTTTTATACACAAGATGGGTCAGTGCTCCTATGGGTTGGTAATCATAAATCTTTGCAAGGAGTTGGTGCTCATGTGGGTTGGTGCTCACAAATAGTTGTTGTGTTGGTGCTTAGCAAAGGGGTTGGTGCTCCTACAAGTTGGTTCTTCTAAAATTTGTAATTTAAGTTTGTGCTCATTCATATACTTGAGATTTTTCTCCATGGTTTTTCCCAATTTGGGTTTCCACGTAAAAATCTACTCTCTCTCTCTCTCTCTCTCGTGTAGTGCATGTTATTTTTTTAGTTTTATTGCATATCTTAAATGTGTGGTTAACTGGTTAAAAAAAAGAAATCAGATTAAGTAAAAGATATATAATAAATTGATTCACCCCCCCCCCCCTCTTAGTATATTTTATGCTTAATAATTGGTATCAGAGCAGGTTCCTTTTTAAAAAGTTTTGCAGCTTGAAGGTAGATTAAGGAAATCATGCTGGTTGGATGACATGAAGGTTTCTCTAAAAATAAGGCACCTTTGTTTGATGGGACAAATTATGCATTTTGGATCATAAGGATGAGAAATTATTTGATGGCCCTTGGATTTGACATTTTGCAAGAAGTGGTAGAAAAATACGAAGAGCCATAGACACTTGTAACTACTCTGGTGGAAAATAAGGCAAGTGAAAATAATGCTAAATCTTTAAATGTTATTTTATGTGGTTTATGTGAATCATAATTTGTTAAAGTTATGAAATGTGAATCTTCTCATGAAACTTGGGTAAAGTTTGAGAATATTTACAAAGGTGATGGAAAGGTTCAACAAGCTAAGCTTCAAACTTTCAGAAGATAGTTTGAGAGTTTAAAGATGAAAGAGGAAGAAAATATAGCAAGTTATCTTTTATGGGTTGATTAAATAGTTAATCAAATTCAAGGTCTTGGGGAAAATTTAGAAAAATCAATCATGGTACAAAAAGTTTTGAGATCTCTACCATTGAGATATGATGCAAAAGTTTTGGTAATTTAATAGATGAAAAATTTAGCCAAACTAAAGACGGATGAAATACATGGTATTCTTACAACATATGAGATGTGGATTAAATAAGAGAAACCCTCAAAGAGAGAATCTTATTTTAAGACATAAAAGAAAGAGAAGGCTAAGATTCAAGAATCAAGTGACAATTCTAGCAATGATGAAAATGACAATGGGGCTCTATTCATTTGCAATCTAAAAAAGGGCACAGGTAAATATCAAGGAAAATTACCTTTTAAATGTTTTAATTGAGGAAAGATTGGACATTTTGTAGCTAAGTGCCTAGATAAGGGTAATGGTGATAATGAAGAAGGAAAGTCTACATATAAGAATAATTTCAAAGGAAAATTCAAGAAGGGATTAGAGAAGAAAGTTTATATTCTACAGACCCTAGCTCAACTGAAGATAGTGGAGTTAGTGATTTAGAAGAAGAAGAGATTTTATTCATGGCCATATATGAAGATACCTCTATAAGCAAAAGTATATATGATCGATAAGAAGAATAGGGTGAAGCTGAAGTGAATTTGGAAGAACTCATTTGTGCCTTAGAAGAGTTAAAAGCTCTTGAGAAGAAGAATTGATGATTGAAGCTCTAGATCGAGAAAAAATGAAAAGGAGTCAAAGGAAATAATTAAAGATCTAAAAACACACTTTAAATAAGCTAGGAAGAATGAAAAATATCTAATGGTACAGTTTTAAAAAGTAAGTAAAGAATGTGAAAGGTATGTTATTGAAATTGCTTCTTTAAGAAAACAAATAAAGCAATCAATGATAGAGAAACCAATGATTCAAAAAATTTAGAATAGAACTAATATGTTAAATAAGATATTAGAAAGTCAAAGATCAATGTCAGATAAGATAGGTATCAGATTTGAAAAAGAGAAAAGGGAAGCCACTACTTTCACAAAAAAAGTTAACACAAAAAAAGGAAAGAGCTATGTTGAAGCTCTTACAAAAGAGGAAATAAAAAGAAAAGTTAAGAATACATAGGACATCTAAAACAAAGAAGGCTGAAAGGGATAGAGATACAAAAGGTAATCAGGTCAGAGATACATAAATAGGTCCTATTTTTATGGTTACTATTTTTATTGTAATGGATATGGTCATAAGAAAATAGATTATTAAAAAAGGGCTAACAATTTTACAAAAAAGAAGGCAACTCATGTAGAGTCAAGCAAAAGCCACAAATATTTTGCTCCTGTTTCAGGGTATAATGAAGAGGATATAATATGTTACAAATGTAATAAATTTAGACACATAGCTCAGTATTGTAGAAGCGTGTTTGAGTCAGTCAAGAAGGACTAAAATTTCAAGGCTCTATTCATCAAGAAGAAAATTTAGATAGGTTCATAGTAGAAGAAACAACCTAAAAAATCTATGTTGATACAGATAGCTTTGCATGAAAGAAATGAATAAAATATATGGTTCATTGATAGTGGATGTTTGCGGCACATGATAAGAGATAAGAGTAAGTTCATAACCTTGAAGAATATTAATGGTGGCATAGTGTAATTCAAAGATAATACTACTGCCATAATTGCCAAAAAAAAGTACACTAAATTTGGATAATGATAGAAATAAAACTAAAAATGGTTTATATGTATAAGGTCTTAAGCATAATCTTTTGATTGTAAGTCAAATGTTTGATCAGGGGTACACACTAAAATTTTATGCATAAGGTTGTGAAAGTAGGAGAAAAGATTTAGATGTGTTGGTTGCAGATGCTCAAAGAATAGGCAATAATTTGCATATGTTATCAGACATCAAAGGTCAAATATGTTGTTTGAGTTAGATTGAAGAAAGTTGGCTATGGCACAAGAGAATGGGACACATAAATTTTGACAATCTTGTCAACATAAACAAGAAGCAAGTAGTCAAAAATCTTCCAAAGATTACAAAGCCATCCAACATGCTTTGTGAAACTTGTCAGAATGTGAAGTAGGCTAGAAGGTGGTTCAAAACAAAAGAGTACTCGACCACTCAGATGTTAGAGCTTGTTCACAATGATTTGTGTGGACCTATGAAAACTCAAATTACTCAAGGTGAGAAATATTTCATGTTGCTTATTGATTATTTTACATTTATTACTTGGGTAATGTTTTTAAATAATTAAAAGCTTTAATACATTTTTAAGCATTCAAAACATTAGTTGAGAATGAAATTGGTTTGCAAATTAAGTGCCTATGATCAGCTCGAGGAGGAGGATTCATGTTAGATCAGTTTATTGATTTTTGTGAAGACCATGGAATAAAGAGACATTATTCAGTAGCTATAAATCCATAGAAAAATAAAGTAGTTAAATAAAGAAATAGTTCAAGAGATGGTGAGGATAATGATAAATGAATCCAAGATACTAGATAAATATTGGAAAGAGGTAGTTGGTACAATAGTACATATATAAAATAGAGCATTATTGAGAGTCAATAGTGACAAGACTCCTTATGAGCTATGGAAAGACAAACCAGCTCTAGTTGATTATTTCAAAGTTTTCAACAACTGATGCTTCATAAAGAGAACCAATGAAAAAATGGGTAAGTTTGAATCTAGATTAGATGAGGGTATATTTCTTGGTTATTCTTGAAAAAGTAAATCTTATAAATATTATAGCAAAAGAACCAAGAAAATTGTTGAAAGTGCAAGTGTCAGGATAGAAGATGGAGCACAAAGAATCAGTGATCTAGTAGACATTCATAAAATCATTAAAGAGGAAGATTTTGAAGAATCAGATGAAGATGAGAAGGAGAAAAAGGACATCAAAACCCCATCCAAATATGTATAGAGAAATCATAATGAAAGTGACATCATCAAGGACATAAATGAAGGAATTTACACTATAAGAATGATGGTAAGTGAATCTTAGCAAGTTAATTTCTCTTTATTATCCAAAATTTAGACTTTTTTTTTTAGAAGCTAGACAAGATAAACATTAGGTTAAGGAAATGGATGAAGAATTAAATCAGATAGAAAAGAATGATACTTGGGAATTAGTGCATAGACCAAAAGATCATAATGTGATAGGAAAAAAATATCTTTATAGAAATAAGTTGAATGAAAATGGAGAAGTGACTAAGAATAAAGCAAGATTAGTATGGAAAGGATATGCTCAGATGAAGGGAATAGATTTTGAAGAAATTTTTCACTAGTAGCAAGGCTAGAGGCTATTAGAGTCTCTTGTATATGCAGTGTTTAAAAGTTTCAAAATGTTTTAGATGGATGCCAAGTCTACTTTCCTAAATGGGAATCTAGAAGAGGAGGTCTACATGGAGCAACCAGGGGGATTTCTTATCTCAAATGATAGTATCCATGTATGCATATTGAAGAAACCACTATCTGGATTGAAACAAGCTCCTAGACCTTGGTATGCAAGACTTTATAAATACCTATAGGATCAAGGTTTCAAGAGAGGATTTGTTGACAATAATATCTACATCAAAATAAAAGGTGAGAATTAGTTGAATGTTGTGGTATATGTTGATGACATCATTTTTGGAGGAAACATTGAAAAGATGACAAAATAATTTTTTGATGATATGAAAAAAGAATTTGAGATGTGTATGCTTGGATAATTGTCATTTTTCTTAGGATTACAAATATTTTAGTTATAAAAGTTGGGAGTAATTTCTTTTACTTCCTACCATTGAGGATTAGCATCAGTTGAGGGGGAGCTAAGTGTTAGCTCTAGAATAGGCCCTTTTCCATTGTTTTCAAAATGGGATAAGAACAAAAATAGGTATAGGTACAAGAATAGGTGCAAAAATAGGTATAAGGAATAGGTACATGTTGCTACAATAAGTGGTAGTTACTGTATGTTTTTTAGATGGTATCAGTGTATGTTAACATGTGCAGTATAGGTTTCAAGATGTGGTAGTTTTAGTTTGAGGTTGCCACCAATGACAAAGGGGGAGATTGTTGGAAAAATTTTCATTGATGTCAAAGGTCTAGCATTGGTGATAAAGGCCCCATTGCATTTAATAATGTTTTTAATATTCATATTTTGACTAATGTGTGTTAATATTTATTTAATATTAACGAATATATTTTTAGTTGCATATAAGTTAAAAGAGGGCCCATGGAGAAGTCAAAGAGTCACGGGGTAAATAAAAAAGAGGAATGCGATGCATTTTCCCATGAAGAGTCATCTTGAGGAATTCCAAGAGTCATCAAGTGAAGACAAAAGAGGGTATGGTACATTTTTCCATGAAGGGACACTTTGAGGAATTTTAAAGGTCACCAAGATAAAGACAAAAGAGGAAAAGATGAATTTGCTTATGAAGGGTCACCATGTGGCTTTTCAAATGCAAGGATATGAAGGGTCATGAAAGTTTGGTACCATTTTCCAAGAGGATTGAAATGTTACAAAGGGTGAATGCCAAAGTTCATTTAGAAAGCTATAAATAAAAGTTTGAGAAGCCATTTGTAAAATGCAAGAGTGCATGGTTTTGTAATTGTTTTATATAAGAAAAGTAGGAGATATTGTAGAGTTATATCATTTTTTAAGCAAGAAACATTGAGAGATAGTTGTGTTTTATACACAATATGGGTTGGTGCTCCTATGGGTTAGTGCTCACAAATAGTTGATGTGTTGGTGCTCGGCAAAGGGTTTGGTGCACCTACGAGTTTGTGCTTGTGAACTTTGTAATTTGAGTTGGTGCTCATTCATATACTTGAGATTGTTCTCCATGGTTTTTCCCACTTTGGGTTTCCATGTAAAAATATGGTCTCTCTCTCTCTCTTGTGTGGTGCAAGTTATTGTTTCAGTTTTATTGCATATATTGAATGTGTGATTAAGTGATTAAGGAAAAGAAATCAGATTAAGTAAAAGATATATAATATACTAATTCACCATGCCCCCCTCTTAGTATATTTCATGCTTGACATGTGGCTACCATAGGGTCTAGATGATGACCACATGCTCTAGACTTTGAACATGGGTCTAGATGACACCAAATAGTCTGTTTACTCTGGATGACATCTAAACCTCTAGACAACATGCATTATACTTTTAAAAGTTATTTAAATGTTATGGTTAGGTGATACCTAGGGTTTACCTTTATGCTAAAATGACTTTTCATTCAATTTGTAAAGAATTTGAAATGTACTTTTCAAAATTCACCATAATTTTACATAAGGATTTTTCCTAGGGGCACTTACAAAAAACTTATTATATGGAATTAAGACATTTTTAATTTTTATTATTCTTATGATGGCTAGATATGTGATGTATTTTTATCTTGAGTCATATTGTCTTCTTTTTTATAAATGGATGATGATTTTTAGGAAAGAAGTATGGGAAGAAATGGAATAGGAAACCTAAGATTCTTAGCTAAAGTTTTATCCTTTCAAAGTAGTTGTTGTACACCCTTAATAAGGAGATTACATCTCAAATCAAAAAGGTATATAGAGAAGCTATGGATCATACCTAGAATACTATATTAAAAGGAAAAACTCCTACACACTTAAAAAATTAAGACAATCAACCAATTTATTGAAATTAATAACACTTTCTAACGATTAAATATATATTGCACATCTAAAATCAGCAAATATCAATGAAAACAAAAGGAATTCTCCATAACTATTGCACACTTTGAACTACTGAATCAAAACAACCAAGGAAAATAAATACTTAATTACATTGAAATAGAAGGAAAATACATCCACATAGTTGTATGACAATCTAAAATGACTTTTTCCTATATTAAATTTTTTCAACCTTTTGTAATGAGGGATTTACAAGTATAAATAGACTTGGGTAAGGGTCACCTCATCCTAGTAAAATTTACATCTAGTAATTAGAATATTAATTTTAATTTTAATGCAAACATTGCATATACAATTACACTTGATCACAACTGTGTCAAAAATGATTTTGCCTGCATAGTGCCATATAACATGTGTATTCTTACTAATTACTTAGGCTGACTATTACATGCATACATAAAGTATAAGTAAACTATAATCATAGTTACTAATCTTAAATACAATATTATATACAAAGTTAGCCTTTAATAAGTAAATTTTATTTATAATTTATGATTACATGGTTACACTTGACATAAGGGAGGCAATGGAGTTATTAGTGGCACTGAGCTAGGAGGTGATGTTGATATGGAAGCTAGAGTTGAGATGGGAGGTGTGGCCTTATCATTTTTCTTGGCCTCCAATTATTGACAATACTTAAAATAAAAATCATGTTGATATCTTATGATGTCCATGTTTAAAATTGGGGGCCTATGTACCCTGCTTGTTTGTTCCATTATAAATTAATACTCAACTTTAGTGCTCATAAATTTGATCCAAAAGATATCCACCTCTATGACCTTATTTCTTATAAAATCAAGTTCAACATTATTTTGGTCTAATGATAATACTTGAAGATTCTATTTGAAGCTAATTGAGGCTTGTTGTATAAGATGATTAAAACTAACTCTACTTATTAGTTTCCCCATAGAGTCCCTAGACTGTAAAATCTTCAATTCATATAGAATATGAAAAATAAGGTTCTCATGATCTATATATAGGCATTCTTACTTTTTTAGTTGTTAAACATTCCCTCACTTCTTGTGTTTAAATGGAAACCAAGTTGAGGATATTATATGCCTCCAATGGTGTCATTAAATTTAGATGGCCATGTGCCTTATTTATTGTGTATAAAAAGATGATTTTTAATTTGTTATAATATTCCTTAAAAAAATTAAACAATTTTGTTGCTTCAATGATTTGAGGGGCTAATTTAACCCTCACTAAAGTAATAGAATCCAAAATGTTGTATAGTCCTAAAGTTCTAATTTGTACATCTACTTCAATTTTCTCGAGAACATGAATAATTTTTTGTTGTTACCTAACATAATCTAATTAAAATGTGATCTATCTTCTTGCTTGTTATGTCCCTTCATAGAGCTCAATAAAAACATCCTGTTGTGTTTCAAAATAAGATCTAAAATCCTCATTATAAGTAGACCACCCCAGTCTCCTATTCTTTCTCTTTGAAAGGGATCAAACATATTGACTTTATTATATAAGCATGCCCCTTCTAGAATCATCTTCAATCTTTCTCTTCTTCACTCTTTGGATACTTCCTATGGATTTATTAAAAATTGAGCTTACTATGGGTAGCTTATTAATTGTGAGGTTTGGACTTTGAGAGGCTTTGGATTCTAAATTTACTTCCCACTCTGGGATTACCAATTGAGTTGAATTAGCTGGTTAAATATCTTGGGTTGTAGTTGTGATCTAGGAATTTGACTCAAGAGAGGATGGTTAGTATGGTGTTAGTTCCAAAATGAAAACAAAATGAAAGAAACACCCTAATAGCATAACATCTCTAGGCCTAGACACTAGGGAGAACCTAATTAACAAAAATAAATGACACATAACTAAAAAGTAAGGAATAAAACATAAAAATTCCTTTACCTTCCTTAGATGCTCCAAATGCCTTTGTAGTAGTCGCTTGCTCAGCTTGTACTCATGAAGTCCTTGGCAATGGAAGCTTGTTTACCTCCATCTCTCCTTGGCACCTTTAGATTGTGGCTTAGCTTGGCTTGGAATCAATTTTTCATGGTAACACTAATTGTAATGGCTTATTTAAGATATTTGTGCATTATAAATTTGTACCAAAATAGCTTATAAATGATATTCATGGCCTCTCTATTTATAGATTTTTGAGAATGTCTAGAATCAACCTGAACCATCCATCTTGAGATGAAGATGTGTGGTTGAAGATTAATTAAATTTTGGAATTAATTTTATAATTATCCTCATCATGACATTGGAAGAATAGGAAATTAAGTGGCATAGAGGGCATCATGGAAGGCATTGATGAGGCATAAATGACATGAATCCTGATATTTATGACATTTATAGCCTAGATTTGCCTTCCCAAGAAATGAGGTCACTCGATGATGTATATATTAAATATTTTTTTATAAAAATAATTATTCAATAAGTTTCCATGGATTTCTTAATTAAGCCTTGATTTGGGTTAATTAGCTCTTAAGCATGTTAAAGCACTTTGTGCACAAATTACTCAATTTGATCAAAATACCTTGTTATTGGTCCAAAATTCAACTAGATTAATATTGTAAGGAGATGTCAGATGTGTTCGATCCATATTACCATTTAGGATGTTACCAATAATAAATAATGAAGGCATGTGTCTTCTGTAGAATATTTGATAGTAAAGAGCAATCCAAAACACCTAGGTACAAAATTGGCATTTTGACTCAAAATGATCTGATCAAAGTTAGCTGGCCCATAAATTGCATTACCCCATTTAGGGATACCCTAGATAAAATTGGCACCTGAATATGTCTTTTTCACATAATTTAGCGTCTTTTAGTGTTTTAAGGCTAAATTGTGAATTTTAGGTGAAAATTAGTCAAATGCTTGATTAGAGTTTATTGGTGGCCAATTTTAGGTGTCTATAGTAGTCTCAATCAAGAAGTCATTTTAATACTAATTCAATTCATCTATATGTAATGGGTCTCAATTATAAGGAAAAATAATATTGGAGCAATCAACACCACCATATTGCACCAAAGGGTGGATTATATGTACATGTTTCTTCTTCTTAGCCTTCTAAGATGATACTACAGTGGTAGTTTGGGAAATATTGGAAGAAGGCATTATCAAACCTAATTGGGTGGATGACATATGTAGTTGTGAACTTGAAAATACTCCCCTAGAATTCTTAGATGAAACTTTTTTATTATTAGGTTAGCTGAGGTAACAATTAAGGTAACCATAGTAGAAGTGGGAATAATGAATGCCAAAGACACAACTAGAATGGTAGGAATAATGAGGACTGAGGAGACATCAAGACTAAAAGACACAACTTCTAATTTTAGAACAACCAAGGAAGGTGAAACACTAGGAATAAGAGAAATAGAATCAAAAGAATAAACATACATAAGAGACACAAATGACACAATTGGTGTTATATAAATAGAAGGAACTATAAAGATAGTTGGGATTACACCCTCACCTAATTGGTTTAATTTGAGTGGTGCCTTTCATTTAGTTTCTTGGAGACTTAATAATTTTTCTCTCTATTAATCTTCCTCTTCATTAGTGATCTCACCTCTTTTATATTTTTTATCCTTCACTATGGGTCATTATGTAGATGATGCTTCAATATTTTGGCTCATAGGCGGGTCCTTGGGCTCTTGGTTTTCTCTTATAGAAAATAGTCATCTTTTATGTTATGGGGAAAGTTGAGACTTCCACGCTTGTAGTCATTAGATCCAAAGTAATAGTAGGATGAGTATGATCTTATTATTATGAATAGTCAGTACAAATTGGCTCATCTTCATCTCTCCTAAAGAAAGTTATAATATTGGGAGCTTCTGTCACCCTATGTCTTTCTTTACCATATTCATCACCATGGGTAGTGTCTCATAAGGTTCCTCTTAATCTAGTGATGATTGGGAGGGACTATTATTCCATAAATCCATGGAATACCATTCAAATTAGGGTGGAAGCCTAACATGTTCATCTAAAATCAAATTTGAGGGCTCCCCTTAGATTGTTTTCAAAAGATCTTCACTTGGTCTAGCCATCTATGCTCTTTTTAGGACCTGGGCATCACTCTTGGAATTTAAAAATAGGAATAAATGGTCATAAGGATCATGTTGGTATGTAATACTAAGGCCTTGAATATGATTTTCAATTTGACCATGAGGGTCCTAGTCTCTATATGACAAAGTAGATAATGAGTAGTATTTTTTGAACCTGTGAACCTCTCCAAAGTACTATGATTGACATAAAAAATCCTACCAATCATTAGATGGGAGCCATGGAATAAAATATTATTCTTAATCAATTCCTTGTCAATTCCCTATAATAACTAGTATTTTACCTCCTACTTAGTTAATTTATCTGGAACATACTTAGGGAGACATAGTAGGGTAAACTTGTGGCCAACAACCATGATTAGGGTATAATCAAGGTATAGCTAGTAGTCCCATTTGGGAATAAATGTATCATCTATGTTATTAGATAATATAATAATTGGAACTCATGAATATCCCTCTAAACCTAAGGATATACATCCTCTATAATTTGGACTACATTTTTGTGTAGCCGTATATATGCATAAATGAGTAAGAGTCACATATATAGTTCTTGATGAAATATGTAGGTAGAATTTATATATACCCATTGTGTATGTATATTTTGACCATAACAACATCTAAGAGGTATGACATCATATATAATTTTCCTCCAATAGGAATCTTATCCTTGTGCAAAATTTTCTCTTGCAACTTATTGTTGATTACCTTTCCTAGAACAAATGTTAGTTCTGAGGTCATTAGTAAATATAGTAGTGGAACCCATTTGAGGTGAAATAATTAAATGTTATGATATAAATATAACTAATTTATGATGGATATCCCAATGTATACTCCTATCTAAAACTTTGTTATAGGCATTTAATACTTTTCTCTAAGAATGAGGGTCTCTCTAGGAATGATCCATTTGCTTAATGTTTTATCAATTGAATTTCTCTTCTTGCATGTTACCACTCTATGTAAATCAAATGTTTCAAAAATAATAGGAAAGTATAAGTATATTTTTAATTCATATTATTAAATTCAACTGACAATGGTTTTGTGATCCATATGATGTAAGAAAGCACCTCTAGTCACCTTGCCAACACAGAACAAGTCTTGTAGTAGGTATATGTATAGCATAACCTCAGGCTTGGAAACTAGAAAATTAAATCATTGTTTATTTAGAGGGATTAAATCCATATATAATTTCCTCTTTATTGGTGTCAAGTTATCCTCATAAGTATGTGTATCCACCTAGTGAATTATGCCCATAGATATCAATAGTTGGGATATTCATCATTGAATACTTCTAAATAAAAAATGGTGACTTTGTACTTGGTAAAGTCTCTAATAGAAAATATGGATGGTGGTAGGGATCTTATAAATTTATTAAATTAAGAATCCATAGTTAATTTAAAATTTTCTAGAGTTCTATTCTTTCAATTTAGTGGCTTGGCTCTTATGTATGCACTTCAATATTTGAATGCAAGTAGCTAGGGATTGTTCTCAAGGATGCAAGTTAGCTTGGATTTATTTTTGATAAATGATCACAAAATTTGATTTTAATTAATTGATATATATTTTGGTATTTAATTCTAGTTTATGTACCATTAATTTCCAATGGATTTAAATTCATTTAACTCATTTAATTTAAACTTTGCCACTTTATTTTGGCAGGTATGCCACGTAAACATTATAAATGTTTGAAAGAATGCCATATTATTTTATTTTGATAAGTGTCATCCTTTCACTCCTTTAAATTTAATTTAGTTATGCCAAGAAATATTTTGTTAGTTTATATTTGGATGTGGCCATAAAATAGAGTCAACCTAAATTCTTACGAAGCAAACATATCTTGTGAACAAAAATCTTGAACAACTATGGCAGACATCTTTTTGTTAAGGCCATGCCTTTTATGAAGGTTAATTATGAATCAAAAGTTATGAACATTTTTTCCAATGACCAAATTTTGGCTAAGAATTTTCTAATAAATCTCAAAAGACTCAATTTCAAAAATATTTTATCAGACACTTTTTTCAAAGACCAAATTATAAAGACTAAATGCTAACCACATTTCAAAGAATAAACACTAAACATTTTTTGAACCAAAGGTTCCAAAGACCTTTTTTGAAATATTTCTCTAATAAGTTTTAAATAATCACATTTTTGTCAAATATGTAAATTCGGAATAGTTTCTCCAAATATGTAAACTTGTGATGAACACAGATTTCGAAGACATGCATACATGTAAAATAAAGTTGTAAAGACCCAAAATGTGAGAAAAAGTTTTGAATAATACCTATGAAAAAAACCTAAAAATAAAAGTTCTAAATAATTTTTTTACTGAAGGTTAACATAGGTGAAAATTATCGAAGAATGGCTAAGATTGAATTCCAAACAAAAGTTTTGAATACTAATTTATGTAAATCCTAAGACTTTACTAATTGTGCATGTTTCAAAAACATGTGTATATGAAATACTTATGAACAGTATTAATAGGTTAGTCTAAATAAGCAAAAAATGTCCATTTAGGTTTATCTAATAACAAATTTAGGGTGAAATATATAAAACTCTTATGAAATAATATTTCCAAGATAGTCCTAGACCTTTTATAAATAGTGGCTCCCTATTCGAAAAAATAATGGGGGGACATGTTGAGTAAAAAAATGGTGACTTATAGGGGGAATAGTCCAGAGTATTCGATAACATAAAAAAAATTGTTAGTAATTTCAAATCAAACATGAACCATTTCAAAAGAGAATAATTTAATCTAAGAAATAAAAGAGACTCCTAACAACTGCATAAAATATACTTGCCTACTCATACCTTGGATCTGTGTGTGAGGAAGTGATTTAATTTTACCCTTGTTTTGAGGATTTTAGGAAAGACTTAGGATAATTATAGGTTCCATTTTGGTTTCTTTGAAAACATATTTAAAACTAGGGAATCTCAGGCAATACTCTTTTACTAGTTAGGTGTCTATATCCTTGATAGACATACCTTTGGTTGCTTTTCTTTCCTCCTCATGTATTCTTTCATGATGCATGATATATTGATCTTATTTCATCATGTGAGCCTTTGATCACCTTTATATTTTATTTAAGTTTTATTTATCACTCTTTTGATGATACATTGATATTTTTTGTTTGTAGAATATGGTTGAAAGAAGGAGAGAAGAAATCATAGTGAGTTGGTATATCTGAGGGCATAATTTTACTAGATTGTCCCTACCTACTACATTTGTATCAATGGTTATTACCTCAAACAAGTATTAACATGAGAGGTGTATTTGACCTAGTAAAAATTATAAAACTTTATAAAATTTTATGGAGTAATGAGAGTATATTTTATGTACATTATATAAGTATCCAATAGTAACATGACCATGCCTGATTTTAAGTTACATACCTAAATTTTAAAAATATTAAACACAAGGGTGTAAATCCCTATAGGGAAAGTGTTTGTGTGTTTTTATTGATGTCCTTATCATAGTAGTTCTTCTTTTTGGGACCTTTCTCATGGATTAAAATTTTAAATTTTGAACACATATAGTAATTCTAATGGATTAGGTACTTTCTTGGGTATACTAGGAGAAGTCAATTAGATTTCCATAATAAAAGACATCTAATATAGAAAACAAGGAACTAAAGTAGGGAAAATAAAATTCTAAAAATAGAAAATGTTAATATATAAATCATGGAAACTATCTATCAAAGCAATAAATCTATTATACTCCTACCTTTACCACAACACTTGTTATTACTCAGAGACATCTCCAAATGGTATAGCCATCAAGTAGTGCTTCAAAAACTATCCATCAACTGGATATGTTAGCTCATTACCTTTGAAGTCCCTCAAATAGAAATCATTATTACCTAGGATCTATGAAATTTGATAAGGTATAATCCATAGTGGTGTAACCATATCATGTTGTCTGTTATTTTCATTGGATTTATCCCATAAAAGCAAAAGATCATATATTTTGAATGCTTTGATTTTTTCTCTTTTGTCAAACCACCTTTTGACTATGTCCTGATGTTTACTAAAAATATGTAAGGCTTCAATCCTTGAATATTTGATGTCTATTATGTTTAATAACTGAAAATCCATTTTTTCAATTGGTTCCATGTATTCTTACATAAATTGATATGTTGGAAATTTAAGCATGATTAGAAAAATTGACTATCATCCATATACTAACAAGTAAGGTGAAGCCTTGAGGGCCTACTTATATCTTGTTTGATAAGTCCATATTACATATTTCAATAAATTATGCCACTCTCTATGTTTATCTATTTCTAACTTTTTAATGGCATCAATCAGGTTTTTATTTGTTGATTCAACCAATCCATTTACATGTGGGTAATGGTTGGAAGATGACCTGATGGTGATTTTATTATCATGGGCCCATTCATTGAATTCAATCAATTGTAATGTTATCCCATTATCACAAAATAAATAAATATGGGTACCAAATATATTTGTGATGTTTTCCTCCAAAAATATAATTACATCTTATGATCTAAAATGCCTTGTAACTATTGTAAAGGTCCATCGTGTGTAATAATATATGGTAGTGATTACAAATTTATGACCAACTAAAAAATTGGGGTTAATAATACTAATTAATTCTATGCCCCACTGAGTGAATGGTCTTCCTTAAATGATAAGTTGCAATTACATTATTATGTGTACCTCTCTTTTTGCTAAGACTTGACATTCATGGTATGTTTTTACATGAAAATGTGCATCCTTAAAGACTATTGGATAGTAATAACCTATTCTAAGTATTTTATTGGTTGTTGTGTTCCCAAAGGGATGACCGCTACCTATCTTCTTGTGTAAGTTTCATATAATTTATTGATCTTCTTGTGATACACATCTCAGGTAGATGTCTTCATAATTTCTTCTATAGAGAATCCCCTTTCTAATCATGTAATGAATAGCTTTGAACCACAAATATCTCTTTTGTTATCTATTGATTTTTTAGGATAAATTACTTGTGATTAAATATTGAATAACATAATTATACCAATCTCCTCTAGATACTTGGGTTTCATAAACCTCCTCAATGGTGATGTGTGGATTAGGCTCAGTCATGTGTTGAATGATGCCTTGACCTCTGACAATCTTAGCAAGTTTTATTTCTATGTCAAACTCTTACAATTTTTCCATCCATTTTCCTCTTTATTATCCCAATTTATTTTTCCCCAAAGTGAGCTTGACAATAATGTCTAGCACAGTGGCGATGGTCTTATTCCTTAAGATGTAGTGTCAAATTGTTTTTTCCACTTTGATAAGGGAAAAGATTTCTTTATCTATCATAAAATACCTAAGATTTGACTATTTTAAGTTTTTTCTCATGAATTCAATAGGATGTTCACTTTCATACTTATTATAGGTAAGAATAAAAACAATAATATGTTCTAAAGTGAATGAATACAAGAATAAATCTTTACTAAAGCTTGGACTATCAGCACAGAGTCGTCAAATATTACATATTTGATGTCTTGAAAAGACTTTTGGGCATCCAGTATCTATTACACTTAAGCATCTTTTTTGAGAATTTCATTCAAAGGTCTAATAATATTTTCAAACCTTGAGATAAAATTCCTCATGAAATTTATCTTTCCAAAGAAAGACTTGAACTCATTATTACTATTCAGGAATGCAATATTTGATATCATCTTAATTATATATAGTTCAATTGTAAATAATTCTTTGGTGATGATGCAGCATAAGAGTTTACCCTCAATAAAACCAAATATTATCTTATTAGGGTTTAATGAGATCTGAAAATATCTAGTTATTTAAAATATTGATTATAGGTGGCCTATGCAATCAGTTTTGGTCTTTGAGAAAATAGTGAGGTTATCCATGTAAATGATTATACATTTACCTATTATCCCTTTTAATGAAATGTCTATTAATCACTAAAAATTAACTATGTTAATCACACCAAATGACATCCTATTGTATACATAGGTATCCCACTTTGTGGTAAATTCAGTCTTCATTTTATCTTCAAATTCAACCAACACCTAGTTATATCCTAAAAATTCATCCAAGAAGGACATCATTCTTGAATCACTTATTATTTGGATCACCTCATCCAAGGAAGGTAAAGGATAGTTTTCTTTCTCAAAATATTTATTCAGGATTATGAAATCAACATAGTTTAATTTACCCATTGTTATTCCTAATTGGAACTAAGTTGGCAACCTAGGTAGAATGTTTGATAGGGAAAACTATTTTTGCATTGAACAAATTTTACACTTATTTTTTTATAAAATTATCTAGGATAGTATATGATTCTCAACCAAGGATTTCCATATTTTAAATGTATCAAAAACATCATATTTTATCCTAATGCCATACACCCAAAATTTACTAGTTACATTATCAATAAAAGTGACATAATAAGATGAACCACCATAGAAGATACCTGAGTCAGCCCCTATACATCTGAATGAACCAAATCCAACTTATTTTCCTTTTTCATAGGTCCAACCTTAAGAATATTTACCCTTTTATATTTTATGTACACATAGTCTTCATAGAAATCTTAATCAAACCCTTTCAATGTAATGTCCCCAACCAGTAGGGACTATTGAAACTCAAATAGCTCTGATACCACTGTAATGTCCCTTACTTAGGGGCTCTCTTATCTACACAAAAGCTCTGATACCACTGTAATATCCCTTCGAATATCAAAACAAAAGCTCCAAATTGCTTATCTGAATTTCTGCAAAATATCTTCAAATAGATGAATAAATCACAGTATAATTTCTTATTTATTTTCTCATAAGCTTACAATAGAGATCCTCTGTCAAGTATACAAAAAATATCAAAATTTTGGCCTTATAGCCTGAATATTCTGTGACCGGGGCTGAATCTGGCACGTCTCGGCCTGCTGTGTAAAAAAACACAGTCATCGACGTCGGTTATACTGCCATCGTCGGTCGACCTGTAGTGGTCCCCTTGCCGACGTCGGTGATGAGTCGACCGATGTCGGTCTCTGTAAGTCTCTGTTTACCGATGTCAGTACCTAAACTTTCTGTAGATGCGTACGGATTTTCACAGATCTGTATGGAAGTCGTACGGCTGCTGATATTGCTCAACCTATATGCTTGATCCTGATCTATAGAATTATGGGCTAATACAAAAGATCTATATCTGGATAATTCTGGAATCAAAACCCAAATAATGAAAATACTGTAAACCCTCGTGATAGCTTCTGTGTGAAGTTATCTCTCAACCCTAAAATTTTGTGATAACTTCTGGATGAAGCTATCTCTCAAATCTGTACCTCTGTGATAACTTCTAGATGAAGCTATCTCTCAATTTGGCAATAGATCGGCTGATCTTTCACAACCTCTGAATCGCACACAATGAAGAGTTGACGTTCTCCACTACAGATGGAATCCTGAAACCCTTGGCTCAGTCTTCACAAAAGAATTTCTCCAATTTCAATAATCAATAATCTATGCATAATTCCAACTCTCTCCCATGAGAAACTCTTATACCCTTCCAAAGGTGTGCTTGCTAAAATTAGATTTCCTCAAATTAAAACTTGGGTTTCTAAAATTAGAATTCCTCAAATTAGAACTTGGGCTTCTTAAATTAGAACTTGGGTCTTAAAATTAGACCAATTAATTAATAATTAATTAATATCTAATTTAAAATTAGACCAAATAATTAATTAATTAATAATTAATTAATATCTAATTTAAAATTAGACCAAATAATTAATATTTGATTAAATCAATCAAATATTAATATCTCCCTCAACATACGTCAGATCCTCGAACCGATCGAAGCTGGTGAATCAGGGAGTGATTCCACACATGACCATACCAAAATAAAGGTGCTCCGCTACATATCAAATATCCCTAAAAAGTAGGAGCTCAGGCCAAATGTGTCCGAAAGAGCCCGAATGAAAACCAAATGTAGAAAATCCTATGAATCAAAGTCAAGCCAAGCTCCATTATGACCCCCTATCCATCCTATTAGCCTACGAAGGTCGCATAATAGGCTAATCATGAAGTCTATCAATGTCCTCTAAAAAGGGGACATGACAATCCGCCCCTCCTGAAATTGCTTGTCCCCAAGCAATCTCAGAACAATGAACCACTCGATCCTCCTGGATCCCAAATGTAGTTATGCTCTGCACTGCTGTGAATCAATGCAAGTACCTGTAACATCAGCAGAAGTAGAACAAAGAGGAACCCATAATCAAATTGGCGAATGCAACTCAACCAAACTCTAAGAGCACAACTGCCATAATCAAGAACACATGAGAACCAAACTCTCGAAGCATCATAACCCAAGTAGAATGGACAACTCAAACTGCCAATTCCATCTGCAAGAGATGGTGCCAATCCATCCCATAATGGATGGTAAGAAACTGGAGCCGATCTACACCTGTGTGAAATCAAATCTTCTCTCTCTGGATCAAAAGAAGAATAATGAGCATACCCCACCTCAAAATCCTTGTGAGGTAGCATAGTAGATAGGATCCCTATAATCTCCCCACCCAATTTGCTAATAGCACCAGTACCTTGGATGAGAACACCTTCTGTCACCCTATGCGAATCCAGATGAACACCTACACTATCCAAAAAATACTCCATGAATGACTCCGTGCAGTAAAAATTATATGTGGAAGCATCAACGTACTCCCCCACACACCACAACTGATCTCTCTATAAAGGTGGCACAACCAACTGGACCACACTGTCATCTGTGTGAGAAGAATCAATCTAGAGAGGTATCCCAAACTCATCAAAACTAGGTACTCCCAAATTTTGAACCAGTGTGTCAGCCTCAACAACATGTTCCTTAGCTACAACTATAGGAACGTACTCACCAACAACACTCAATGTACTAACCTCTGAGTCTAGGGCTAGTGAAGACCGTAAATGCTCTAACTCCATGGTCATCTCAGCCAAATGAAATTGTGACTCCTCATAAGCTAACTGCATAATCTCAAGAATCTCAGAAGTCACCTCTAGCTACTGAGTAAGCTCACTCACCTTATCTTCCTTGACCAACAATGCATCATATGTTGTGCTACCCCACTCCATAAGATAATCTCTATTGGCGACCAACTGCATATAATCCTGTCTCAGAATCTGGATAGCCTCCCATAAAGAGTGGATCTCTGTCAAGGATAAATAATTGCCTCCCTGCTCAATGCTAGTAGGAGAACCCCATCCATAAACTGATAACAACTTACGAGCATCATCGAAATGCTTACAAGCGGTAGCAATGTCTCGCTCACTAACTCTCAGCTGACTAGACACATGGTGGCACTGGCTAGACTGTCTCCTACAATCCTCCTCTAATGCATGGTCCAAAAGAGTAGACTCAAAATCACTGATCTCTGGAGTACTACCATCCATACTCTGTGAATCAACTCCATAGCTCATATCAACATACGGAGAATCAACAACTATAGCATCACTGTCTAACTCCTCCATACTGAGAGAAACGACTGGTGAAACTAAGTCCTCAAAACTGTCTGCTGCATCCTCCTGAGTATCTTCTGCAATAATCGGATCCTGGGACTCTTCTACAATCTCTGTCATAACTGAGAGATCATCAACCCTCAGTACACTAACATCTGAGCACACCTGTACACTCTGAGTGCAAGCATCGAACTCATCCTCATCTAACTCTGAAGAAACTGCTGCTGAAACTATCTCATCATCACAATCTCCCGCTCCCACATCCTCTGCAACTAACTAAGAGTCTAAATCCCCATGACTAATCTCATCCACATGTCTAACAATTGGTGTAGCACTGCCCTCAACCACTGTTGAGACCTCTTGTTTCTCCTTCGTTCTGTTTTGTGATATGGACCTTTTACGAATGGATGCCATATACCGTAATAATTTGTCTTCAAATGTAGGATCTGAAAGAGTTTCATTCATCCTCCTCTGGGTTTCAACCAACTAGCTCAAACTTTGTTTCAGCTTTTTCATATCCTTGTCCCACTATTTCTGAGTACTTGAAGTCATCATGATACTTTGCTGATTCAATCTACCCAAACTACCCAACAGGATGGCAAGACATTAGCTCTAATATGCCCAATAGGATGGCAGGAATTTGGCTCTGATATGCCCAACATGATGGCAAGAATTTGGCTCTGATACCACTGTAATGTCCCCAACCAGTAGGGACTATTGAAACTCAAATAGCTCTAATACCACTGTAATGTCCCTTACTTAGGGGCTCTCTTATCTTCACAAAAGCTCTGATACCACTGTAATATCCCTTTGAATATCAAAACAAAAGCTCTAAATTGCTTATCTAAATTTCTGCAAAATATCTTCAAATAGATGAATAAATCACAGTATAATTTCTTATTTATTTGCTCATAAGCTTACAATAGAGATCCTCTGTCAAGTATACAAAGAATATCGAAAGTTCAGCCTTATAGCCTGAATATTCCGCAAACGGGGCTGAATCTGGCACGTCTCGGCCTGCTGTGTAAAAAAACACAGTCACCGACGTCGGTTATACTGCCGTCATCGGTCGACCTGTAGTGGTCCCCTTGTCGACGTCGGTGATGAGTCGACCGATGTTAGTCTCTGTAAGTCTCTGTTCGTCGATGTCGGTACCTAAACTTTGTGTAGATGCGTACGGATTTTCACAGATCTATACGGAAGTCGTACGGCCACTGATATTGCTCAACCTATATGCTTGATCCTGATTTGTAGAATTATGGGCTAATACAAAAGATCTATATCTGGATAATTCTAAAATCAAAACCCAAATAATGAAAATACATGTAAACCCTCGTGATAGCTTCTGTGTGGAGTTCTCTCAACCCTGAAATTTTGTGATAACTTTTGGATGAAGCTATCTCTCAAATATATACCTCTGTGATAACTTTTGGATGAAGCTATCTCTCAATTTGGCAATAGATCGGCTGATCTTTCACAACCTCTGAATCGCACACAATGAAGAGTTGACGTTCTCCACTGCAGATGGAATCCTGAAACCCTTGGCTCAGTCTTCACAGAAGAATTTCTCCAATTTCAATAATCAATAATCTATGCATAATTCCAACTCTCTCCCATGAGAAACTCTTATACCCTTCCAAAGGTGTGCTTGCTAAAATTAGATTTCCTCAAATCAGAACTTGGGGTTCTAAAATTAGAATTCCTCAAATTAGAACTTGGGCTTCTTAAATTAGAACTTGGGTCTTAAAATTAGACCAATTAATTAATAATTAATAATTAATTAATATCTAATTTAAAATTAGACCAAATAATTAATTAATTAATAATTAATTAATATCTAATTTAAAATTAGACCAAATAATTAATATTTGATTAAATCAATCAAATATTAATATCTCCCTCAACATACGTCGGATCCTCGAACCGATCGAAGCTGGTGAATCAGGGAGTGATTCCGCACATGACCATACCAAAATAAAGGCGCTCCGCTGCATATCAAATATCCCTAAAAAGTAGGAGCTCAGGCCAAATGTGTCTGAAAGAGCCCGAATGAAAACCAAATGTAGAAAATCTTGTGAATCAAAGTCAAGCCAAGCTCCATTATGACCCCCTATCCATCCTATTAGCCTACGAAGGTCGCATAATAGGCTAATCATGAAGTCTGTCAATGTCCTCTAAAAAGGGGACATGACATTCAATCTAGGCAACCAATACTTCAAAATTTGCATGTCATTTTGGCTCATGTGACTGAACCTATTATGCCACAAAGTTGCATCCACATCTATAGCAACTAAATTACAACAATCAACACTAATTGTTAAATATAAGGTGCCAACCTTCTTACCTCTTACTACCATAAGAGAACCCTTTGTCACCTTCTAAGAATCTACTGTAAAAGTAACCATGCAAACTTCACTGCCCATCTGCCTTGTGGATACCAAATTTTGTCTCAAATTGGGAAAATTATTGACATCCTTTAGTAACCAAGTGTTCCCATTATGCATATTAAACTTGAACACTTCCTTTTCCTACAATTATACAAGGGTCATCATCACCAAGATAAACATGTCCAAAATCCCTTTGAACATAATCAATAAAATAATGCCTATATGGTGTAGCATGAAAAGAGGCCCTTGAATCAAAAACCCAATACTCAATAATATTGTCAATGGAAAGAATTAATGCATCCTAGAAAATAGTACCTATTACCACATTCACCTCTTTGGTGTCTTCATAATTTTTATTCTTGTTCTAAAGATTCCAACAATCCTTTTTTGCATGTCCAATCTTTCCATAGTGACAACATGTCATCTTTCTCTTTAATTTTGACCTTTTTTGACCATTTGACTTTCTATGCTTTCCTTTTCCTCTAATTTTTTTTCTCCCTCTACTCTCCAGTATCAAAGCATCACCTAAATTAGAAGTTTCCCTAGAGATTTTCCATCGTATTTCCTCACTAAGGATTACTCTTATGACATCCTCAAACTTGAACTTGTCATTTTTAGAGACCGAGTTGCTCACAACTATTACCAAGCTATTCCAACTCTCTAGTAAGGAAATCAAAATAAGTAGAGCCCTAACTTCATCATCAAATTCAATTTTTACAAACTTCAACATACTCACAACTATATTAAATTCATTCCAATTATTAGTAACTAAACCATTTTTAGACATCTTCATATTAAATAACTTTTTCATTAAAAATATTTTATTAGAAGTGTAGGGTTTCTCATATAACTTTCATAACACATTCATGAAGATGCAAGATATAACTAGATGGCCCCAAATGCTTTCTTGTTAAGTAGCTCCTAAGCCTCATCTATCATACTCACTAGTTGTTTTAATTTTCCTCCCAACAGAGCATGGAGGTCCTTTTGATAGAGGTAATCCTCCATCTACATCTTCCATAGACGAAAGTTCTTCCTGTTGAACTTTTCAACTTTTGATCTATTATTATTAGCCATAACTCCCACTTAAATTAATAACCCTTCTTATGATTCAGCACTTCAGTAAATACAACATAAATATTGGATACCAGTTATCAGGTATAAATAAAAAAATAATGTAGAATAATTTCAAAGAATCACAATAATATGATCTATGAATAGAGATGCATAAATAATAGAAATTAAAAAATGCACAAGAAGATAGGATTTAATGTGGTTCAATCAATGTGGGTTACATCCACCAAGAAAAATTTTCTTAGATTTTATTACAATCTAACAAGAGTATAATCCATTCTCAAATAAATATTCTCACAATTACAATGCACAAATATTATTTGGAGCTGTGCTCAACAAACTCTCTTGAATTCACACACTTTTTTATTCTTTCTTAAACCCATATTTGATATAAAAAAATTATATGTCCATCTATAATACATCAATAGGGAAGACATTGTAATTTTACAAAACAATGAGTACTAAAACCATGGGCCAAGTCAATCCATAATGGTTCCTCATTAAGGGGGTCTATAAACTTTTTATAGTATTAAGAGTGTATAGTACATTTTAATGTACAGTATTTGAAATACATTATAATGTGGAAATAGGCTCCACAACATAATGAAATAATTGTATAGATGATGAATCTTGGGTTAAAAACTTTTAAGTCTTCATATGTACATGCAATCACATCTTTATATTGAGTGAGTAAATCCTTCACCCTTTGTCTTTCTTTTGGAGTGAATTTGAGGTGAATGTTAACATAGCATGGATAATAACCATCTCCTAAATTCTCCTTGTTTAACTCAAATTCATTTAATTTAATCTATCTTTGTTGCTAGGATTTAGGGTCCAAATAAAATTCCTTTTCCAAACAAACCATTCCTATAGGAAGTTAGTTTTATTTCAACTGAATGACTCCTTCTTCCAATTTCTCCTAGCATAGGTAACTGATCTTCTTGTCATCAATGATTTGAGACTCAAATTTTCCCAAATTAATTAATAATTAGATGATTTACTAGTCATCATCAAAGACTTAGAAATTTTTTACATTATTTATAATAAATGGATAAGGTACTAGCTCAATGAAAAATATGTGTACCTTAGATTCTTGTAGTGGTGATAAATTGGTAGCTGAAATAGCCAATGAATCAATACCCTGATTCTATTACATAGTATTAACCACTATATTAAAATCATTAAATGAATAAATTAAATCCCATGCCCTATGTTTTTACATTTTATGTTTGATAACTTGCATTGGTATCAGTTCTTGACCTAATTGAATACCAGTTCTAAATTTCCATATATTAGTAACTGCTTGACATTATTTTTGAGAGAAAACTATAATCCCAAAATTAGTGTCTCATACTCTACTCTGTTGTTGGTGTAAATATACTCTACTATACCTTGTGGGTTAGCCAATTTAACACCAATGCTTGATCCTTTCTTGGATCTTTCACCATTGAAGTGGAGATTCCACAATTGGGAAGGTCCCTAGACTTTTGGTTCTTTCACCTTGTACTTTGTGGTAAAGGTATAGATCGTAATTTTAAGATATTTATAACTTAAATATTAATTATTATTAGTGTACTTTATAATGGGGCACTTCATTCTTAGTTCCCAATTGATTAGAATTTAGTTTTCAATACTTATCCATGGAAACCAAAAATGAGAGAAGGATGTTGTTACATACCCATTCAGCATCTTAGACAAGTCTCTAATAAGGAAGAGTATATATCCTTATAGGATATCCACCAAAAGTATATCAATGGTCATCTATACACATGCCTCAAATGCTACTTAGATGTGTACTTAGTTCAATTCTCTAACTATAGGCACCACTGTCTTGTCTAGTTGTGAAACCATCCTCTTTGATGGGCTTGGAGTCAATCTAAATTTTTGTCTAATATAAGTTTGCATCATAGTGGTAAAATATATAGAACAAGATAAAAAATTATGAATTTTATTTATAAATACTCTAATAGTTAATAGAAAATGAGAAACTTCCAATTTAATCTTATATATAACATTTGCATGAGCAGTCTTTATCTTCTCTACATTAGAATTTCCAGTAATAGACCTCCATAGATGATCCTTTTGTTCAATGATCTGAGCTAATTCAAGAAGAGTGATGTTGTATTTAATATTATTCACATATTTAACATTGTTTTATCCTCATTTGATCTATTTCTCCTTATTTTGGGGTTGTTCATTCCATTTTGTGGGAGTTAGATTATTATCAACCCTTGGATTTGGTGAAATAGTGGTATGTTTTGGAGGAGTAGATGTTATGAAGGGATGCTTATTCCTTAAACTATAATTGCCCTTTTGGTACTACTATAAGGCATGTATATCATCAGATTTATCCTTCAGTTCATTATCATCCTTTCTTGGGAAAGGAGACTCACTATTTTCAAATACTATGATAGTGTTTGAGGAACCATATTCAAGGTGAAACTCTAATGGGGTTTTCATCAAATCCTGCATTACCATCTCTCTTTATAAGATCTCAAATGATACATATAATTATACACATTCAATTTCACCATGTCGTGATGCATTATGAACTCTATACTATTTGGGCAGAGATGTTTTCACTATATTGATTTTTGAAAACTTATTGGGTTGATGTTGTTATACATTATTTTTACACCAATTAAAAGGTCTGTTATATCTTTGAAACCTATAATTTTAGTTATTATTTTGGCCAACAACATTACCCATTTTCTTATACATGTTTAAGAAGTCATTGCTCAACTTATAGACCATTTTTTGTATAGAATCCAATTTTAATTTGGTTGAATCAATACCTCAGGCAATTGTAGTATTGGATGTAATTGAACATTGGTTATATTTATGGACATTAATTTTTGCATGATTATTCATATAACCATAATTCTTATTTGATTTCTACTACATCAGAGGTGGAAGTGTATATAACTGATTCTGGTTAAATGTAAGAATATTTTGATTTGCATGACATACTTGATTAGAGCTGGGAAACTAACATTAATATTAAGGGTACCTAGTACTTGAGGATTCAATTGTCTATCAACATTGATATCTTCTTCATATCCCAATACCAGAGTGTTGGTAGTAGTGGATCTTTACAAGAACACTAACTTTATTAGATCCAAGGTGTTATATATATATATATATATATATATATATATATATATATATATATATATATATATATATATAAATGTATGTATGTATGTATGTATGTACCAACACACACACACACACACACACACACACACACACACACACACACACACACACACACACACACACATACATATATATATATATATATATATATATATATATATATATATATATATATATATATATATATATATACATACATACATACATACATACATACATATATATACATATATATATTAAAGTTAGTGTTCTTGTAAAGATCCACTACTACCAACACTCTAGTATTGGCATATGAAGAAGATATCAATGTTGATAGACAACTAAATCCTCATGTACTAGGCACCCTTAATATAAATGTTAGTTTCCTAGCTCTAATCAAGTACCTCATGTGAATCAATATATATATCCAATGTTAAATATTATCTGGTTTGTGTGCTGGACTTAGCCAAGTGTACAACTTTTGAAATCTTGTGTTGAAGGATCAAATTGGATTGTTAGTCTCCCTCTTCATGTTGGTGACCCATACTTTCAATTCATGTCATGGATTAGAGTTTACCTCCATTGAGATCATAAAATTTTAGAGGCTATCTCATTAAATTTGGGGGTGTGCACAAGACCCACATCAATAAGAAAAAACTTGCACTAGAAGGAGGGAAGGGTAGATTAGAAAATAAGAATCTATGTTCTCAAAGGATTACTTCTAGGGTTGGTTTCATTGTGGACAAGTGTTTCTATAAATAATTATTTCGATTGGTATCTATTGCACACTCAAAGACAAATATATTTATGTAGTTTGGGAAGAAATGGCATAGGAAAATTAAGGATCTCAGCTAAAGGTTTCTCCTTTTAGAGTATTTATTGCACACACTTATTCAAAAGATTACATCTTGGATCAGAAAGGTAACTAGGATAGGTATGGCTCACACATAGAATACTATATAAAATGGAAACACTCATACATACTTAGAAAATTAATACAATCAACTAATTACTTGAAATCAATAACACTTAATAACTATTTCACATCTAAAATTAACAAATATCAATGGTAATAGAAGGAATTATCCAAAGCTATTGCAAACTTTGAATTATTGAATCAAAAAAATGAAGGAAAATAAACATTTAATTACATATAAATATAAGGAAAAGCCATACACATAGTTATACGGCATTGAAAATGACATCTTCCTATATTAATAAATTTTTGACCCTTTGAAATGAGGGATTTACATTTAAAAATAAACTTGGGAAGAGGTTTCCTCATCCTCCAAGTTTATGAAAAACTCAAAATTGAATCTAGTAATTATAACCTTAGTTCTAATTTAATTCAAAAACTATATGCACAATTATAGTTAGTCACAACTATGTCAAAAATAAGTTTGCTCGCATGGTGCCATGCAACATGTGCATCCTCACAAATTGCTTAGGATAATTATTATGTGCATACATCAAGTATAAATAAACTATAATAATAGTTACAAATATTACATGCAACATTACACACAAAACTAAGATTTCATGGCTGCATTTAATGCAAGGGGAGGCACTAAAACTATTGATGACACTGAGCTGGGAGGTGGTGTTGAAATGGATTCTAGAGTTGAGTTGGGAGGTGTGGCCTTAGCCTTCTTCCTAGCCTCTAATTATTGATAATATTTAAAACTGAAATCATCTTGATATTTTATGATGACCATGTTCAAAAGTGGGGGCCTATGTACTTGATTATTTGCTCCATTAGACGTGCATTCTTGACTTTAATGCTCTTGAAATTAATCCAAAATATCTTCACCTCTGTAATCTTATTTATTGTAAATTAGAGTAACTTATTGTATAATTTGATGATCTCAGGGAGCTTCAAGTAATATAGTGGCATATTTGAAGTTAAATTTCATTCTAAATGGCATCATAAGATCTTCA
The DNA here is from genome assembly GCA_037957365.1 of Torreya grandis. Lineage (NCBI taxonomy): Eukaryota > Viridiplantae > Streptophyta > Pinopsida > Cupressales > Taxaceae > Torreya > Torreya grandis. Next base: position 764,031 of record JARHVA010000501.1, read on the forward strand.
TCTAAGGTTAATAATAGTTTATTGTTGATAGTTCACTTTGTTCTTCATTTGCCTCATGATGTTTAATGGTTGGATATGAAGATGGTTGATATGTTATACTTCCTTATCAACCCTACAATATTCCTTATCAATTATATCATGATCCATATGAGCCCTATGTCCCTTATCACTAGTATTATGTTGACCCTTTCCAATCTTATGTTGAACCTACTCAACCTAGTTATCAATCATATATGTCACTTCCCATCCTAAATCCACTTCCTTGATATCCCACCTATCCTTTTGATCGGTCTTGGAAAGATTATGATGCTCATAGTTAGACTAGCCACATTCTAAATTAGTCCATCTTAAGCCTTAAGCAAACCCTCTTGGGTTATCAGAGATATATGGTTGGGATTGATACATAGAGGGGGTATGGTTAAGATATCTCTAGTCATCTCACTATGAATGTGAGACTCATTTTAGTAAGTTAAGAGAGAGTGGGAATCTATTATGAGCGAGAATTATTCAAGACTCACTAGTGATATGCTAAACATAGGTGGATTGATTTCAAGTATAGAAGATAATATAGTGGTTCATGAGGGGAATCAAATTGGGTATTATCAGCTTCATGTGCCCTCCCCTATTCCATATCATCCTTATTTTTATCAACCCACACTTCCTCAAAAGACTGAGTCATATGAGTTACAAAACATTCAAAGTTCCCCACAAGTTTCTCAAGCTTTCCCTACTCAGAAGTCTATTTAAGAGGCCATGAAAAAAAGATAATAATTTCTTGTTTAGAATACTAAATATCATGATTCAAATCAAACTTGGTAGAACCTTCCCCTTCCTAATCAACCTGAGGAGATTTTTGATTAGATGAAACTTGATTTTGAAGCTCATCAAACTATGGAAATTGAACATACAAATGAATCTAGTCAAATCTCACTCCCTCCTCCCAAAAAACCCAAATATTTACCATCATTGAGGTCTATCTAAGAAGGTTTTCAAATCAAGAAGGGTCTTACCTTTACTCTTAAGTAACTAGTGAATATATCCCATCACCCACCCACCCTCAACCTCTTTGAGAAATAACCTATCCTATGGGAGGTGAGTTAAGAAATTCAAGCTATAACAGTCATTGAGTAAGGTAATTTAGGTGATCTAGAATAAGATTTTATTATTTGGAAAACTCTTGGTGAAGATAAGTACAAAACAACCTTCAAGAATGTATAAGAAGATGAATTTTAAAATCAAGGTGAGTCACAAGAGGAAAACATATATCAGTTAACCAAGAAGAAGGTGATTTTTAGTATCTTCTTGATGACATGGAAGCTTATCTCTTTCATGAAAATCCTAAAGAGTATGTAAATGGAGTATTTGTCTAACTTGTAACATTTTAAAAATAAGGAGACAACACTCAATATTTTTTAATTGGTCTAGAGAGATGTATACCAGCTTGTGATGTTGAAGAGGAAGGTAACTTTGATGAGATAAAAGTGGATCAAGATGATATGATAGATGAAAGATATTATAATGATCTATCATAGGTGGGAAAAAGTTTCTTAGATTTCCATGAGCATGGTTAAGGATGTATAGTTTCCAAATCCTTCTCAAGTTGTGTTGTGCCTACTTCTACATCAACTCCTATCAATATTGAAGAAAGTCCATGAAAACTAGAACTATGTGAATATCAATTAAAATACTTGTTTAAGAACATAAGATTAGGTTAATTTATTTAAGATACATGTCATGATGTGATTAAAATTGAATAAGGTAGTTCTACCAAATGAGAGGAAGGTATATTTCTAAGCATGCCATTTCAAGAGACTATTTAATTTGAAGGTGACTTGCTCAAGATCCTTAAACAAGTTTTTCAACCTCTCATTCTATTTGTAGGCATATATTCACTCTTGGGGAATAGAACTAAACTTCATTAGTCTCAAGATTTTAAAAATAAAGATTCATCCTTGTTTGAACTTAACCCTACAATCATGCCACAAGATCTATCTCAGATTGTTCAACTTGATCAGGAGTAGCCTATGAATGAGGTATAAATGAGACTATTCATGCAAAGTAGATGATTTTGGAATGTGTTAGGTTGTGGAGCTAAAAGCTTCACCAGGATGCAAACAGGAGAAGTTATGGAGGATGCAGAGTTGCGGGGAGTTGCAGAACCAGTTGCAGGACAACCGGTGTCGATCTGATTAGCCAACATCAGTCAGATGGCAATGAGGAAGCAACCGGCGATGGTTACCAGTCGGTCGACATCAGTCTTGGAGGTGCTGGTATCGGCAGCCTGTGCGTGAACAGGCAGTTCGCATGCTGATTCTAGAGAGTCTATTTTTGGACTGTTAGTTTGCATGTTGAAGGCTAGTCTTAGTCTTGATTTGCGTGTCTAATTATTGTAATTATGATAGTCTAATTATTGTAAGCATGAGATCTATATATGGACTCATGGGTTGTATTGTAAAATGTGTGCTAGAAAGCCATAGAGCTTTTAGAGAGAGCTAGATTAGCTCCTCCTAGTTCCAAAGGGGTGCTGAGTGTGTATGATCAGGGAGAGTTACAAGGTCTGCAAGGTCAAGGAGCTGATCCACCGGGGTACTGGTTGAAGAATCATAAGGACTTGGTGAGGCAAGGACAAGGGTTCTTCAGGGGTGTAGAGATATCTACATTGGTGAGTAAGGTCTAGTGATTTGCAGGTAGCAGTAGAGAGCAGGGGATCTACTTGGAGTACGGTTGTGTACTTGGTGAACTAGCAGTGTGTTACTGACTGGTTGGAGAGGTGAACATCAATTCTATATTAGAGTTGATTGTTGGGACTGAGAGAGAGAGGGAAGAAGGTCTTGAGGTGTGGTGAACCTTTGAGGTGGAGGAAGAAGTGGCATCTTTCTTATTGTATATTCTTCTATGTATTTAATACAATTGTGTATTGTCTCTCAATTCTTGTGTTGTTTCATATTTCTAGTTACTTATTGATTCTGGTTAAATTTTGTGTTTAGTTGCTAATACAAGAAGTAATCATATGTGCTCTAATTGGTAGAGCAAGATCCTAACTAAGTAGGCATTAGAGCATGTTTATTGTTCTAGGTTCCTTGACAAAATGAATATGACTTGGTATTTAATTCACATAGACAACCTATGCACCTAATAATAGAGAAAGAAGGTTTAATTGATATTCTAAAAGGCTATGAGCATGACAAAATTTCTATATGCGAGTGGAGGTTCTCATTTGATGAATGATACCTGGTTGGACTTCAATTAACACATGACAATCTAATATCATGGTGCCATGGTGATAAAAAAATCTTCCCATTTGATCCTAGAATATAAAAAGTTATGCTTATGTTAGTTGTTTGTAATAGGATGTTTTGTCTGGTTTCTAATAAGTGTTATCAACACAAGTGTGGTGTGGTAGTTGCCTTAGTTACTTTTTTATCCTATCTTGTTGCTTTCTTAGGTGTTTAAGTGTTGTTTTGTTTTGGTGTCTTTGTGTGTAGGAGGTTCTTACAGTCCTTGAAAGTTTTATAATGTGCTACATATGATTGATAGTAAAAATAGAGTGGTCATCCAATTCATTTTTCCAAGTGTCAGTCTAGTGCCTATCTTGTATGAGATAGTTGGCCCTCTTGACCAACAAGCTAGTAAACCCCTGTGAGTTTCCAAGAATGTTGATAATTTGTCCTCTCAGGATCAATTTCAACCCCTATAGTCTAAAAATTTCTCATGAGACCCATATAAGCTTATACGTGGTGGCTACATGCCTTGTGATATCCTCTTTTGGTCTCATTTTAAGCCTTTTAGAATTTTTTAAGGTGTCAGTATTTTCTAGACATTGCTTGAGGGATCATCATATGATAACTTATCTTGTGTCTTTGGATGATGTGTTAGGTTTTCATGAATTTACCAAGGTTAAGTGGAAGGATGTCAAGTGAATTTTTAATCCTAAGGGGTGACCTATAAATGGTTTGACAAAGTTAAGTTTATTTAGTAGAAATTAAGGTATTTGAAGGGATTAAGGTTTCTTGTTCTCATAGTATTTATGCACGTTTTAGCCATTTCCTTTAGGAGGGACCTTGATAAAAAGATATGAAGGGTGTATAATTATTGTTCATGTTTTATCATGAGGTCTAAATCTATATCCAAGGTTTTATTTCATGGTATACTTAGTCAATACTTTTTCAATCTCTAATAAGCCCTCCAAGCCATCATGTACCCTTCAAACATGTCATATAGGTAACCTTGAAGCATTATAAACCTTTGAAGAATATATGTTTATGTGACACATTAAAATTATGGGTATTAAATAGTATAATAACCATTAAAATTCATTACAAGGTATTTTCATATGCAAAATGTCTCCTTTTAAAAGTCAAATGGTTTTCATCCATCTAAAGGAGGAAATGTTGACAATTTTGACCTTGTAGGTCAAAATGTCACCCCGACCATTCAAAACTTTGAATATCATGATATTTTGTCTTGTGGGTTAGTAATTTGGTCTTATAAATTGGAATCCATGATTAATATGTCTTAAGATTGTTTGGGTGAATTAAGGCCTTGTCCTTCATTTGTCTTATGTTTATTGATTAGAAATTGGGTTCTAAAAATGGTTACAATTTAGAGTTTCAGTGGCAGCACACTATAAATCTCTTTGAGATATTTCCAACGCATTTTTTGGAATGTAAATCCAAATTCGGGAGCTCCTGTTATGGCCATTTAAAGTTGGTCAAAAAATGTCACTTTCTACATGTGGCACGTGTTTTGATGTTGTTTCAAAATTTAGACCTATCAAAGGTCAAAACTTGGTAGATTCAAAAGTTTTTTAAAAAATTGGTTCAATGACATGCCACATCATCAACATGCCACGTCACTATAGTGACTCATTTGGCCATGTCACAAGTGATGACTCATTGCCATGTCACCTTTTTGTTGAGTGGAGTTTAGTGATTAAGCGTAGAGATAAGCTCATTGATCAAGCTAGTGGTGAGTTCAAAGGAGCCTTCAAGCTCTGAAGCTTGAGCAAGGTGGAAAACCCAAGGGTGAATCGTTTGAGGGAGCAGATAAAGTCCTTTGTTGAGTCATGGGGTCGTATGGCAGGTCTCGTGGTGAGCACTCGAAGATAAGCTTCAGCTCGAGCCTAAGTAAAAGGAGCCGTGTGGCCAAAGCCACATGAAAATTAGGTGGTTGAAGTCTATTTAAAGCTTTGTTCTATCCCAATGCAATTCATTTGGGATAAACCCATGGTGAAAATGGTGGTAAAAGGCTTTATTAAGCCTTATTTTAAATCCTTTTGACCCACACATGTGGGATAATGAGATAAGATGCTAAGCACCCAAGTAGGCTAAAGTTTTGAACCCCTCACCTTATGTAAAAAAGGAAGGAGGCTTAGCCATTAAGCCACAAGTTTTGAACTAAGTATAAAGGCATGAAATTCTATTTGAAAGGTATCAATTTTTTTACTGTGTTTTTATTTTTAAAAGGCTGAGACTTTGTTAAAGCTTTGGTAAGATTATGTAATGGATTTTTATCCATCCTCCAGCTATGATACACCCTATTAATACTCTATTTTATCCAATTTTCATATTGGAGGAGTATATTTCAAACCTTAGAGGAGATTTTTAGGACTTTTGGGAGCAACTTTGTAGGTGTTTATGAAGACTCACAGAATTCGAAGGTGTCGGGCTTGATTCAATCATGGTGAAGGTGAATTTTTGCATTGAGATATCAGCTTGCAAGAAAGTTGTTTATTATTTCTAGGTGTTTGAAGTTCCCTTAATGGAAATGGTCCACTCCTTTGGTGAACCCAGAGATGTAGGCATCAACTATTGAGCCAAACTCTGTTATCATGTCTCGTGTTTTGGTAATTGTCATTTGATGCATGATTTTATTTTAGTTTGTTGATATGATTTTAATTAATAAACTTACTCATGCAAATAATTTACATTTTGACAATTATAACACAACATTTTTTTTTGAAATGGTTAAATGGTGAATGAAAGTACAAGTCATAGACAATTGCAATCCATTTTTTGAAAAACCATGTTTTCCACTAACTCCTATCATTTTTACAAGTTCAGTTGAAATTTTAAAGAATTTGAAGTGATTGAAAGGGAGATACTAAAGTATCCATAAAAAATAATTACACTTTAATTTTAAAGTGTAGAGTTTATGGATCAAGTTGGTATCGAAGCAGTTAGAATGCAGGGTTTACTTCTAGTTGTGTATTAACAGTTACTTCTAGAATAGTTGGATTATTGGCTTCCAAATTGATTATATTGCAGTGTGCAATGTGTAATCAGGTGTTTTCAGGAAACCATGGGCAAGTTGTCACATATTAAGGCCATCAAAGATGTGAATGTAATCTTGAGATGCCAGAAATTTGCACTTGAATTGCAAGTGGCATAGTTAAAATTGGAACTCAAATCCAAGGATGAACTCTTGATTAGATTGCAATGTGGTGAGTGTGAAAAGGTAAAGCCTTCAAATTTAGATGTAGAAACTATGACTGAGTGCACTATAATTTTTTCACCATAGGAATATTCATCTTCTTCTACCATTTCAGATTTAGATTCTAGTAATATTATTTTTGGTGATTTTGAAAGATACACTAAGGGCATAGGATCTAAATTGTTTTTTAAAATGGGTTATAATGGAGGAGGACTTGGTATAGATATCCAAGGTATATCTAACCCAATTCAGGTTAAACATAGACCTCTTCATGCAGGTTTGGGTTATACTAGTGTGCAAGTGGATGATGGAGAAGTTTCTTCCATGGCTAAAGGAAGATGAGCTTCCAATAGCGAAGATTCTAGGCCACTAGTTCAAAGGTGTAAAGGTAAGAGAGGTATTGAGATTCCACCTCCTAATTCTTACACTAAATCTTTTGATCCAATTGATACTTTTAAGAAGTTTGGATCTAATGTACAGAAGATAATGCAATCATTTCCATGCACTTTTTGTGGGATGAATAACCATAGTGCTAAGACTTGTTGGAAATGAAATGCTTTGTTGAAGTAGATTGCATGTTTGAAAGACCATTCTCATGTTAATTTGGGAATTGGAAAAAGGGCACCCTCACCTAAGAAGGATGTTTGCACTCATTGTAAAATAAGTGTACATAGGATTGATAGATGTTTTAAACTTCATTCATCTTCACATTCAATTAATGTTAAAACTAAGATGATTTACAAACCTCTCACTAAGGTTAATGAAGCTAATTCAATCCATAATGTAGTTGAAAATACAACCCAGTATAAGGTAAAACCTACAAGTGAAAATCCATTAAAAAAGTTAAGTCAACAATATTTTCAATTACATATGGCAAAGCCCAAATTGATAAATTATGCAATAGATAATTAATCCATGGAGACAATCAATTTCACTAAGAAGAAAGAATTGGTTAAGTGGATAATCACTACATTATTTTTACAAAGCATCATTATAAATTCATCTAAGGTAATGGACAAGCTTTGATAGATGTAGATTAGAGTTGGTGGGAACACTTCAAGATAGGTTTACCATATGAAGTTTTTCAATTCTCACTTTTGATAACTCTAAGTTTTTGATCTCTAGAATATATTGTATGGGTAGTCTAATAATGGATAAGACATTAACTCATTTGAGATAATTGGGGATATAACAGAGTGATGTTGTGAGTTGTTTCCTTACAGCAGTTGATAGTTAGACTACTATTTTTTAGAATGTATCTATTTTTGGCACATGGACGTATAGATGCATTGAAAGACCCTTTGGGCATGTTTAAATGTTAGGCAGCATACACTTTTGGTTGTTTACATTTTGCTTAGCATATAAGTCCCACACCAGAGCATTATATTAAAACATGTCCACAACATTTATTTTATGTATTTGACATTATAAATTTGTCTTGCAGTTATATTGGGAGTTATTTTAGTTTTTGGCAATTCACCACTTTACAGAATGTGACATTTGGGCAGGCAGTTTGATATGTTGTAATCACTTTGGTAGTTGCAAATTCACTTACTCATGACATTGGATTAGGAATTTTTATAATTTTATTTTGAATCATTTTAATGCAATTATTTATATCTCTTGCTATGATTGGGTTCTATTTTCATGGATGCAGTATACCAGTATGTAGTTTCAGAGGATATTGGACTTTTGGAGACCAAAAACCCTCCATTGGGGAGGTGTGATCAGAAATTGGGTTTTGAAAAGGGTTCCAATTTAGAGTTTTAGTGGCAACACATTATAGAGATCTTTGAGAGCTTTTAAGCACATTTTTTGGAATGTAAATCTAAGTTCAAGAGCTCCTATTATGGTCATTTGAAGTTGGTCAAAAAATGTCACTTTCTACATGTGGCACATGTTTCGATGTTGTTTCGACATTCAAATCTATCAGAGGTCGACACTTGGTAGATTGAAAAGTTTTTTAAAAAAAATTGGTTCGATGACATGCCACATCACTATAGTGACTCATCTAGCCATGTCATAAGTGATGCCTCATTGCCATGTCACCTTTTTGTTGAGTGGAGTTTAGTGATTAAGATCAGAGATAAGCTCATTGATCAAGCTAGTGTAAGTTCAAAGGAGCCTTCAAGATACGAAGCCCAAGAAAGGTGGAAAACCTAAGGGTGAATGGTTTGAGGGATCAAATAAAGACCTTTACTGAGTCACAGTGTCATATGATGGGTCTTATGGTGAGCGCTTGAAGATAAGCTCAAGCTTGAGCTCAAGTAAAGGGAGTCATGTGGCCAAAGCCACGTGAAAAGTAGGCAATTGAAGGCTATTTAAAGCCTTATTCTATCCCAAAGAAATGCATGTGGGATAAACCCATGGTGAAAATGGTGGTAAAAGGCTTTATTAAGCCTTGTTTTAAATCCTTTTGACCCACACATGTGGGATAATGAGATAAGATGCTAAGTGCCCAAGTAGGCCAAAGTTACGAACCCCTCACTTTGTAGCAAAAAGGTAGGAGGCTTAGCCATTAAGCCACGGGTTTTGAGCTAAGTATAAAGGCATAAAATTCTATTTGAAATGTATCAAATTTTTTATTGTGTTTTTATTTTTAAAAGGCCAAGACTTTGTTAAAGCTTTGGTAAGCTTATGTAATGGATTTTTATCCATCCTCCAGCCATGATACACAGTATTAATACTCTATTTTATCCAATTTGAATATTGGAGGAGTATATTTCAAACCTTAGAGGAGATATTTAGGACTTTTGGGAGCAACTTTGTAGGTGTTTATGAAGACTCATGGAATTCAAAGGTGCCAGGCTTGATTCAGTCACGGTGAAGGTGAATTTATACATTGAGATATCAGCTTGCAAGAAAGTTGTTTATTGTTTCCAAGTGTTTGAAGTGCCCTTAATGGAAATGGTCCACTCCTTTGGTGAACCCAAAGATGTAGGCATCAATTATTGAGCCGAACTTTGTTATCATGTCTCGTGTTTTGGTAATTGTCATTTGATGCATGATTTTATTTTAGTTTGATGATATGATTTTAATTAATAAACTTACTCATGCAAATAATTTACATTTTGACAATTATAACACAACATTTTTTTTAAAATGGTTAAATGGTGAATGAAAGTACAAGTCACAAACAATTTCAATCCATTTTTTGAAAAACCATGTTTTCTGCTAACTCCTATCATTTTAAAAAGTTCAATTGAAATTTTCAAGAATTTGAAGTGATTTAAAGGGAGATATTAAAGTATCCATAAAAACTATTTGTACTTCAATTTTAAAGTGTAGAGTTTACGGATCATTTGTCTAGTCATTTCTTGGCCTTTCTGAGCCATTTTCAGTGGTGAAAAGAATCTAGAGTGTGTTTTTGAGTTTAATATCATGTGTCAAGGTCATTACATGCTTAACATATGGATAATCAGGTTGATCATATTCTACACTAACTTCATGACCCATTTCTATGCAATTCTAATCATTTTGTGCCCTTAAGAGAAGGTTTTGTAAGGTTTTAATGGTATATTATCAGGGGTAAGATTATTTTACATCTTTATTAACATCATAATAAATTTTAAAGACTTATAATAATATTTTAAATCATTTCAATTAGATCTCCTTAGTGAATTTGGCCTTTCAGTGCAGAAATAGGCCTTTTTGAGGCATTCATTTTGGTTTTCAAAAAACATTTATGATAAAATCATATTTTATAATTAATTGGGTCATAAAAAATTCATATAACTAGTTTGGAGTAATTTTAATATGAAAAAATGGCAAAAACCAACGTTGCTCCAATATTGACCTTCTTAGCAGCTCTAGAAGGGCAGATTTCAAATGCTTGGTATGGAAAGAGGAGAGAGAGTTAGGATCTAAAAATTTGGAAATTGTTAGGGGTATAAGTAATATTGAAAATAGTGGATTTTTTATTTATTTATTATGTCATATTTATGAAAAATTGATAAGATTGATAGCAGGTCACTATAGCCTAAGCATCTGAGAGGGATCTGTTCTTGGACTTGTTTCTCAAAATTAGAAAACAATGGAGAGAAATGATTTTTACGTATGATTTTATGGGTTATTATGTTAATTTTAATCTTATTATCATCTTATAAATCCTTATAAGAAGTAATTTATAACATAAAACCATGTTTCCTTCACTATCTTTTTGAATGGTCTCTTGGGTTAGTTTTGAAGTAAAATATGAGTTTATCAATAGGTTTTTTCATATTCAAAGGTTATAAATGGATGATTTAATTAATAGAAAAAATCATCAAATTAAGGATTCATAAGACTCCATTCTAAGTGTATCTCCTTTGAGAGAGTTTAAGCTGAGTGTATCTCTTCAACAAGTTACAAATCCATTTATTAAGCTTGTTTTCAATGTTCATTAATTCAATGTGATGAAAATATGCCACTGATATCAGTACCTCAACATGATTATATAATTCATCCATGATATAAAGAGAGGATGAGCCTCTTTGGCTTGATAAACATGATCATAACTTGATTGAAGTTGTCTCAGAGATGTAAATAATTGACTATAGGGATTTGATGACATTTGAAAAGTTTATCATTGGTTTATAAGTGTGAATAGGGTCTTGATGGTAGTTATGTAATCTTATACCTCTCAAGAAAACCTATTTACATCATGTAATTATTCATGTTTCATATTCACTACCTGGTCTGTAGCATTAAGGCATATATATATATATATATATATATATATATATATATATATATATATATATATATATATATATATATATATATATATATACATATATATATACATATATATATATATACATATATATATATATACATATATATATATATACATATATATATATATATATATACATATATATATATACATATATATATATATATACATATATATATATACATATATATATACATATATATATATATATATACATATATATATACATATATATATATACATACATATATATATATATATATATACATATATATATATATATATATACATATATATATATATATACATATACATATATATATATATATACATACATATATATATATATACATACATACATACATATATATATATATATATATATATATATATATATATATATATATAGGTGCCATAGAGATATTCAATCATTATAAAACAAATCAATTGTCTAGTTTTGATTCCCTTATGGTTGAAATTATTTTTTTGAAAGAGGTTAGGAGGTATAATATAGATCATAATTTTAGAAGAAGATGGATATTTCTTAAGAACCAAGTGCAAAGTCCTACATCATGCACACTACTCATATTCACCTTGATTGCATTATGTACTATCTAGTGTGCATCTATAGGCTATCACAAAGATCTAAAAATGATTGAGAAATTGAGACTTGACATGATTTGAAAACTTATTGACGTCTATGGAGGCTGGATAAACCATGGAAATCATGTTTGGAGTACTAGACTAGTAAGTAGAGTTGAGAACTATATCCAAATTGAAGCACTGAACTTTAGGGATAGTTTCCTTAAAAGCTTCAAAATAGATCCCTCAAGGCTTTTGGTGTTAATATATAATAATGTTTCATATGGTTTTGATAAATCCAAATGATCATACCTTGTATCCCTATCATAAGGGTAGAGCCTTATAAAAATAAGTGGATGTGTGACTAGAGGAAAGTGATATTCGAAGGATTTCAAAGTACATATTTGTTCATTGCAATTTTTTAGTGACTTCTATAGGATTTGACCCTCAAGTGACCTCATAGGTCTAGGACAAATGATAAAAGCATTGTATCCATGAATAGTGGTCTTATAGATTTGAGAGACATTTTAAGGACATAAATTAAAATGAGGAAGGTTAGAATACTAGGTTTTGATATTAAAAATTGTGCATTGCCTTAGAGAAACTTACTTACAACCTAATTGTAGGTGTTTAAAAAGCCATGTTGTGAAACTATGAATACTAGGCTTGCAAACATAAACAACTTTCCATGGGGAGATTATTTCAATACTTCTATATGGACCCAAATGAATATCAAAAAGGGTACAAATAAAACGTCTTTATCTATACTATTCACCTACAAGTCCCCTTTGGTTATAAAATACCCACCTATAGTCTAATTGTAGTGTGATAGTAGGTATAAACAAGAAAGTTTGACATTTGAATTCCTAAAAGCACATTGATCTAATTTCAAACCAATATGAGATGAGCCTAAATATTTTCCTAGAGGTTTTAAGGGTCATAAGCAAGGCCTAGAACACATATATACCCACCTATAGGCTTATATTTTCTTAAGTATATAATCTAACAGTTAGGTCTGGTTGAACAAAGACATGGTTTGAGGAAACTAGCATGGATATGGTAAATTTGAAGACATTTCAAAACCCTTTATTATGATGATGATATCCTCATGAGATGACAAGCCACAAAGCATAAAGGAAGGTTTTTAAATACAAAATAGTCCATAATTTCAAACTGTGTTGTCATATTCAAGTGAGTATAGTTTAAGAAATGTGAAGAGTTAGCAGAGATTAGGAATAACATCATGATTATTAAATAGAGTATGAAATGGGGGATAATTCAAGATATAAGCACCTACTACAATCTAATTGGACACTTACAGTTAACATACCTTGAGGTAAGACATATTAGGTTGTAGGAAATAAAGTTGTAGTCACATGACCATGAGGAAAATATGGAAATAATTTAGTATCATCATGACTATTATCTCAATATGAGGACTAGTTAGACCTATCCTAGGCCTAAGTCTCAGTCTTTAAGCATCTATAGTTGTGACTTTTCTATCACTGACTGTATGCCATAAGCTAGTTGAGTCAAGTATTTTGGTGTAACATGTTATATAAGGGTGTTTATGAGATTAAGATTTATATATGTTATCACTGGGGATGAATAGATGATGCTGATACTTCATGGCCCAAAATACCTCTTCTATACACACTTATATCCACTTGTTTGGTTCACAGAGAGTAGTGTTAAATGATGAAAGTCATTATCTTGATACAAAGTGTGGAAGGGATGGGCCTACAAAACTATCTCTAAGGTGATTATGATCGTAATAAAAATGACACAATCATATGAAGGTGAATTATCAAATAAGAAATCAAGACCTTAATGCTCAAATGGCAGTCATAAGTTGCTCTCAAGTTAGCTTTGAGGGTGAGAATGAGCAACATATTAATAACATAGAGGCCCAAAATGAGTAGGTGATCTTGATTCATGAATAGGTTTAAAATTAAAAATTAGATGTAAATATTTTTATAACTGTCATTTTATTCCTTAGTCAAACCATCATCAAGAAGGATGACATAGGGTTTCTAGATGAACACAATTATATAGCCTAAAACAGGCCTACCAAGAGATAGGTGAGGGTTGAAAGGGTTTTGGTTAAGGATGAGATAATTATTATGCCTTGAGTGTATTAAAAAATTATAATATCCATATAAAGAGACTCATATAACAATTAAACAAGGTAATGAAGGGTTTTTAAATGCTAATATATAGTCAACTTGCAAAACAATGCACACAGTCACAATTAAAAGTCTGACTTGGAGTTTTTGATGTTTAAAGGTGATAAAATGATTATCTAGACCCGAAATTTTGTAAAGAGGGTAATAATAACCCAATTAAAACCTTATAATAATTTTTTTTCATGAGAAAATAGGGAAAATATCCTCTATTTTGTCTTAGAATTAGGTCACTTTCAGGCAAACAAGAATGCAAGCTATGGTGAGAGAATGATCAAAGGAGTGTTGGTGGTCATGAAAACACTTTTGTGACACTTGGGATAGTTTATTAAGGTGAATTTAGTTTTAAATATCATTAATAAATCTTAGGAATCATTGTGAACCACTCAGAGGTAGTGATGAATGACCATTTGCAGTCAAAACCCACTAGGCCTAGATTAGGCCTAATACCTAAAAGGGGAGTATTTTCCACTTATAACACTAAAACATCACTCCAAAATAGTTTTAAAATGTCTATGGGAGGTTATTAGGTATTTTTAATCTATTGTTTTGTATATAAGTTTATTAATAAGCCATTTTTTGGACTAAGATCAAAATAGGGTACACTGAATGGAGAAAGAAGCTCGATAGGCCAAGTTTGGATGCTCACACAAGCATGGAGGTTTATCATGGGACCTAAATGATTTAGGGAATATTTAGATTATTTTTTTTTTAATTTTTTAATTTTTTGGATGTCATAATTTTATTAATCATTATTAAGGTTGAAAACTACCAAAAACTCTCATAAAACCCTAGTTTGAACTAGTTTGTAGAGATTGAGTTGGAAACACAATTAAATGCCATATTTTATTCATGAAACCTATCATATTTTATATTATAATCTTATATGGTCCTCCACATGTAAATTTTTTGCACCTTCCTTTGTACATAATAATATAAAAAACTATACTTTTTCATATTTTTATGCTAAAACAAGGGTTATGGAACATGTAGAAGGATGAAAATAAATTTGAGAGGTATTTTGTGAATTTTTTACCTTATAAAACTAAAAAAATAAAAATATATCACTTATAAGTTCCCAAAAAATTCAATCATTTTGTGCCATTCAGAAAATCCCTCAAAAAGGCAAACCTTCTCATGGCCATTTCATGGTTCTAGTACCTCCACAGTGTTCTAGACCACAAAATTTGACATGGATATTGGTGGGAGCATGGAAAAATTTAATCCAATGTATTTTTGAGTTTCACACACTTGAGGAGTCTCAGGAGAAAGTTTTCCACTGTTTAGGCATAGGAGGGCTAATTATGCCTAATTTGGCTAAAAGAAGTTGCTAGAAAACACATATACACTTGAATTTTGGCCACCAAAATTTTTAAATAGATGTAAGTGTATATAAGGTGCCTAAATATGTGATTATTTTCTCATCATCACCTCTATATTCTCCCAGACAATGATATTTGCCAAAAAAAAAGGCTATAAGGAATTCTTCAGAAATGCTTAGTTTTGGTGTCAAATCAAGTCTTCTTGAGTGTTTGATGCATCAAATAACCTTTTACCAGGTCTTGTATTCTATTAATAATTCTTCCATGGAGGATGTTATCATAATTAAAAAAAAATTGAAGAAAATTCTAACTTTTCCTTCTATGCATAGTGAGAAATGAAAGATTTAAGGAGCTAGGAGACTAATGTGATCATATAACTTCTCATAGGGTCTTATCAAGTTATTAAATTAAATTATATTATGAATTAAATATTTTAAAAATTCTTGAAGAGGTTTAAATGAATAAGATAAAGCTTTAAAAGGTCTACAAGCCCAAGAAGGACTCTCCCTCCTTCCAATGCCCCATTCGGAGATAAAGTCAAAGAGAAGGTTGAAGAAGTCACTCAATAACTTATGCCAAGTGTTAAAGTATAATTAATGAGATAGATAAGGGTTAAACCCAAGACTTTAATTATCTTAAATTTGTAAATACAGGCAGGGAGATTCATTCATCAAGAAGAAATGAAGGCTAAAATCTAAGGGTTGGAGAAAAAATCTAGAAACTCTTCAAGTGGTCTAGGCTTGACCAAACATTATGAAAAGTTATATAAGCCCAAAAAACCTTGAAATATATTTATTCCATTATATCCTATTTATAATTAATATTTTAAATGTTGAAGGATGCTATGTAGCACTTAAGGAAGAGCTTAGACCAAGTTTGAAGTCCCTTATTTTGGGGCTGCTTTATCTCCAATCATTTCTTTTGATATATATATATTGATTTTTATAGAATGTAAGATGAATATTTGATTTTTTTTATTGTGTCTAAATTATTCTAAATTTTTTATTCACATTTTGAGAGAAATAAGAAGCTAAATTCCTTCATTTTTAGGCTTTTTAAGTGAAGTGTATGTGCTTGCCATTGATATAGCTTAATGAGATACTTGTTTTCCTTTGTTATTGTCTAGTTATTATACCTTTATGATATATTTTTGATGTTATAAATTTCATTTCTAATGTCTAAAATAGGCTTAATTTAATGTATTGGATGTGAGTTTAGTCATTCCTTACATAAGTTGAGTTTGTCAAGTCCTTATTGTGAAACACTTTTGTAGAAATATTACCTAAGTGTAGTGAAAGTGTTCAAGTTTTCTCCTCTCACAAGAGTTTAATTTCAAGCATAAGTGGTCATAAAAAAAATTGGTGCATAAACTTTATTTTATTTTATCTTTTAGGTTCATTGCAAATAGTAACTTTTACACCCTTTCCATTGCCAAAATTAGTAGATAGTAGGTTTAGAGTAGGTTTTAGTGAGAGAACAAAGGGAACTATAATTATTTAGATATTTTCTCCCTTATAAAGTCACCCAAACTTTGGAGAGATTCCATGTTTCAATAGTAGTGAGGAATAACACACTTTCTCACAAGGGTACACTCTTGATTAACAATAATTTTTGGCATGCTTGATGGGACTCATTCTCCTTGGCATAGCTAAAGTTTGGAGCTGAGGAAAAGTATTATAGTAGTATAATACATCCATCATCATCAAAATATAAATATTCTTCAATTTTTAGAGTTCATAAAATCATTAAAGCAACACTTTCATGCCAAAGATTACCATAAGGTTTAGCTAACAAAGTTATTCCTCTTGAGTTCATTAAGTCACCTTCTTGTTCATATAAAAGAGCAAGGTTTAGTAATACAAGACCCTATCCTAAAAGGAAATATCCATCTTATGGTCATCTTATTATCCTAATAAGTGCAATCCCCACTATCTAGATGGCTATTAGAACTAAATATTTATTCCATTCAATAGAAGTAGCCCACTGAATTTAGCCTAGTATGTTGACATACCTATATCAAATCTTAAGGTTATCCCATTCTTCTTGGGATAAGATAAAAAAAACCCTATTGATCACATCAAGGATGTTGTTAACCTATATTCAATCCACAATGTTGTTTATGATAATGTAGATATTACATTGCTTGTGCTTCCTTCAAATGAAAAACACTACAGTGGTATAAAAACCTCTCGATAAACTCCATTTCTTCCTAAGATGACCTAGGATCAGCCTTAGTCAAAAAATTTAAGGACAAATATGATCACCTATCTTTAGTTGAACAACTAAATAATATAAATATAACTCATGAGTTCATGACTAACTTCAACCAAAGATACCTATGTTGATTAGACCATCCCCAAAATATGCCTTTTTATATTATCTAAAAGCCCTCAATTCTAATATTAGTGTGATGATACAATCAATGGGTGGTAATACTTTGTTAGATGCTTATGAGGTTAAAATAAGGGCAAAGAACAATTTGATATAAGTAATTAAGCTTTCCCCAATTCCTCCAATGCCTATCTTCCTAGAATTTTAGTCTATACTAGCCCCTCAAGCTCCTCAAATTCCATCATTATATCCTATTTCACCTCCTCAAGCTCAAGTTTTAGCCCATTCTATTCAATCCAATGATCTTGGAGAGCTAAAATGTTTGTTACAATATTTTGGAAATGAACTAGTGCAATTGAAAAGGTAAAAATATTAGGCAAATAGACCTTATCAACAACCAAGTCATCCCACCTATCAGCCCTTCACAGATCAAACACATCTGTATTAATGGTTCAGAGAAAATAGGACATCCTACCAAGCTCAAAGAGCCATAAATAAAGATAAATCATATGTAACTCATGATCCTAATGCACTTTCAAATTATAATTAATTTATTCCCATGTAACCTAAAAATAATTTGATACAAGTTTCTGGTTGACAACCCTCCAATCTCAATGATGTTGAGAACCAAGCATTGGTGTTAAAGAACATGTCTATGCCAAAAATGGCACAAGAAGAGTTTTCTCTTCAAGGAGCTTAGTACCAAGAAATAGGTTTGGTACCACAAGGAGAGGATAAATAAGTTTAAGGGTAGTTTGATGCCATTAGTTTGAATTGGCAAATGGATAATCATGTTGCTTTTAATCAGGGTGGTGAGACTAGCACTTCAAATGGTCAATTTACAATTGTTACTAGACATAAAATAAGATCCATTGATGAGGCTCAATATATTATTAATGCTTCAATTACTCCTAAAATTGTTTTCAAAGGTACAAAATATCAAATTTATACCATTATAAATCATAAAAATTAGAATATAGAGGCTTAAAAGTTCATCAAGTACCTTTAGTTCATGAATAACTAGTGGTTCAAAAGGTGTGGCCAAAGGTTAGTGGGAATAAATTTAGTATATTGGATCAGATGAATAATTATAATATTTTCATAAGCATTTGGGATTACCTCTCTATTAGAGGATAAAAATACATGCTCATTCAAGAGCTTTCAACTCTTAAGTTGTCTCCAAAACTAGTTGAGAAAGAAGGTGTTTACTTGACTGATTCATACCAAAAAATGAAGCAACAGGTACATTAGATTCATAATATGGTAATTGTGGAAAAAATTGAATTAAAATAAAATAGTACTCCTCCTTTCTACCTCTCATTTATATTTGGTAACGCTTTAGTTCATAACTATATAGTGGATAGTGAAACTAGTAGCATTGTTATGCCCAAACAAATTACAGATTATCTTGTTCTAGTTTATGAACCAAATACTAAAGGAGTATTAAAATTATATGGGTCAAAAAAAAATATAGTATAAATAATTCAATATCTAAATTTGACACTATATGCTTGCCCCAATGTTACCATTCAACATGATGTAGTTGTGGTGGATTTGCCTCCTTACTTTGCTATGTGTCTTTGAAGGGACTTCACCTCAAATATTGGGGGATATTTATCAGATAATTGGACATATTTAATTTTAATAAAAAATTATGGTCATAAGTTAAAAATTCATTCTAAATCCATTTAAAATTTCCATTTGGATCTGTATATGCCAAGTGTTGTAAGCAATAACTATGTCATCTTGGATGAGGTACTAGAAACTAGTGGAGTGGAAACTAAATCACCTTTATATGGGGTTCCAAATTTTTTCCTTGATAATTGGGACTATAAATTAAATTATCATGATCCTTATAATATAATTTAGGAGGAATGTCTTGGATTTTATTGCCTCCATGAGAATGATGCACCCATTCCAACCATGGTGAAGGACAATGAAACTAGTGAAGGTATATGGAAACTGTACTCTGATGGATCAAGGAATAATCATGGTAAAAAGGATATAATGATGTTTATTTATCTATAAAATTAAATTTATTTATCTTCTATTAATTTTTAGTTTGATTTTTCAAATAATGTTGTAGAGGATGAGGCAATAGTTCATAGTTTGTAGTGGGCTAGGAAGATGAAAATCAACACCTTGCAAGTTTTTGGTGATAGTGAACTTATAGTTCACCAAGTAAGAGGTATTAATGTATGAAAATAATTATTGGTTATATATTATAAGCATATGTAATGCGACTTACTTGAGGACTTTTGGGATTTTAACATTCAAAAAATACTAAGAGATGATAACAAGTTTGCTGATAGGTTAGCTTTTATAAGGGCACAATTTAGTATCCCAACTGATATTAAAAATGAAAAAAGTTAGTCACACATTAAGGTGGTTTTAAGGACTTATATTATATATAACCATGATAATTTTAAATTTTTTGAGGATGAGAATCAAATTGTCAGGTTCTTGCAAGAAGAGGTTGAGTTTTTCTCAATAAATTAGTCAAAGTAATTGTAACAATATGGTGATCAAATTATGAAATTGAAAACAAATAAGTTACCTAAAGTAATGGTCATGATTTATAATATATTCAATGTTTATGATAAATTGATTAAGGATAAATCATCTTTATCAACAAAAAAAGAACACTATGTCAATGTGGAGATTGTATCTAGTAAGAATTTGAAGTTGGGCAAGGGATACACTCCTTCACAAAAAGAAGCTTTCATTGAATTATATAAAAAAAATTCTGATGTGTTTACATGGAAATATATTTATCTTAATGGTTTTTACCCAAGTATATCTCAACACACCATTGAGTTAGAGGTTAAAACTAAACTAGTGAGACAAAGGAAAAGGCCTATCAATCCAAAAATTGAGCCTTCGATGAGATTTAAACTTCATAAGCTCATAGAGTTAGCTATCATATTTATAAAAAATCACTCAACTTGAGTGGTAAACCTTGTTCTAGTATGGAAAAAGAATGGTGATATTAAACTATCTATTGACTTTTAGGATTTGAACAAGGCTTCGCTTAAAGATCACTATCCATTACCATTTATGGAACAAACTTTATAACTAGTTGTAGGTTCAAAGAGGTTTTCTTTATTGGATGGATATAGTGGTTACAATCATATATTGGTTAAGGAATAGGACCAATTCAAGAGATCCTTCACTACAAAGTGGGGGAAATTTGCATATATAAATATGCCCTTTAGCTTATCCAATGTTGGAACAACATTTTAGAGGGCCATGAATATGGAATTCCAAGGTCTTATTAATAGGTTTATAATTGTATATTTAGATGAAATAATTATGTTTTCAAAGAATTCAAGTGAGAACATGGTTCACCTCAAACAAGTGTTTGAAAGGTGTAGGTAGTTTGGGGTATCTCTTAATCCCAAAAAGTGTGTCTTTTTAGTTCATGAAAGTAAGATTCTTGGGCTTATGGTTTCAAAATATGGTTTGAGTATAGATAATGAAATATTAGATTTAATTATTGAACTTTCCTTGACTAAGCACAAAAGGTTTTTCAAAGCTTCTTAGGGAAAATGAATTTTATAACAAGATACATTTCAGATTTTGCCACTTTAGCTAAGCCACTTACATCCATGCTAAAGAATAATAAAAGTTTTAGCTGGTCCAAGGAAGCAATGAAGATTTTTGAAGAGAAAAATAAAGCCATAGTTAGTTCTCTTACACTCATAAATCCATATTTCACAAAGGATTTCATCTTGTACACTTATCCTAACATGGACACCATTTTAGGCATTCTTATGAAACAAAATCATGAGGCCTTGGAGTATCCAATAGCCTTCTTTAGTCAAGGCTTGGAGGAGTATGAAATAAGGTATTATTATTTTTTTAAATATATAATTTAATTTATAAGGTCTCTTAATAAGTTTAGATACTTATTGTCTGATTATAAGATACACCTAATGGTTTCCCATCCAAGTATCAAAGAGTTCCTCTTGAATAAAGATATAAATGAGAAGAGAGTTGGTTAGATAAAAAAATTAATGGAGTATGATGTGGAAATAAAGGTAAAATTTTTTATCAGAGGTAAATGAATATATGAACATCTATCTCAATATTTTCAAGAGCCTAATGAAGTTTTTTTAGTGTCAAATGATGAAAAGGTTTTAACTAGTCATACTTCACCTTCTAGATGGTTTCTTGACTTGGTAAGATATTTCCAAGATGGTACTTATCCTTCTCATTTAATTTCTTAAAAAAATATATATTTCAGATTTAAATTCATTCCATTTATTCTTGTTGATGGTGTTCTTTTCATGAAAAATATCAATGACATGTTGCTAAGATGTATTGAGCAAGCCAAACACAAAGGTTACTTGAAGAGTTCCATAAGGACATGGTGGAGGACATTTTTCCACAAGGACTAAAATTAATAATATTATGAGAGGTGGGTAATATTATACAATCATATTTGGTGATTTTCATGATGGGTTAGGAAATACAGACAGTGTGCTATGTTTGTAGTGAAAGTGAAACTTACAACCTTACCTCTCCAACTAATTGCAGTAGACTAGCCATTTGTATAATGGGGGTTAGATTTTATTGTCCTTATCAATCCTAGGTCATATATGGATACTTAATGCTATGGATTAATTCACAAAATGGACATAAGTAGTAGCAGTGAAATTAAAAAATGAATCCAATGTCCTATATTTTTATGAAGGTTTGCTTACTATATTTGGGGTTCATTCAACCATCATTTCTGATAATGTCATGGCTTATGTGGGAACTAGGATCAACCAATGGTTTGTTAAACATGGTGTATATCTCATAATTTTTTCAAACTACTATACATAAGGTGATGGTCTTGTTGAGTCCATAAATAAGAACCTATTGAAGATCATAATAAGGACTATTGAAGATAATTAGAGGTCATGGAATCTAAATTTGAAGTCAGTTTTATGAACTAATAGGATCACATAATAATATTTTATGCTTCATTGGGTCCTAAAAAGGTCATATAATTATTTTTAATGAAATTTTAGGGGAAAAAATGGCAAGAACCAACTTTGCTCCAATATTGAACTTTTTGGCAGCTCTATAATGGCATATTTCAAATGTTCAATACGGAAAGAAGAGAGTTGTTTAGTATCTAAAAATGTGTAAATTTTTAAGGGTGTGAGTAATATTGAAATTAATGTCATTTATTTTCAGATTTATTCCCTCATATTTATTAACAATTGCTAAGAGTGGCAATAGGTTACTAGAGCCTATGCATCCGAGAGGGATCTATTCTTGGATCTATTTCTCAAGATCAAAACATGATGGAGAGAAATGGTTTTGAGTGATTATTTAATGGTTAATTATTTTATTTTTCATCATTTTCGAATTTGATAACTCCTTATAATAATGAATTTATAGCATAATACCATGTTTCCTTCACTATCTTTCGAAATGCCCTCTTGGGTTAGTTTTAAAGAAAAATGTGAGTTGTTTAGTAGGTTTTTTCATATTAATATGTTATAAATGGATGATATAATTCATTACACACCATGTTCATCAAATTAAGGGTTCATAAGACTCCATTTTGAGTGTCTCTCCTTTGAGAGAGATTAAGTTAAGTGTATCTCTTCAATAAGGTACAAATCCATTTATTGATTTTTTTTTCAATGTTCATCAGTTCAAGGTGATGAAAATATTATAGTGATAGTATTAACTCAACATTATATTATATTTCCTCCATTATAGAGAGATGTTAAGCCTCTATGGCTTGATAAGCATGGTCATAACTTGATTGAAGTTGTCTTAGAGATGTGAAGCATTGACTATAGGGATTTGATGACATTTGAAAAGTTTCTCTTTGGTTTATAAGTGTGAATAGGGTCTTGATGGTAGTGATGTAATATTATACCATTCAAGGAAACATATTTACATCATTTAATTATTCATGTTTCATATTCACTACATGGTCTATAGTATTAGGGCATACCTATAGGTACCATAGAGAGATTCGATCATGATGGAACAAAACAATTATCTAGTTTTGATTCACTTGTGATTGAAAGGATTTGTTTGAAATGATTGAGGAGGTATAACATATATCATAAGGTTATAATAATATGGATATTCCTTGAGAACCAAGTGCAAGGTCATACATCATACACATTTCTCATATTCACCTTCACTACCTTATGTGTTTCTAAGTGTGCATCTATAGGATATCACAAATGTCTAAAAAATCTTGAAAAATGAGACTTGACATGCTTTGAAACTTTATTGAGGTCTATGGAGGTTGGAGAAACCATGACATTCATGTTTGGAGTACTATATTAGTAAGCAGAGTTGAGAACCATCTCCAAATTGAAAGACTAAGAAGTGCTTTTGGTGTTAATATATAACAATGTTTCATAGGGTCTTTATCAATCCAAATGATCATACCTTATATCCCTGTCATAAAGATAAAGCCTTGGAAAAACAAGTAGGTGTGTGACTAGAGGAAAGTGATATTTAAAGGATTTCGATGTACATATTTGATCACTACAATTTTTTAGTGACTTCTATAGAATTTGAACCCTCAAGTGACCTCATAGGTCTAAGACAAATGATAAAATAATTACAGACATGAATAGTGGTCTTATGGAGTTAAGAGACATTCCAAGGACATAAATGATAATGAGGAAGGTTTCAATACTAGGTATTGATATTCAACACCACTTACAGGTGTACATTACCATAGAAAAGCTTACCTATAGCCTAATTTTAGGTGTTCACAAATCCATGTTATGAAACTATGGATACTAGGCTTGCAAACACAAATAACTTACAATGGGGAGATGATTCCAAAACTTTTAGAAGGACCCAAATGAATATCAATAAGGGTGAAAATACAAGGTCTTTATCTATACTATTCACCTACAGGTCCCCTTTAGTCATAAAGTAGCCACCTATAGTCCAACTATAATGTGATAGTAGGTAGAAACAAGTAAGTTTGACATATGCAATCCAAAAATGACATTGGTATAAGTTTAAAGAAATATGAGATGATCCTAAAGAGTTTCCTTGAGGTAATAAGGGTAATAAACAAGGCCTAGAACACATAGATATTCACCATAGGCTTATCTTTTCTTAAATAAGCATACAATCTAAAAAATGGGTCTGGTTAAGCAAAGACATGGTTTGAGAAAAGTAGAATGGATAATGCGGTATTTTAAGACATTTAAAAAATATTCAGTATGATGATGACATCCTCATGAGATGAAAAATCATAGATCATAAAGGAAGGTTTTCAAACACAAGATAGTCCATAATTGCAAACCCTATAGTCATGTTAGAGTGAGTATAGTTTGAGAAATATGAAGATTTATCAAATATTAGGAGTCACATCATGATTAGGACACTATAAATATGAATATGACCATATCATGATGTCTTAAAAAAAATAGAGCATGAAATGAGGGATAATTGAGGACATAAACACCTATAATAATCTAATTAGACACTTACAATCAACATACCTTGAGGTGAGACATATTAGGTTTCAAGAAATGAAGTTATAGTCACCATGAACTTGAGGAAAATATGGAAATAATTTAAGTATCATCATGAATATTATCTCAATATGAGGACTAGTTGAGTCAAGTGTTTTGGTGGAACATGTTCTATAAGGGTGTTTATGATATTTATATTTACATATGTTATAAATATGGATGAAGAGATTATGGTGATACTCCATGGCCCAAAATACCTCTTATGTACACATTTACAACCACGTATTTGGCTCACATAATAGTAGTGTTAAATGATGAAAGTCATTGTCTTGGTGTAAATTATGAAAGGGATGGGCATATATAAGTATATATAAGGTAGGTTTTATCATAATAACAAGGAGAAAATCATATGAATTTAAATTCACACATATGAAAGTAAGAACTCAGTGCTCAAATGTCACCCATAAGTTGTTCTCAAGTCATATTTGAGGGTGAGAATGAGCAGTGTTTTAATAACATAGACTTCCAAAATAAGTAGGTTATCTTGATGCATGAATAGGTTTTAAATTATAAATGATAAATTATAATGAAATTTATTTATAAATATGATTATATTCCTTAGTAAAACCATAGTCAAGAAGGATGACACAGGGTTTATAGCTGAACATAGTCATATAGCCTACAACAAGCTTGCCAATAGAAAGGTGAGGGTTGAAAGGGTTTTGGCTAAGGTTGAGATCATGATTATGAATTAAGTGTATTAAAAATTATTATATACATCTAAATAGACTCACATAACAATGAATAAGTCAAGGAAATATTTTTCAAGGATAACATATAGTCAACTTGCAAAACCCTGCACACAGTCACCATTAAATGTCTGCCTTGGAGTTTTTGATGTTTGAAGGTGATATAAGGATTATCCAGACATGAAATTTTGTATATAGGGTCATCATGACCCAATTAGAACCATAATATAAATTTTTTTCATGATAAAATATTTAAAATATCCTATGTTTTATCTCATAGGTAGGTCACTTTCAGGCAAACAAGAATGCAGGTTATGGTGAGAGAATGATCAAAAGGAGTGTTGGTGGTCTTGGAAAAACTTTATGAAAATTTGGTATGGTATATTAAGTTTAATTTAGTTTTACATATAATTAATAAATCCCATTAATCATGATAAACCACTTAGATGTGGTGGTGAATGGCCATTTGCCGTCAAAGACCACTAGGCCTAAACTAGGCCTAATGCCCAAAAGAGCGTATTTTCCACTTATAACACAAACCAAGCACTAAAAATAATTTAAAAATGTTCATGGGAGGTTATTAAGTCCTTTTAATCTATTTTTTTTTAGATAAATTCATTAATAAGCCATTTTTTGGCCCAAGATCAAAACAGGGTGCACAGAATGGAGAAAGAAGATCGATATGTTAGGTTTGTATGCTCACACCAGCATGAAGGCTTAACCTGTGACATAAATGAGTTATGGGATGTTATAGGGACTATTTAAATTAATTTTTTTGGAATTTTTTCAAAGGTTTTATGTCACAATTTTATGAATCATCTTTAAGGTTGAAAACTACCAAAAACCCTCCTAAAACCCCAGTTTGAACTAGTTTGTAGAGATTGAGTTGGAGCCCCCATAAAATGACATAGTTTATTATTGAAGCATATAATATAATGTATTATAATATTATAGGATCCTCCACATGTAATTTTTTTTAACCTTCCTTTGTAGGGAATAATATAAAAAAGTATACTTTTTCATGTCTTTATGCTAAATCAAGGGTTATGGAGCATGTAAAAGGATGGAAATCAATGTGGGAGGTATATTGAGACTTTTTTTATCTTATAAATATCACAAAACCATAATAAATAACTCATAAGTTCCCAAATCATTAAATCCTTTTGAGCCAGTAGGAAAATGCCTCAAAAAGGCAAGCCTTCCAGTGGCCATTTCATGGTTCTAATACCTCCATAGTGTTCCAGACCACCAAATTTGACATGGAGATTTGTGGGAGAATTTAAAAAGTGAATAAAATGGTTTTGGTGAGTTTTAAACAATTGAGTGGTCTCAGGATCAAGTTTTACACCTTTTAGGCTTAAGAGGGCTAATTAGGCCTAATTTGGTTGAAAAAGGTGCTATAAAACACATTTAACCTTAGAGTTTGGCAAAAAAAAATTAAAAAGGTATAATGGGATAGAGAGTGCCTAAAAATTTCATTATTTTCTCATCATCACCTCCAAATTCTGCCAAACCATGATATTCGCAAAAAAAAGGCTATACAACATCATGGTAAATGCTTAGTTTTGGTGTAAAATCAAGTCTTATTGAGTTTTTTATGCATTAAATAACATTTTAAGGGATATGGTATGATATTAATAATTACTACATGGAGGATGTCAATGGAATTGAAGTAAATTTGAAGAAAAGGCTAACTTTCCTTCTACGCCTAGTGAGAAATGAGAGCTTTAAGGAGCTAGGATACTAAATGGGTGTATACAACCTCTCATAAGGTATTATAAATTTATTAAATGAAACTATATGAAAAATTAGAGATTTTAAATTTTATTTAATAGGTTTTAATAAAGGAGAGAAATATATAAAATTTATACAAGCTCAAGAAGGACTCTTCCTCCTTCTAACACCCCATTTGGAGACAATCAAAGAGAAGGTTGAAGAAGTCACTCAAAAACTGGTGCTATGTGTTCAATAATAATTAATGAGATAGATAAGGGTTCAACCAGGTATTTTAATTTTATTTAAGGCATATATCTATGGAGGAAGACTCATTCATCAAGAAGACATGAAGGCTAAAATCTAGGGGTTAGAGAAAGAATCTAGGCACTCTCCAAGTGGTCTAGGATTGACCAAGCATTATGAAAAGTTATCAAAGTACAAAAGACATTTTAAATATCTATACCATTCCAACCTTTGTATAATTAATATTTTAAATTTCAAATAATGGTATGTAGAACTTAAGGAGGATCTTAGACCAAGTTTGAAGTCCCCTATTTTGGGGTTGTTTTATCTCCAATCATTTATTTTGATACATGTATTCATTTTTATATAATTTAAGATGAATATTTAATTTTTGGATTGTGAATAAAGGCTTACAAAACTTTTATTCACCTTTTGAGTGAAATAAAAAGCTAAATTCCTTCTTTTTCAGGCTTTTTGGGTGAAGTATATGTGCTTTCCATTGATATAACTTAGTGAAATACTTATCTTCCTTTGTTATTATCTAGCTATTATAACTTCATGATATATTTTTTATGTTATATAGGTCATATTAAGTGATAAATTAGACTTAATTTCATGTATTGGATGTGAGTTTAGTCCTTCCTTGCGTAAGTTGAGTTTGTCAGGTCCTTATTGTGAAATACTTTTGTATAAATCTTATTGAGTGCAGTGAATGTGTGAAAATTTTATCCTCTCATAAGAGTGTAATTAAAATAATAATTGGTCAAAAAATAGTTGGTTCATCACATTCATTTAATTTTATCTTTTAGTTTCATTGCAAATAGTAACTTTTGTACCCTTTTCATTGCCAAAAATAGTAGATAGTAGGTTAAGAGTAGGTTTTAGTGAGAGCACCAAGGGAACCAGCCCTCTCTAGATATTATTTCCCTTATTAATTCCACCACACTTTTTATAGATTCCATATTCTAATAGGAGTGATTAATAACACACTTTCTCACAAGGGCACATTCCTGATTGACAATAGGAACCACACATTGAAAATGACTCCTCAACATCCCTCCATTCGTACCACATATTTGAAACTTGTCTCTTGGATAATATTTTCCCTCCCTCTTCCTTAAAATGTTTTTTAAAATATTAAGACATAAAAAATTTATAACACAAAGGTTTTATAGGTGTTTTTATCCCTTATATGGATTTATACAGTCATGTCAGAGTTGAAAGAGGTGAGCCACTTCATAGAAAGTCTCTTGCAAGTATGATAAGGATGTTTCAAGTGTAAATATACAAATGAAGGAAAACAATTTATTTAAATCCCCATTAATATCTTTTAAATCTCATAAGGCCAATTTATAGATGGGTAGTATGACTCATAAAAAGGTATTCAGAGCCCAAGGTCTTAGATGAAGGTTGGGCCCCTAGTGGGGTTAAAATCAGTGGCATTGGTTCTCAGATCCAACCCTTGAGATTTATGAATGATTTATAAGACCCCAAAGTGATATTAATCAATTTAAAACCCCCAAAATCCCAACCACAATCAGATTCATAAAAAATTTGAGCTTGTTGTGGTGGATTAAGCATGGAAGAAGGTTTTAGACAGTGTTTTTACATGTTATAGAGCCTTCAATTCATAAAAATGGAAGTGAGTGATGGTTTTAGGTTGAATGGTGGTTTTATTAGATTAAAATAAAGCTTTATACACCATAAACAAACATATAAGTCATAAAACATTCAAATCCTTCAAATTTTTATTTCTAAGGTGATTGTCATGTATATAATGTGATCTCCTTTTTAAGTGTGAACAGGGTGCCATTGTGATGGTTGTTGAGAACCATCAGGTTATTTTAAAATAGTATATGAGATTCATCTCTCAACAATACTCTATAGTTTTTTCCTCATGATCCTCATTGATCCATACTCATAAAACCCATTCTCATCCTCGCCCCTAGAGAGATAAGCTCTCATTTAGGCACATACAAGCCTATTATGCAAACTAAACAAATGAAGTGTTGGATGTTGAGATGGGGTGTATAAGGTATTGAGGAGTCATGGGGATTTATAATGACCTGTTAATAATTATTTCATATGGATATATTAGGTTCGAAAAAATACCAATACCATCAACTCACCCCAAGAAGGCAAGCTCAATCAAGACTCCTATTACACACATGGGGCTATGGTTGCAATATTAAATAACCATAAATAGAGTGATGAGTTGATAAGGTATGGAGAAGTGGATTATAAATTTAATAAAATAATAAATAAAACCTATGTTCCATGAAGATGGAAATATGAACTCTCACCTTTCACACACAGTCACATTAGGCTTAGAATTGAGCACCTACAAGCCTAGCTATATATGAAAAGCAAGTTGAGAAAATAAATCATGTTTTAGGTTGGTAAAATGTATAAGAGTAAAAAAAATAAACATGGTATAATTATTAAAAAATATTAAATGTGTTATGGAAGACTCATTTTGAGAATAAACCTCACCTCTCACCTTTCACACAATCAAGAATGCGTAATTGTTACCTAAAGGCCAGTCATGAGTAAGAAAAGTAGCTAAGTGAAAGATAGTATAAAAAAGAGATTAAATGGTTATATATTTAAAAAATTAACTATAAATTAAATGTTTCACTACTCATATAGGTCTCAATGTGCCAAATAATAAGGGATAACATCTGCATTTTTCACATAGATAGATGTAATTGAGCACCTATATGCAAGACCTTGGAGAAGAGTAAAGGTACAAGGAACCATACAGGGAAGTGAAGTAAAAGAGAGGTAAGTAGGTGTATTTTTTATTATTATAAATTATCATAATGTTTTCCATTTTAATTATTTTATCTTTGGAGGCATTAAGAACCTTGATGAGTTATTAGGCCTATAAAGCTTAAATAGGCAGTCATAGGCTTATACATAAAAATTGGAGATAAATGCATGTTTGGGGAGTTTTTGAGGTTTTAAAAAATAAAATAGTAAATTATAATACATATAAATTGTTACCATGATGATAATATCCTCAAGTTGATCAATGAATATTCTAAACTAGGCTATTAGGGCTACACATGCCTAATTGCTCACAAACACTAGGTATGGGTTAGGCAAAGTATCAATAATTTAGAGGAGGGTAGAAAACATAAATTAATTTTATTATATGGTTATATATGTATCAAACCTAATTTATTCATTTAATAGGAATAAAATATCCACTGAGTGGCCTATTTTTTTAGGATCCCTCTCTACCTACACACATAATCCTATCATGCCCAAGAAGTTGTCTTAAGAGGCTTAGAACTCCATGGAAAGTGTGCATGGTATGATAAATATATTTTAGTATTTGTGTAAATTATTTTAAATCTTACTCATGTATTTTTTATTATGATCAAGACTCCAAGTTCCATGAATAATCCTTAAGAAGAAAAATTAGCGTAAAGCCTTGCTATGCATTGTGAAGAGCCCAAGAAGCTACATTCTAACACTCAAAACATCAAAAATGATTTGAATGGAATCCCAAAGAGTTTTAAAAATGTGTAGAGGGTTTAAAAATTCATTTTACTATAGTTTTATCTCTCATTAACCCCCCATATCTATGAATCATTGTTAATAACCCAACCACCTAAGAAATGCTATTTTACACTATTTTGGATCTCTAAGAGGGCATAGTTTTTCTTGAAACTATATGAAGAATTTGCATGAGACTAAGTTTAATTTTAATATGTTATATGGGGTTGTTTTATAAGTGTTATTTTCATTTTTTTAGGGTTAGGACTCTAAACTATATGAACCATTACTAAGACCAATGGAGCCTCTAAACACTGGTTAAACCAATCCTAATGACATGATGGAGGAAACCTTGAGAAAAATGCATAAAAATTTATTGATTTGTATTTGTAGACACCTAAAACTCATTTTTAATTCTAATAAAATCCTAACCCTAGCATTGGTTTGTACAGATAACTATAAAGATATACTAGAAACATTATTTTTCCAATATTTAGGGATGAATCCAAGGTGCAAAGCTATAAGAAGAATTTAAGATCATTTAAGAAGGTGGTATGAAGTGTATTAAAACTTATAATATCTTAATATACTCTAAAAAAATCTTATAAATTCTCTTACAATCCTACACTAAAGAGCCAATCTAGAAATGCTAGTGAGAGGTGACCTAGTCACCTAAATGAGATAAATTTGTAGGTGTGCACTATTTAAAAGGAATAAGTCATAATTTAATATGATTATTTAGACTTGGTACATGTTTAATTACCTATTAATAAGGTTATATTTAGGTTTCATGGTCATCCAAGAAGTTAACATTGAGTAACTAGGCCTAATTTCTTAATAAGCCTACTTGGTCAACTAAGAGAGATGTGTATTAGTGTAGAAGGTTGGTAAGGAAGTAAATACAGGGATATAACATCCTTTTAAAAAAAATTGGAGGAGATAAGACACACTTAATGGCCATTATGGATGATTAGGTGGTTTTTAGCCTAGTCAACATGCACAAGGGGAAGGTAGGTTACTTAATGATCCATGGAGGCCAATTAGACCATAATTACACCATTTTAATTACCAAAATAGGAAGTGTTTGACCAAGTTGGGGTGAACATACACTTCCATGCCCAAGGGCTCATTTAATACCACCAACCAACCAAGGAAACACATGGAGAGATCATAAGACTATTATGGATGTTTGTAATTGATGGTGGAGTGAGTGAGGATCATCATGACCTCTTCTCCACACTTATATGCCAAATTTCCCTTTATTTATTTTCTTTTATTCTATAAATTGAGGCTTAAAATACATTGTAATCATCCCTCAGTTGGGTATGAAGAAATTATGTCCAAATTTTTATCTTGGCCTCTTCAATTAGTATAAAGGTTGTTTCAACTTCTCTATAATGGTTTAATGTCTTTCATTCTTGTTTTATTTGCATAAATCATAGGTTTCTCTCCTTTTATAGGTCATTGCCTCACCTAGATACCAGTAGATTATTTTATGCTGGTCACATAGTGTGTGAATGTTTTAGTGGTTGAGCTTAGAGTGGAATTTGATTGGTAATTGTCTTAAATCACACCTTCTATTGATAAACCTCAAGTTATGATCATCTAGCACAACCTCTATGTGAGACACTAATGATTAGAATCCTTTGAAGAGATTTGTTTAGTTATTAGTCATTCTCTTATTCATTAGTGTTGTTGAAATATCAAATGGAGTGGACATAACATATTGGTGTATCACCTCCCTTATCTTAGGTTTTGTTTCATGCATCCCTATATCCATTTTCATTATTAAGTTAGTAGGTTATATGATCTGAGAAATAATTGATGCACTAGGGGAGCTAGCCCCATAACTAGAGGTTCACCTCACCAACTAATCCACCCATACCTATAATTTATCCCATTATATAAGCTAGATGAAGCAAGATTGAAACACCACTACCTCAAGGGTGAAATCTAGACTGTTAATAATTTTTAGCATGCCTAGTGGGACTAGGGTTCAAGTAAATCAAAGAAACTACTTATATAATTTTATGATCTTGAGGAAATTCAAGTACTCTATTGGAATATTTGAAGTCAAATTTCATGCTAAAGGGCATCATAAGGTCTTCATCTAAGGGTAAGAATATTTTGTTGTTGATAGTTCACTTTGTTTTTCATTTGCCTCATGATGTCTAATGGTTGGATATGAATATATTTTTTATGTTATACCTTATTATCAACCCTAAACTAAGCCTTAATAGTTATATCATGATCCATACCATCCCTATGTCCCTTATCATTAGTAGTATGTTGACCCCTAATAGTCTTATGTTGAACCTCATCAGCCTGGTTATCAGTCCTATATGTCACTTCCCATCCCAAGTCTACTTCCTTGGAAACCTACCTATCCTCCTTATCAGTCTTGGAAATATCATGATGTTCTTAGTCAACATAGCCATGTTTCAAATTAGTCCATCTCAAGCCTTAAGAAAACCCTCTTAGTTTATGAGATATATATGTCTAGGATTGATACATAGAGGGGATATGGTCAAGAGTTCTCTAGTCATCTCACTGGGAATGTGAGAGACTTATTTCAACAAGTTAAGAGATATTGGGCCTCTTTAATGAGGGATAATCATTCAAGACTCACTGGTGATATACTAGACATAGGTGGACTGATTTAAAGTGCAGAAGAAAAGTGAGTGGTTCATGAAGGGAAATAAATCTAGTATTATCAACCTAATGTGCCCTCCCCTATTCCATATTAACCTTAATTTTATCTACCCAACCTTCCTCAAAATATTGATTCAAATAAGTTAATAGACATTCTAAGTTCCCCATAAGTTTATCAAGATTTCCCTACTTATAAGTCTATTCAAGAGGCCATGAAAAAGAGAGAAGAATTTCTTGTTGAGAAGATTGAATATAATTATTCAAATCAAACTTTGGTAGAACATATCCCTTCATAATCATCCTAAGGATGTTTGTGATTAGATGAGACTTGATTTTGAATCTCATCGTACTAGGGAAATTAAACTTGCAAATGAACCTAGTCAAATTTCACTCCCTCTTCCCTTAGAACCCAAATATTTCCCATCATGAATTTTTATCCAGTAATATTTTCAAAGGAATAATGGTGTTACCCTGAATCCTAATCAAACTCATGAATACATTTATCACCCTCCCACCCTCAACCTACTTGAGAAAGAACCTATCCTATGGGAGGTGAGTGAAGAAATTTGAGTTGTAGATTTACTTGAGTAAGGTGATTTAGGTAATATAGAAGAATATATTGATATTGGGACATCTCATGGTGAATATAATTACAAATAAACCTTAAAGGATTCAAAATAAGATGAATTTAAAAATCAAGGTGAGCCAAAAGAGGAAAATAAATCAGTTAGCCAAGAAGAAGGTGATTTTTAGGATCTTGTTGATGACATGGTAACTACTCTATTTAATGAAAATCCTAAAGAGTATGGAAATGGAGTATTTTTAAAACTTATATTAGTTTCATAAGGATGAAACCCTCAAGAGGTTTCAATTATTAGAGAAATATGTAAACTAGCCTATGAAGCTGAAGAGGAAGGTAACTTTGATGAGATACAAGATGATCAAGATGATATGATGGATGAGGGAGATTATAATGATCTATTAAAGGTGGCAAAAATTTTATTATATTTATATGAACATGGTTATGGAGGTAAAGTTTCCAATTCCTTCTCAAATTGTGTTATGCTACTTCTACATCAGCTCTTATCAAGCTTGAAGAAAGTCCAAGCAAACTAGAACTATGTGAGGATCAATTAAAATATTTGTTTGAGATCATAAGATTAGGTTAATTTATTATAGATACATGTCATGATCTGGTTTAAATTGAATAAGGTAGTCTCACCACATGATATGAAGTCACCTCTCTAATCATGCCATTCTAATAGGTTTTTTCATTTGAAGGTGACTTGTTCACGATCCTTAAACAAGGTTATCAACCTCTCATTACAATTGTAGGTGTCTCTTCACTATTGGGGAATGGAAATAAACTACATTGGTCTCAATATTTATAAAATATAGATTCATCCCTATTTGAATTCAACCCCTCAAGCATCCATAAAATCTATCTCAAATTATTTAGCTTGATCAGGACTAGCCTATGGATGAGGTAAAAATGAGATTTTTTATGCAAAGTAAACAATTTTGGAATGAATATGATTGGGTATTTAATTCACACATCCAACCTATACACCTGAGAATGGATCAAAAAGGTCCAATTTTTATTCTAAGAGTCTATGACCATGCTAACAATTGTAGATGCAAGTAAAGGTTCTCATTGCCAGATTAGACTTTAATCAACACATGACAATATGATCTCATGGTGCCAAGGTGATAAAATAAGATTATCATTTAATCATAGAGGAGAAATAAGTTATGTTCAAGTTAGTTATTTTTAGTATGTTATTTTTTCTAGTTTCTAATAAGTGTTTTCAACATAAGTTTGGTGTTTTATCTTCCTTAGTTTGTTGTCCTATCTTGTTACATTCTTAGGTGTTTAGTTATTATTTATTTTGGTGTCTTTATGTATGTAGGAGGTTATTTTAGTCTTTTAAGTTTTTATAAGGTGAAAAATATGATTTATATTCCAATTAAATTGGTCATCCAAGTCATGTTCCCAAGTGTGAGTCTAGTGCCTATCATGTATGAGATAGCTGGCCTTTTTAACCAGCAGGCTGGTCAACCCCTGTGAGTCACAAAGAATATTGATAATTTGGCCTCTTAGGCCAAATTAAAACCACTATAGTCCAAAAATTTCTCATAATACCCCTCCAAAATTATACATGGTGGCCTACATTGCCTATGATGTCCTCTTTTGGTCTCATTTTATGCCTTTTAGCATTATTTAAGGTGTCATAGTATGTGATGGACATTGCCTGAGGGATCATCATATGACCTCTATTGAGTCTTTAGATGATGTGTTACATTTTTTTGAATTTCCTAAGGTTGAGTGGAAGAGTTTCAAGTGAATTTTGAATCCTAAGGGGTGACCTATACCTAATTTGACAAAGTTAAGGTTATTTAACAGAAATAAAAATATTTGAAGGGACTAAGGTTTTTTGTTCTTATAGTATTTGTGATTTTTTGAGACATTTATTGTAGAAGGGACCTTGATATAAATATTTGAATGGTGTCCAAGTCTTTTTAAATTTATAACATGAGTTCCAAATTTATATCCAAGGTTGTCTTTCATGGTCTATTTAGTCAATACTTTTTCAAGCTCTAATTAGCCCTCTAAGCCATCATGTACCCTTCAAACATGTCATATAAGTAACCTTGAAAAATTATAAACCTTTGATGAATATATGTTTAGGTGACACATTGAAATTAGGGATATTAAAGAGTCTCATAATTGTTGCAAGTCATCATGAAGTAGTTTCATATGCAAAAGGTCTCATTTTAAAAGTCAAATAGTTTCCATCCATCAAAAGGAGGTCTCACATGTTGAAAATGACTCTTCAACTTCCATCCATCCATAACACCTACTTGAAATTTTTTTTGGATCCTATTTTCCATTTTTCTTACATCTAATGGTTTTACAAAGCTTTAAACCTAAAAATATGCAAAAAATAAAGGTTTTATAGGTGTTTCCAACCCTTTTATGGATTTGTATAGTCATGTCACATGTATGAGAAGGAATTTTAAGTGAAAAATATACAAATTAAGTCAAAAAATGAAGTTAAATCCCCATAAATATCTTGGAAAGCCCATAAATCCCATTTGGAGATTGATAATATGACTCGTAAAAAGGGATTCAGATCCTAAGATCTTATCCTGATGTTAGATCCCTAATAGGCTTGCAATTAGTGGAATTGTTTCTAAAATAGGTCCTCTAATATTTATTAATGATTACTAAGAAACCTAAGTGGTATTAAGCCCTTTAAAAACCCCACAATCCCAACTAAAATAAGATTCATGAAAATTTTGATCTCGTTGTGGTGGCTTAAGAATGGAGGAAGGTTGTAGGTAGTGTTTCTTCATGTTGTAAAGTCTTCAATGCATAAAATGGAAGTTAATGATTTTTTTTAGTTTGGATGGTGGTTTTAGTGGATTAAATTAAATATTTATCTGCCCTAAATATACATCTAAGTCATCAAAACATTAAATTCTTTCAAAGTCTTATTGTTAAGGTGACTACCATGTATATAATGTGATCTCCTTTGCAAGTGTGAGTAGGGTGTCATTATGATGGAAGTTGAGAATCATCTTTTTGTTTTAAAATAATACATGATATTAATCTCTAATTCATAATTTTTTTTCCCTCATTATCCTCAACCCTTAATCCTTAATATTGAAACCCATTCTCATCCTCAACCCTAGAGAGACAATCTCTCATATAGGCACCTACAAGCCTATTATGCAAACTAAGCAAATGAAGTGTTGGATATTGGGATGGGGTGTATAAGGTATTTAGATTAATTTTGAGTCATAATGACCTATTAATAATTATGTTATATGGATATATAAGGGTCAAAAAAATACCAACACCATCAATTCACCCCAAGAAGGCAAGCTCAATCAAGACTCCTATTGCATGTATAGGGTTGTGGTTACAAGTTTAAATTTAAAAAAATAGAGTTATGATTTTAAAAGGTAAAAAGGAGTGGAGGAGACATTTAAAAACTTAAAAATTAAAACCTAGGTTCCATGAAGAGGTAAACCTCAACTCTCACCTTTCACACAATCATAGCAGGCCTAAAATTGAGTACCTACAGGCCTGACTATAGATGGAGAGTAAGTTGAGAAAATAAGTCATGTTTTAAGGTGATGAAAGGTATAATAATAAAAAATAAACATGATAACATGGTAAAATAATCCAAAAGGGGCTATGTAAGACTCATTTCAAGAAGAAACCTCACCTCTCACCTTTCACACACAGTCAAGTGTGCACAATTATTACCTACATGGTAGTCATGAGGAAACAAAGTAGATAAGTGGAAGATAATATATTGAAGACAAATGACCCTAAATTTCATGTTTAAATTATTATATATGTCTAAATTTTCCAAATAATAAGGGAGAATGTTTGCATTTTTCACTCAGGTAGACCTAATTAAGCACCTACATGTAAGACCTTGGAGAAGAGTGAAATATAAGAAACCATATAGGGAAGTGAAATGAAAGATAGGTAAGGATGCGTATTGAAATTTTTTATAAATTAACACAATTTTTTCCATTTTAATTATTTGGTCCTTGGAGGAAACAAGAACCTTGATGAGCTATTAGGCCTAGTAGGCCTAAATAAGTAGTCACAGGCCTCTGCATAGAAATTAAAGATAGATGCATGTTTTGGGAGTGTTTTAGGTTTTTAAACATAAAAATAGGAAGTAATAATACATATAAATTCTTTAAATTTTTATAATAGCCTCAAGTTGAGGAAGGAAGACACTAAACTAGGTCATTAGGGCTACACATGCCTAATTGCTCACAAACCCTAGGCATGAGTTAGGCCAAGTATCAATACTTTTAATGAGGGTAAAATAAATAAAAATTAATATTTAAATATGGTGATATATGTATCACACCTCATAATATTAATTTCATATGAATAAAATAACCATTTATTGGCCTATTTGCTCAAGATCCCTCTCTGCCTACACACATAGTCCTATCATGCCCGAGAAGTTGTCTTAAGAGGCTCAAAACTCCATGAAAAGTGTGAATGGTATGAGATAGATATTTTATGAGTTTTTTAAGGTATTTTACCTATAAATAATGACATTTTTATGATGATAAATACACCAAGTACCATAAATAATCCTTAAGGATAAGAATTAGCTCAAAGACCTACTATGTACTATAAAGAGCCTCAAGAGCTACTTTATCAGACTCAAAACATAAAAAATGATGTGAATGGGATCCAAATGAGTTTTAAGAAGATGTATAGGGCTATAAAATTCATGTTCCTGGAATTTTATCTCTCATTAACCCCTCCAACTCTATGAATCATTGTTAAAAACCCAACCACCCTAAAAATAGTATTTTACACTATTTTAGAGCTCGAAGAGGACAATTTTTCTTGGAACTATAAAGATTAATTTTATTTTATTTATTTTAATTTGTATATGGTATATGGTATTTTTTACTAAGTTTTATTTTCACTTTTTTTAGGGTTAGGCATCTTAACTCTATTAACCATTGCTAAGACCAATGAAGCCTCTAAACCCTGCCTAAACTAGTCTTAATGACCCAATGGAGGAAATTTTAATAAAAATGAATCCAAATTTATTGATTTTTCTTGGGAGCAACCTAAAATCTCATGGTCACTATTAAAATATCCTAACCCTATCATTGGTTTGTACGGATAGTTATACAGATGCATTAGAAACACTTTTTTTTCAATATTTAGGGATGAATCCAAGGTGCAGAGCTATATGAAGAATTGTAGATAATTAAATAAGGTGTTATGAGGTGTATTAAAAAAATTATATCATAAAATACTATCAAAACCTCTAATAAATTATTATATAGGCCTGCACTAACGATCCATTCTAGAAGTGCTAGTGAGATGTGGCCTAGTCACCTAAATGACATAGAGTTGTAAGTGTGCACTATTTCAAAGGAATAATTAATAGTTTAATATGATTTATTATACCTAAAATATTCTAAATTACCTATTTTAAGTTTTTATTCAGGTTTTATGGCCATCCAAGTAGCTAGCACTAAGTAACTAGGCCTAGTTGCCTAATATGCATACTTCATCAACTAAGGGAGATGCTTATTAGCATAGAGGAATGGAAAAAGAGAAAATATAGATAGCTAAAATCCTTGTAACTAATTAATGGAGGTGATAAAACACACTTCATGTCTATTATGGAAGATTAGGTAGTTTTAGGCCTAGTCAACATGCACAAGGGGAAGGTACACTACTTAAAGATCTATGGAGACCAATTAGACCATAATCCCACCATTGTAAATTCTAAAATAATAAGTAGTTTACTAGGTTTGGATGAAAATATTATTCATGGGGTCAACCAAGATATAATTATCTCTTATTCACTACACCTCCATGCTCAAGGGCTCATTGAAGACAACCAACTAGCCACGACAATGCGTGTAGAGATCATGGGACTATTATGGATGTTTGTAACTAATGGTGTAGTGAATGAGGGTCACCATGACCTATTATCCACACTTCCATATCATATTTACTTCTATTTTTCTTCTCTTATTATATAAATTTAGGCTCAAAATATATTATAATCATCCCTTAGCTGGGTATGAAGAAATTCTACCTAAATTTATACCTTATGACCTATTGAATTAATATAAGGACTATTTCAGATTATATATATTAGTTTAGTTTTTTTTATGCTTGTTTTATTTGCATAATTTTTATGTTTCTCTCCCTTTTTAGGTCATTACCTCACCTAGATACTACTGCATTGTTATTTTTAGGTCATACAGTGTGTGAAGGTGTTAGTGGTTGATCTTGGAGTGGAATTTGATTGGTAAATGTCTTGAATCAAACATTATATTCATAACCCTCAATTTATAATCATCTAACACATATTTTATGTGAAACACCAATGCTTAAAAGCCTTTGGAGAGAGTGGTTAAGTTACTATTCCTTTTATTTTTTATTAGTGTTATTGAAAGGTAAAATAGAGTGGACATAACATATTGGTGCATCACCTCCCTTAGCTTTGGTTTTGTTTCATGCATCCCTTTATCCATTTTCATTATTAATTTATTAGGTTTTAAGAATTGATCCATAATTTATTCACTAGGGGATCTAGCCCCAAAACTAGAGGTGATCCTATTATACCAATTAGATGAGGTAGGCTAGAAGCACCACTGCATCAAGGGTACAATCTAGGCTAATAATAATATGTTTCTCATGATTTTCATATGTAGACATTATTAATTATTTATTTTATACATTTTCCCTCAATTATTATGTTTGAATGGTATCTAGGTTGAGGTTATTATATTCCTCTAATGGTGTCATTAAATTCATATGGCTATAATGCTTATTTGTTATGTATAAAACAAGGAATTTTAATTTGTTCTCATCTTCCTTTAAAGAATTAAATAATTTAAATACTTAAATGATTTTAGGGGATAATTTAGAATTCATTTAAGTAATATCATCCAAAATGTTGTATATCCTTGAATCTGTGCTTTGTACATCTTTTTCAATTTGCATGAGTAGATAAATAGTTTGTTGTTATTTCCTGACCTACTCCAATTATTATTTGAGATCTCATCTTGCTTATTATGTCCCTTCATGGAGCTTGATAAAAGCATGATTTCATATTTTAAAATATGATCTTAAATCCTCATTAAAAGGATATTATCCTAATCTCATGTTCTTTCTCTTTGAAAGGGAGAAAACATCTTGTCTTTCTTCTAGAATCATGCCCATTCCAACATCATCTTCAATATTTCTCTTCTTCACTCTCTAGATACTTCATATGTATTTATAAAAAAATTAGCTTACTATGGATAGATTATTGATTTTGAGGTTTGGCCTTTTAGAGACTTGATATTTAAAATTTACTTCCCACCATGGGATTACTAATTGAGCTTCTTGGGTTGTAGTCTCAACCAACAAGTCCCCTAAGGATTTCTTCAAGGCCTTTACATGTAATGGGTCTATAAGAGAAGACCATATAATATTGGACCAATTAACACCACCATATTAGTTCAAAGGGTGGACTATATATGCCTACTTATTCTTCCCATCCTTCTTAGATTATAATAAAATGGTAGTCTAGGAAGAACTGGAAGAAGGCATTAGTAAGACAATTGGGTAAATGACACATGTATTTATGAACTTGCCATTATTACCCAAGCTTTCTTAGATGATAATTTTTAGTCTTAAGGGAGGTTACTGTAATAGTAGGGGTAACCATTATATAAGTGGGAATAATGTATGTTGAAGTCACAACTAGAATGGTCTAATAGTGGGGATTGGGGAGACATAAGGACTAGAAGACACAACTTCTACTTTTGGAACAACCAAGGAATGCAAAACACTAAGAATGAGAGAAATGGGATAAGAAAAAAAATAGATAGAAAATACATAACATAATTGGTATTTTATAAATATAAGGAATTGCAAAGATAATTGGGATTACACCCTCACCTGATTGGTCTACTTCGAGTGGTACCTTTCCTTTAGTTCCTTAGAGTCTTAAGACTTTTGATCTCTATAACTCTTCCTATTCATCAATGATATCACCTATTTTATATTTATATTCCTACCATACGGGCCCTTCTATAGATGATTCTTCAATAGTTAGGATTACAGAGGGTCCCTTGGCTCTTGGTTTTCTCTTATAATAAATAGTCACCTTTTCTATTATGGGGAAAGCCATCTGATGAGGGGAAGTTGAGACTTCTATGCTTATCGTCACCAAAGCTAAATTAGTAGTAGGATGAGTATGATATTTTGAATCTAAATATTTGAGACAGATTAGCTTATCTTTATATCTTTCAAGGGAATCTATGATGTTGGGAGATTTTGTCACCCCAGGCTCTTGATTTACCACATTCATCACCATAGATGGTGTTTGACAAGGTTCCGCTTAATCCAATGATGATTAGGAGGGTCTATTTTTATATATATCTATGTAATCCCATCTAATTGAGGGTAGAATCCTAATATTTATATCTATAATCAAAATCTAGGGTTCCTCTTAGATTATTTTCAAAATTTATTCACTTAGTCTAACCATTTGTCATAAGGGCTCCCCTTTCATCACTCTTAGTATTGAAAAATAGGAATTCATGGTCATAAGGCTCATGTTGGTATATAATACCAAGGTATTGAATATGATTTTTAATTTGACCATGGGGGTCCCAATCTCTATGTGGTAGGGTGGCTTATGAGTAGTATTCTCTGAACCTATCAACATCTCTAAATTACTTGCAGTTGATGTCACACATCTTTCCAATAATCAAATAAGATCCATGGAATACACTATTATTCTTATTCTTCAAATCCTCATTAATTACCCATCATAATTGGTATGTTATCTCCTACTTAAAAAATTTGTATGCCACATACTTAGGGAGATGTAGTGGGATAAAGTTGTGTCAGGATTAGGAGCACAATTGATTACTTTTCTATAAGAAATTAAACACGAAATTGAACCAGAATGATTAAGTAACTAGAAACTTGAAATAGCAAAGAATATGAGAAATAGTACTATCTGTATTAACACTCTTCTTGAATACAATAAAGAAGTCTTCCTCTCTTCCTCACACCTCTTGGGTGTACAGTATTTCACTCAAGAGTTCTCTCTCTCTTTCTCAACCACAACTAGCTCAACAACCTGAGTTGTTATCCCCTCCTTGATAGCTTCAGCTGATCTCCTTGACCTTGCACCTTGCAGATCTCCTTTGACCTTGATTTCTTGCTTCAATGCTTTACTTGACTTAATTACAATACATGCCTCATGGGTCTCTTAAATAGGATCCCAAGCATACAATAATTAGACTTATAATTACAATAATTAGAAACACAAACTCAAGACTTAAATTAGTCTTCAACATGCAAACACTCTCGGACCTCTTAAAATTAGACGAGTCTAATTCTGTAAATGCATTCTGGAAATGCATGCAAGCACATGCACACACACAGGTGACCGACGTTGGTTGCTGTCAGTCTACTCTTGATCAACGTCGACTGATCCCTGGTCCCTGCCAGACCTATGTCAGCACTACTACCAATGCCGGTTACTAGTTGAACTTAGCAACCTCCTGATTAGCATCCTGGTGAAGCTTTTAGCTCCATAACTTAACAAGTTGTGGCTAGTAACCATGCTCACAATATAATAAGGGTATATCTAATACTCCCCTTTGAGAATCATTTTATCATCTATGTTATTAGATAATATGGGTAGTGGTGACTCATGAATATCCCTCCATACCTAAGGATATATGTCCTTTATAATTCAAAATATGTTTCTTGTATAACCCCATATATGCATGAAGGAATAAGAGTCACATACATGATTCTTGATGAAATCTAGAGTTGGGTTATAGAGTGACCTATTATACATTTATATAATGCCTATCACAACATATAATACGTATGAAATCATATAAAAGTGTCCTCTTGTAATATTCTTATCCTTTCACAAAACTTACTCTTGTAGTTTAACACTAATTACCTCTCTTAGAGAAAATGTTAGTTCTAAGGTCATTAATACATCTATCACTTGAACCTATCCAAGGTGAAGGAATTCAATGCTAGGTTATCCATATGATAGTTTAAGTGGGATATCCTAATATAGACTCCCACCTAAAACTTGGTTATTAGAATTGGTTGATTTTCCTTGAAGATGATGGTTTATCTAGGAACGATCCATTTTTTCAATGCTTTATCAATTGAATTGCTCTTATTCCATGTTACTACTCTATGTAAGTCAAATGTTTCTTATATAATAGGAAGGGATAATTACCTTTGTAATGTGTCTTTATATATATAGGTGACTACAATTTTGTACTATACATTATGTAAGAAAATTCCTCCAATCACCTTGCCCATAGAGAATAGGTCTCATAGTAGGTCTATGTATGGCATAACCTTGGGCTTGGTCACTATGAAATGTAATCCTTATCACTTAAGAGGGAGTAAATCCATAACAAATTTCCTTTATGTTGGTGTTAATTTATACTCACAAGTATGTGCATCCACCTGATGAATTACATCCTA
Organism: Torreya grandis; assembly: GCA_037957365.1. Classification (NCBI taxonomy): domain Eukaryota; kingdom Viridiplantae; phylum Streptophyta; class Pinopsida; order Cupressales; family Taxaceae; genus Torreya; species Torreya grandis. The sequence continues at coordinate 808,966 of JARHVA010000501.1, forward strand.
TAGATTTGAGTAGTTGGGATACTCTTCTTTGAATATTGATGAAGAAAAAACATTATCTTTGTACTCAATAGAGTATTTTATAAAAAATATAGATAGTGGAAGGGATCTTCTAAACATATTAAATGAATAATCCATAATTAATTTTCTAATATGACAATTTTTTTTTTTTTATTTAGTGGATTGGCTCTTTGATATGTACATCACAATTCGAACGCAGGTAGTTAAGGCTTGTTCTCAAAGATGTAAGTTAGCTCAGAGTCATTTGTGATCAATGAGAATAATGTTTTGCTTCAATTCATTGATATAGATTTTTGTATTCAATTCTATTTTGTGCACCATTAATATCCAACTTATATAAATTCATTTAACTCATTCAATTTAAACTTTGGAAATTTATTTTAGTGGGTATGCCACATAGACATTATAGACATTCAGAATAATGACATGTCATTGTATTTTTATAAGTGTCATCCTATCATTATTTTCACTTTAATTTAGCTATGACATGGAGGAATCTATTATTTGGGATTTATATGTGGTGGTAATATAGAGTCAACCTAATTTATCATGAAGTGAACATATCTTGCAAATAAAAGATATAAAGACCTATAGTAGGCATATTTTACAAAGGATACAAGGGTTACCTTTTCCAAAGGTTAATTCTAAAACAAAATTTCCAAACACTATTACCGAAGGCTAAATGTTGGACAAGACCTTTCGAAAAAAATCTTCAAAGACTTAATTCATAAAACATTTTGTTGGACACTTTTGCCAAACATTTTATCGAAGGCCAAATTCTAAAGACCAAAAATCACCCACTTTTTGAAGAATAAACATCAAACATTTTATGAACCAAAGGAATTGAAGACCTATTTTGCAAGATTTGTTTGATTATTTTTTCCATTTATTTTTGTCAAAGATGTAAATATCTAACAATTTCACTGAAAATGTAAACTTGTGCATCTCAGAGATGTTGAAAACATACATACATGGTGGATAAACTTGTGAAGACCGAAAATGGAAATGAAAGTTCCAAATAAAACCTATGAAAAAAAAATTTGAAGAACATTTTTCATAAAGTTTAACATAGGTTTGAAGGATCAAAGAATGTTGAAGATCAAATTTTGAAAAAAAATTGAATACCAATTTATTTAAATCCCAAGACTTTATGAATTGTGTGTGTTTCAAATACTTATGTATATGTAAAACTAATGAATAGTATTAATAGGTTATTCTAAATAATAAAAAAATATTCATTTGCATTTACTGAATGACAATGTTAGGTGCAACATATAAAGCTCTTATGAAAGAATATTTTCAAGATAGTCCTAGACCTTTCATAAAATAGTGGATCACTATTAGAAAAATGAATAGTGGGGTATGTTGAGTCTGATTTCCCCATTTTTATTGTGGATAGGGACTAGGTGTGTGACACATGTAGAATGGGGAACTAGGAATATAATCCCAATTGAGATAAATTTAAGGACTTCTTTGTGGATGAGAGGTTCTAAGATAAGGTTCATGGGTTGTTATATTTTCATGAATTGATATTTTCCTTACTTAAATGGGATAATGTGTGTTATCATTCTAGGATGAAATACTCTAAGGTCATCATATTTCTAGGAATATCTTTCTATCATATAATTAATCATTTTAGTTTTTCTATTTTAATGTTAGTTTAGTAAGGACCGATGTTGACATTTCTGGGTTCATTTACTGACCCTAAGTTGATAATGTTAGATCTATGATCTACATATAGTATTTTAGGATTATTGGTTGATTTATCTAGATCAAATTTCCTTTTAATTGATATCATACTTTTTTGGATGTGGTTTATCCCACCCTCATCATAGTTTCTATCTACAAGGTCGTCTCTTTCCCTCTTCTTTATGATTTGAGAATTGAATACCCCAAAGCCACTCAAGAGATAAATGATATGGTGATTATCATCAAAAAATTGAAAGTTTTGAATTTTTTATGGGACTAAGGAATAAGCTACTAGCTCTATGGAGAAATTTTGAATCTATGAATCATCTAAGGAAGATAGATTAACAATAAAAACTACTAAAAAGTTTGCAAATTTGTTCTCCTCTCTAATAATAGGAATAACATTGAAGTCATTAAACTTTTAAATTAGGTGCTTGGTGTTTTTATTTATTTAGATAATAAAATATGCATTGGAACCTAATACTTACCTAGTTGATCACCAATTTAGATTCCTCAAATACTCATAGCTCTTTGATCTTATGATTTATGGAAAATTATAGTTCTGAGATCAAGGTTTTGTATTCTAGGAGATTTTTGGTACAAGGTAAAGCAAACATGTGTCATTTTCCCCTTTGAATCATCAACATAATCCAAGATCTATAACCTTGTTTAGATTAGGCCCTATTAAAGTAGAAGGACCATAATCATGATGACTTGGTGTTTTTTAATCTTGACTGTAGAAGGTTCTATGGAAAGGGTGTAAATTCTTATGTCAGATGATATTATTTTCACTTTTTCATTTATGGAAATATATTTAGTGATCATATGTTTCATCTCAGGTTTTTTTATCAGTCCAAATTTTATTAATAACACCTCTCTAGGTTAATCACATATGTGATAAGTTTATGGCCATGTATTTGTTTAAGGTTTTTGACCTATCCCCACTCAGTAACATATTATATGCTTTAAGGGTTTTCACTACCTAGATGTCTATTAATTATTGGACTCTTGGCTTAAATTCTAACTAATATGGGCATTCAAGATCTCACCTGCCACCTTGACCTTACACTTATCTAGTTGGATAACTAATTTATCTAATTTGATAGAATTTAGTCCTAATCTCTTGAAAATTACAATAGGCATGATTTTTGTTGAATCTCACAAATCAACCAATAAATTAGGTAAATTATTTCCAAATATACAAATTATAAGTAGAAGAGGGGGACCTCAATGTTTTTATTAGTATCTAAACATTTTTATTTGTGGCATTTTTCTTAGGTTAGATTAGTTTATCATTAAATGGTTTGAATATAAGATCATGGTTCTTAGTGATTTGAGTTATCTCATGCAATGTGATATTCACCTTGATTTTATGCATGTCCTCTACTGTGTTGTAACTAATTTTATTAGGGATAGGATACAAATATATGAGAGGTCTTTTATCATTACCCTTTGGAGGTGGAGGGTCATTTTTAGCTTGGGGATCATGATGTATCACACCATTATTTAGGGGAGTGGATGTTTTGAGGTGTTTTTATTACATCTAAATCATGAGAGTGTATTTATGCCTCTAGTATTTTTTAAAATCATGTACCTCTTGGTTAAGGAATTTGAAAGTCTCTAGCACCATGGAAGTACTTGGATATCTTGATGTGATAGGGGAACTAAATAATATGGTTATTTTTTGGTGATTTATAACCACCTCATATCCTTCCATATAATTATGTAATATGTCAAAGGAATTTTAGAACTCAATGCAATCAATCTTCCCATTCTAGACAATGGTATGTACTTGTTTGATGAAGGCTCTAGCTAGTTATTGGAATGGTTAAAGGGATAGTTTTATCTATTATAGATAAATTCTTGTTGAATATTTCCCCACCAATGTTAACAACCAAACTTTGAATTCATAATAATCAATTTTTGATATTTTACACCATGTGTTATATAGAATATAACTTACTCTATGTGGAGTCTTGGGGCATACTCTAAAAGTTATTCATAATAGGGACTAACACCTTGTTATGAGCTTAAAGTGTGGCTTCACCATTAGTTATGAAAATAAAACTTAGGTGTTGGTTAGGTTAAATGTGCCTCAAGGGTAATTTATTAATCATTAGCACATTATTAGGCAGCAATATGTTTTAGTTCACATTTGGGATAGGATTGAAGGAAGATATATTTGGGACAACATTGGGAAGGATTGACATCATCTATCCTTGGGTATTTAGTTTTATATCCAACTTTATAGCCTCAAAATATATGATTTTAAAGTCAAATATAAGGGGATATATACATATGAACACAACAAACTAGTGATCTAAGGTGTTATTGTACATTTACAAGGCTATTTGGCCATCTAGTCTATATAACATGGTGATTTGACTGTATATCTTCTAGAAACTAACATTGAAGGCCTAATGGATTCATTAGATTATATTTATATATTGTAAATTTTTTAATAGATAATGTTTTCTAGTCCAAATCTCACTAAAAGAAACACTTAAAAGATTAAGTGCACAATCAGGACTTTGGAACAATAAGGGAGTTTCATCCTCTTGTTTAGGGATTCTTTGAGAGAAACCAAGCGCATAGGCTATAAGTATTAGTATCCATGATATAGAATAATTGAAATAAATATATAATATATTTAGTGTTAAAAATGGAGGTCCAATACTTGATTTGACATAAAATTTCTAGTTCACTTGAATTCAACCTTAAGTACTTGTGGGCTTCACCAATTTTTAAATAAAGGGAAAAAAATTGGCTCCAAAACAAACATAAAAAAGGGAGAGGGAGAAGGGTAATGTAAAAAAGGGATTCTTGGTTCATAAAATATTTAAAAATGATTGTGTGCCTAGCCATAATTATACCACTGTGCTTCAAGTTTCATGAGGATCTTAAACTTATCATCACATAGGGAAGGATTGTAAGGAGATAGTGAGAATGATCAATATATGAAATCTCCACCAAATATAAACACATAATAAGGTCCTATATTAAATTACACTTAAGACCTTCAAATTTATGTTGAAACATCAAGAGCATAGACTAAAATGTGTTTAATGAGTGTGTGCCCAGCCATAATTATACCACTATGCTTCAAGTTTCATAATGATCTTAAACTTATCATCGCATAGGGAAGGATTGTAAGGAAATAGTGATAATGATAAATATATGAACTCTCCACAAAATATAAACACATAATAAGTTCCTATATTAAATTACACTTAGGCTCATCAAAGTTATGTTGAAGCATCAAGCACATAGACTAACAATTGTTTATAAGAAGCTGAAAAAAATTCACAAAAAATTAGAATAACCAATCACGTTATAATTACTACATTCATCATATACAATAGGGAACATCATTTAATCATTATAATTCACATACATTCATCAACATATGAATTACTAGACAAAATCCATACAAATAGAAACACAATTGAAAAAAGTAGAAAAACTTGCATTGATTAAAATAGAGTTTTAGTTACATACAATATGTTGACACTTTAAAAATATAATAGGGGTATTTATATAAGAGAGATCAGGTTCATATACAAGTATCATAGGTTCCCATCTTGGGACAACATGTCTTAAAATGATTACAACTAAATTTTACTAGATAAGATCTCATATCCCAAAATATATAGAACAAAATCCCCAGGGCCAACCAAAATAGAATCAAGTGAAATTTACAAGGGGACCACTCCCCAACTTCTTGGGATGTTCCTCCTTAAATACCAATGTGGATACCACTAGGTCAATTTATTAGTCCATCTTAGTAATATTCATGGGAGGCTCTTAAAATATCACCTCATGTTGGACCAATAGTCATTAGTACATTTAGAGTGGGGCCTCAAGGGAGACACTTACCTCAGACACTTGGTTGATACTTCTCATGGAGTGGGTTGATAACTATAAAACCATATTGGCCTATAATTATTGTCATTTCCCACATTTATTCTCATGAACTAGTTGAATTGATCTAGGTGGAACATGAATTATCTTTTATCAAACAAGGTTCCATCTAGATGGAATAACACATTGATGTTGACCTTTTCAAAATAGGTCAACATATGTTTTGTGCCCTTATCTAGAGGCTCTATGACTATATACAATAGGGAAAACCACTCCTTAATTAAGTCTCTCATGTTCTTATCATAAGTCTAATATAGGTTCATGTCTCCTAGAGGCATGATCTTGAGCTCTAGGAACATACACTTATGAAGGACCACACTGAGCTTTTTGCATTTATTGTTAATGTGAATAACCATTTATAACTACACGTGTGCATTTTAGGTTCTCTTTGCTCATGGTGATGGATCTAATTACTTCCTTAAGAATTATGACGAGTTGAATAAGGTCCTTTTTAACTCTACCAATAAATTATACTAAGAAAGTGATCCTCACTTGTTATATGAGTACCCATATTTACTCTTGCATATATTCCATGATTTTTTCTATGAACTCATTGATAGATCAGAGCATAGATGTCAAGTTTTTGAACACTTTATCTTATCCATTAGGCATCCTCTTTTTATTAAGGTAAAATAAATCATGTTTGATTCTCCAAACTATAGGGTTACCCCTAAGTAAAGTTATATATGAGCATTATCTTCATGCTCATATAAGTCCTGTTGAATTTACACTAAACAAATGGATCTCTATGGTAGACCATGTCTAATGATTTTTTATCCTAATGAATCAATGGGTCCAACCTAGATTGATCCCATAAATGTCTTTAGGTGATAGAAGGTGAAAAGGAGGGGTGGATGTAACTGATGTCAAAGGTAAAGGTGTATGAGGAGGAGGGAGAGATGAAGTAGAAGGAAGGATGTAGGAAAGGAGTGGAGGTGGAGGAGGAAAAGCATTAAAAAGAGGGATCACAAAAAAGTAACCCTAAGAGAATAATTTGGCTTCACATTGGTCATGGGGAATGTGGATGTGGGGACTAATCACACCCATGAGAGGTGTGTTTAATAATAATGATGAAATTGAATGGTTAAATTTTAAATCCTTGGGTCCTTAGGGTGATAAGAAAGGAGTACTAGGGAACCATGATAGGGGTAAGCTAAATATAGGGCTAAGAGGAAGAAACCAAAAATTTAATAGAGGATTATGAAGGAGTTACATTTAGTTTTTTCTTAGGCCTCTAGCATAGATTAGTTAGAATGGTATTTATAGTGAGTGACTGAGATAGTAGTTATTTCCTTCCTAATTATAAATATGTGTGCAGTTACTATTGATGTGTCTATTTAAATTATCATGGTGGGGACATTAGGAGGTGTCCATGTTGGGGTTTGACTAATGTTGGTGTTGACAAGGTAGCCAAAACATATTTTATAATTATGAAATTAGGGGCCATAAGGATCTGAATACTCCCTAAAATTGTATAAGTAACCCAAATTGAGATTGATAATGTTGTGGATCAAAGCCATGCAATTGAGGCACTTGGAGATGAAATAGGGGGTATGGGTAATCCTATGGATTAAATTGGTTGATAAGAGTGGGTTGAGAAGTGAGAATTTTTAACATTTCCAAAGCCAAGAAGACCTAAGTGAACTAAGGGAGTGGTTAAGTTAGGAAGTGGGGTAGGCCATACTGGGATAGGCCTAGTGGGAATAAGGAAACCTAGGGGGTACCCTCATGGGTTGAATATGGATGTCATAAGTAGGAAAATGGATGTCATGTAATTTATAATATTGATCTTATTTAGGGCTTATTTTATGATTGCTATTAATACTAAAGTATAACACTTTTTTTCTACAATTGAGTGACTTATCGATGTGGAGGTGAAAGAGTTGGGACTAAAGTTGAGGGAGGTGGATCCTATGAAGGTGAAGGTAAAATTATCCCTTATATGATCTTATTGGTGATTTGGGACATGGTTTCTTAGACATTTCCTCCTAGAAAGTGGATATGGTAGAGGTAGACATGGAGCTCACATCAATCTTTCCTTGGTGCTTGGCTCGACTTGGTCCTATTTTCCTTTCTTCTTATTATTTTCCTTGAGTCACACTAATACTTCATTTTAATCATATAGGTTGAGGTGAACCTCATCATCCTCATGGGGCTCATGATGGTAAGTGATTTTGATACAGATTATGTGTTTCACCACATGGGCATGGATGACCTTATAAGGATCCCACTCTCTATGATCAGCCCTTCCCAAGGTTTATGAATTTTTTAGTCTCCCTATTTCTTAGTGAAGGCATATTATTATACCCCTAGTTTCATATGATAATTGGAAGTTTTGAGCATGGTTTCTATAAAAAATGACTTGAGAAAACTATGATGCCTTTAACCAATTGATGAACAATTTCTTACTCAACAAGAGGATCCAAAACATGATAGTTAAAGAGAAGAAGGGTATATCATATATCATATAATAAATTTATGGTTTTTTATTAGTAATACAAATAATTCCTAATGGCCAAGAGCTTCCTCTTTATCTCCTTAGAAAGATATGGCATGGGATTCTCATTGATGGCCTAATAGACCATAGGGTAGAAGTATTCAAAAATATCTTAAATTTGACTCTAATAGTGGTCATCATATGATATTTAGAACATGACATGAACCATATATCCCATAGTGACCCAAGGGAGGAATTTTGAGCTGATGAATGAGATTGTGGTGTAGACTACATCCACAAACTAGGAGATCATATAGAAATTCCTTCCATATTGATCTTAAAATATGATCTTGACAAGATTGAAGTGGATTACACTTATAAGGTCTAGGATCTCCTCTCCTTTGAGAATTATCCTTAGTAAGGGGGCCCATAAGATGTTTGCATACATGGTATCACTGGCCTTGAATAGGTTATTTGGTGGGATCATTCTAATATAAACCCCCCTCTAGAAGAGGTGGATAGGGTAAATGTCAATATACTATTTATTGATCCATCATCCCTAGTCAATGGCCCAATCCTTGAAAACATCCTATATCTCATGTGTATTGGGCCATACATCTATTATTCTAGAATCATAGATGATGGTGTAATCTATGAGGTTATATTACTACATAAAATCAACCCCTGAGATGTATACAATCAAGTTAACTAAATTGGAAGAGTAGACTAGGTCCTACCCATCTCTAAGAATGTGTTTTGAAGTTAGAAATAGGTTAATAAAGAGGTATGTGTAAGTAAATACTTTGGGCTTGGTCATAACCCTATAATCTTGACTTACATAGTATTATGAGATTGTTGAGGTACTGGGTCTCATTCTCATTGTCCTCTAGGGTGGGCACTACACATATTCAATTACCTTGAAGGCTTTGTTGTAGTGCTCTAACAACACTGTGTTTGGTAATAAGGTGGTGTCCTTATACTTTATCCTAGGTTTGGGATTAAAAGATGACATGACAATTTATTATGAGATGGGAATATCTTAGCACTAAGCTCTGGATGAAGAGAAGCACTGAAGCATGAACATAAATTATGAAAAAGGACTTTTGGTAATTAGTAGTTATAACAATAGGTTAAACTGATCTAAGAAATTATAGGGATTCACATATAAATCTTAAATTAATGGAATTTATTATCTCACCCTATGCAAGTTCAAATTTTGGTTGGTGGCACAATCCACCCAATCCTTTCCCAATTATGTCATTAAATTAGAGAATTTAAAAAGAGGGTCCTAATTTAAATTATGCCATGGTGATTGGATGTTTTTCAATTTTCCAATTGGGGTGTACTTTCCCAAATTAGTTAATTTAGGGGGTCACAATAGGCACACACCTACCTTGGTATTTAGCCACTCCTTAGTACCCATTAATTGGGTTATATTCCATTTATTGATTTGATATTTTATCTATGAGCTATGCTAACTATGAGTTATTGTATTCTATCCATTTATGTAGTAGAGTTGGTAACCTATATTTTTTTGGGACACATGGCACTTTTTGATTGGTTTCTAGTTCGAATCATAGTTATTTTTTGAGATAATTAAGGCAATCCTAGGCCTTCTTTGTCATTTTTATGGAAATGACATATGTTGGTATCTTGTTGGCCATTCTCTCTCAAGGATTTGATAAATATGACACCCCTATGATATTTTTAGGTATGACATATTCCACATGGAACTCTTTTGTTGGTTAGGATGTCTTAGTTCTCTAACAACTCTAAAACCCTTGGGAGATTGGAAAGTCTGATAGCTTTCACAAGGTGATATTTCATTGGCTAGTCTATCCTAGGTCTCTGAAAAATCTAACACCCCTGAGATATTACCGTGTATGATAGCTTACTTGTGGAATTATTTAATTTTATAGGCTCTCTTATGGATTTGATAAATTTGAAACCCTTAAGAAATAAGTAGGTCTGAAAACTCCTGTGTGGTGATATATCATCAGTTGGGGAGCCTCTCATAGGGCTCTAACAAATCTACCACCCTCAAGAGACTAGTATTTCTGAAAACTTCCACATGGCACTCTTTCATTGGTCAAGCTCTTTTTAAATATTTACATAAAATTACTAAGTTAAAATAAATACCACATAATTAAAATCTCACCTGCCTATTATTAATTCCTTATGAAATTCCTAGAAAGACATTGGGATGATGTGATTATGGGATGACTTTCATACATTTAGATTTGTGAAAAAAAAGTAAGTGAAACAGATTATAAGTATGAGGAAGTTTTAATTCAAAACATAAAATGGAAACATAAATATTAAAAAGGCAACTAAAGAGATCTCAATGGTAATCACTTGCAAATTATATGTGTTGAAAAACACTTAGCAAACTAAGGTGAAACAAGGCTCAAAGATTCCACATAGTTTTGGACCCAGGGAAAAATTCTTAGAGCCATAGGAAACTTTGAGATGATAATCTTAGATGGGTAATTAATTTATTTTAAAAGTGGTTGGGGTCATGTTGGCCATAAAAAATAGAGACTTTGCACATAAAACATTATTATAGTGTTTAAAACCCATATCGCAAACAAAAGTAAGTGAAATAAATTATAAGAATGAGAAAGTTTTAATTAAAAACATAAAATGGAAACATCAATATAAAAAAGGAAAATAAAGATATCTCAATGGTAATCACTTACAAATTATACATGTTGAAAAACACTTAGCAAACCAAGGTGAAATAAGGCTCAAAGATTCCACATAGTTTTGGACCCAGGGAAAAATTATTAGAGCCATAGGAAACTTTGAGATGATAATTTTAGAGGGGTAATTCATTTATTTGAAAAGGGGTAGGGGTCATTTTGAGCATAAAAAATAGAGACTTTGCACAGAAAACATTATTATAGTGTTTAAAACCCATATCATATCCCCCATTATCGAACTTAGAGATAAGAAAGTGAGTCTCCTTTCATTCAACTATAAGAAGTCAAAAGTGCTCAAGTTTATTTTTATAAAATAATAAATCATCCTTATAATCTTTTAAATGGCCCCCTTGTGTAATAGTGATACTTTTCTTTATCTTTCTTCATGCACTCACTGATAAGCTTGGACAAACTCAGGATTGTTGAAACCTTTTAAGTAGGCATGTATTTTATAGGTTATTATATTGGTAGGGAGGGATCAAGCATTACTCTTCTTCCAACTAGGCATCCCTAATCCTCATATAGATACCTTTGGTCTCACACTACTCTTTTCTCCATGGCCATCTAAGCTAGAAATCATGTGGTAGAGGTTTCCTAAAACACCCTTTATTAGAAGGATATTTATAACTTATGTATAAACTCTTTGGTTATATTATGGATTATGCTACATAATTTCCTTTTGGTCCATAGAACACTGATCATTTTTAAATCTAGAATATAACCTACTCACCTCAAAAAAATTTGAGAACCATTAGACAATTCCTTTGTAATATTTTGATATGATATTTTCTTTATTTGATTTTTCTTCATTTTGTGTTCATACATTATTTAATGTTCTTATTGGTGTTTTTTATGTTTCTATTATATCCCCTAGTTCTAATATTTTGGTTTTTCATTTCTCTTGAGGTGTTCCTAGAGTCTTATCCTCTAAATTATTTGTCTTCCATTTAGATGTCTTGGAAATTTTTGCCTCCATGATGCTCACAATACCCCCAAGATTATTAGATCCTATTTCTTCCTTTTCAAGACTTTTTATGACTATGACCTTAATGTATATCTCCTCCTTAGTCCCTTCCTATTTAAAAACTTTAAAACATTCCTCCTCCTTGGTCACTTTCTATTTTAATATCTTAGAACCATCTACCTCCTTAATACTAAGTAAATTCCCACTCGAATTAGTCTCTTCCTCCTTTCGTATTCCTTATGTATCTCTTTCCTTTAACTTGAAATCCTTTAAGATAAAAAAGTTTAGTAATATAGGATCAAAAGGATCATTAATAGTATAATAATCTTCCTTGGTCACCTAAATTTGTATGACCTCTTTTTAAATTACTAATTCTTCCTGAATATTTTCCTTAAAATTTTTTATCTTATCATTTTTTCCCCTAAATTTCTCTTTACCTTCACCCATTATTTTACAGTCTTTCTATCAAGATGTGTTTCTACTATGTCTAATTTTTTCAAATTTGGAGAATACTTACTTGGCCTTTTCAAAGATGATAGCTTGAGTCCACACATCATACTTAGACTTTAATTGAATGGAGTATGGTAGAGTTGAATCTTAGAATACATTAACACAAAACCTATCAAAAGTAAGTCTCCTTGAATTGGTTACTACATCAATAATGATGGGTTGGCCTATGTATTTCATATTTCCTAACATTATTTCCTCCTCCCATTATACTAGGAGAAACCCTGGTAATCTAACCCATAGGGGAACTACACTGAAATATTCCTTGAGTGAGTCAAAACATGGTTTCTAGTTTTTCAAAACCAAGTTGAATTTACCAATAAACCATGGTCCTCCTTGTAAGACATTAAAACAATACTATTTGTTTAGAAAGGAAAACAAAATTAAAATATTTACATTTCTCTCTCAAAAATATAATGATTAAAATACTTGGAATTATCATTCCATTGATATCAATAGGATTACAAAAATGTTTAATCAAATTAGACATTTTTTTGTGATAGTTTTCATAAAAATGAAGATAATGTTAGGCATTTATATAATAGGTGGGATTTAATATAGCCATCAAATCTATCAATTCATCTCTATGAAAAATATCCCTTACTTTTTATACTAGGGAAGTTACTATATATCTTAACTTTATCCTCATTGATGATAACATATCATCAAAGATCAGCCCAGTGACTTGTAGCTCATCAATGTTACCATGGGAAACTATTCATAAGCAATTGATAGGTATCTCATATATACATATAGATCCACATCATTTTAAAAAAATAGAAATTTTTCATGATTTATAATATTTATCAAACTATGTAAGTTACTATATATCTTAGCCTTATCCTCATCGATGATAAAATCTCATTAGAGATCAGCCCTATGAAATGTAACACATCAATGTTACCATGGAAAACTCTTCATTAACAGTTCATAGGTGTCTTATATCTGCATATAGATCCATGTGATTCTTTCAAAACAAAAATGTAGAAATTATCTATAATTTCCAATATTTATCAAACTATTCCAACTCTATAACTTTGGACCCAAAAATGAAATATATTGATTAAGATGATTTTTTTATAGCTAGACAAACATATCTCATCAATATTGTAAAATCAATAATATATATAGTTTTATCTCATTCATGTTTAATTAAAATATAAATTTCAAGTAACATGGATAGGAGGCCACATAATGTTATCAATGTCTCTATAACAATCAAACAATTTATCAAATCATGAGCCTTACACACTTATTTACAATGCTACCAAATTACTTTCAATAAAGATAAATACTCATCATACACCTTAGAATCTGGTTGACACAATGATAACCACCTTATTTCAACATATTTTAATAGTTTATGCCCATATATTAGAAAATTTTTAGAAATTTAAAATTTTATGAACTTTTAAGGACTACAATAGAAATAAGCATGCATATCATGAATATGTTTTTCAAAAAAAATTCCATATATAAATTTGTTTACTATTTGGTATGTTAGATTCATTCTCTAAGTCATACAATGAATGGAAATCATATACAGGTAATGGGATGTTTAAAGTCTTACACTAATTTTTTTTATGACCCTTCATTAGATATGCCCCATCTTCCCTAACACATACCAGCTTTGTTGCAGATACATAATCATCCATGCAATCAAACTCCTTCAAACTGCTTATTACTAGTTTACAAATGTTTCTAGCATTGTAATTTTTTATCATCTTATGAAGAGAGAGTAAATGATGTTATCTCTATTGATTTTTAACATTATAAACTTATATAAAAACCCAATAAGTGTTATCTAGTATTATAACCTCATCAACGGATAGTGACACATAGCGTGCACACTTAATTTTCTCTTTTTAGTTTTTTTTCTCAACCATAGCTATGCATTTTACCCAATCCCAACCACTAATTTCATACCAATTAGAATTAGGATTATACCTCACTTTTCAACAAGTATTATTTGATATCTCATGTTCTCCTCAGATTATTTTGCATCCATAATATGATAAAACTCTTTCAAAGTTTTCCAGCATGCTTCACAATTCCATTTTAGGTTATCCTTTTGTATATCTTTCCTATATGATTCTCAATAGTGTCTAATTTTATTCTCATTATCTCATCCTTTCTAAGTTTATAGACAAATTTTTTTCATCTACATTCTTTAGGAGGTTATTTTTTATTTTCATTTTTAACATGTTTAATGAATGCAAACATAGCCACCCATTCTAACCAGAAATTCCTTCCCAAATCCCACTTTTGTTTATTTTTTATTTTTTGAATAATTTTGTGTCACAGAGTATTTTTGGTAATGTAATTTAATTGATTTCCATAATTTCCACTTCCAACATTCAATATATTATATATCAATATCCTAGAAGTAGAGTTGAATTCTAATCCTTCTATTTATGTAGATTTGAGCTCATTTAATGGGGAATCTTCATGCAATGACATTTTATTGTCCATGTAATTTAACTCATTCTTAATTTCATTTAAAATTTTATCATCATACCCTTTCAATGGTGGATATAAATCAAGTGACATAGATGGGTTCTCACAATAATATGTAATACTTAGTATCTTAGAAGGTGTTTCAATTATTTACTTTCATGAAGTTTCCTAGTTACCTATTATTTTTATATTAGGAAAGTTTTCTTGTTACTTTTAGAGAAACATCACATACTTTTAAAATATTTTTGTGATTGTAAAATAATCATTAAAAATGTAAAAGTATCACTTTCCTATGATAAAATCACTCACCTAAAAATCATTGCTCTTCAACAAAAGTTATAAAATGCATTGGAAAAAAACATCATAGTGATTAAAAAGAATTGTGGTGATGGAAAATCATCATAGGCTTAGAAAAGCATCACAAAATTATAAAAGCAACACATTGATGTAAATACATTGCAAGATTATAAAAACACTGCATCAATTTAAAAGCATTATAGGCTTATAAAAACATCATAGGATATAAAATCATCACAATGATTATAAAATAATAACATCATGAGTTAATAAAATATTCACGGGGATGGAAAAGCATCATGACTTATAAAAACATCTCTTCTAATAAAAGTTGATAAATGTATTCAATATTATAAATGATCACAAACAAGTTTTATATTGGATCAATATATTTACCTGTAGGATTTAAATAACAATGCTAGAAGATTTTTGAATTGGATCAATAGATTTCCTACTTTTCCTTCATTAGTGCTTAATTTATTTGGATCCTTTAATACTCACCTAATCATTGAATAATCAAAAGGTGAATATCACCAGGATGAGAAATAATGTTTAATTTAAAGTATATATATATATATATTAGTACATTTGAAATAATCTAAGTTGAATATAATTGGATAATTTAATTTAATTTCAAATTTTTCCTTCTAAAAGTTTGGTAAATATGATCTTAGGGACTAAATAATACATGATAATCCAAACATTGTTTAAAATCCTAAACCATCAGTTTCTTGGCAACCCTAAAACAATACCTCATTAGGATTATGAATATTTTTATATTCAAGTGGGAAATACTAATGTGAATGGTTTTTTTTGTAAAATTATTTTGTAACTTGATGTTATCCACATATATAATCACATGTTTGGAAATATCCAATATTAACCTAGATATAAATATTCCTAGCTAAATTTTCCTTTCCATAGTGCACACTTGGGGTCATCATAAAATTCCTAATTATTTTTCAACCTTGTGAACATCTCACCTTCATAATTAGATAATTATAAATAATCTTGCACATATCATAGACAAACAACTTCAACTT